>OZ022509.1:80558620-81027960 GCA_963989385.1 Ctena decussata
ATCAAACTATCAGTTTTTTTTTTTTTTTTTTCAAAGGATGGTTCTAGTTTTGACCTTTGACCTTTTCACTAGATGGGGGGGGGGGGGGGGGGGGGGGGGGTGCGATCCATGGCCTCATGACCCTCTTGTTATTATTTCTTATTTTGTCGCCCCTGGTTAGCAAGGTGCATTACATGTATAGACTACACACACACCCAACCCCGCTTCTGCTCATTGACAATGATCGTAGGTATCAGACACATCACAAAAGATTTTCTCAGGACGGTCGCGAGAGCTGATGCTTTTATTTCTTCCATACACCTTTTTTTCGGCTTTAGCTGTATAACCTTACTATTGCCGCATTGGTGAATTCTAATAATCATGTTGCTGTATGCAACATCAAAATATCTGACAAGTAAGTACCCCCCCCCCCCCCCCCCCCCCACACACACACACACACAAGAGGATAAAAGGCTAATCTTGAAATCCTGATTTATGGTGCCAATTTCTAAGAGCATAAACTAACTCATTCTGACTTGTGTTTTTTTTTGTAAAGGAGGATTGGAGCAGTCTGGTGCATGCACTTATGGAGTCCTAAAGGCTTTCAGCGCAGTTAATTTTCATACGATAGCATTTTTTTCCATATCCATAGTCAAGCATGTGACGCAGAAGCATGAACAGACCTCCACCACCACCACTCTTGTCAGTTCTTTGCACTTGCAGGTTCGCGTTAAATGTATCCTCGATATTCAATGCAGGTGTTAGAAAACTGTTTCTCGAACTATAATCACTGGCAAAATTAAACGCTAGAAGTTTCAAATGAAGTCAGCTGTAGATTCTAATTGACAGCTCAACATCACACGTCATCGTTACGTGTACAGTATTAAATCTAAACAAAACAGCTGCAGTGTATGAAGAGGATTTCAGCCGTATGCCTAGACTAGGCCTGTATAGTAGAACATATTGGTCGAAGTAAGATTTTATCTGTCAACAGACATATTTTTATACCATGTCTAGCCCTCAGTCTAGTCAGAGCCCCTTTGGTTTCTCAGGGGCTCGCCGCCAGATGTGGGTGGGGTGTGTAGGATCGCGTCAGTTTCCTCCGAAATTCATAAACAAAGTCGAGCATTTTGTCAAGATGGGGCGGTGAATGACATAGGACCTAAATTCAGTGCGACTGGGTTACCCACGAGTACATCATGCGAATTTTAAAGCACTATTGTGCAGCTAAAGCACTATTGTGCAGCCAAATAATGCCAGAACACGGTACTCGATAGGCCCATGCGTGTGCCAATATGGAAGCTGTAGAAAATTATCGAACAGATACACGTGAAATGTAATTTAATGACGGCTTAATGTACCTCTGGGTCTCCATTAACTAACGGAGGGTTAAGTCGGCATTTAAAGCCATCATTAGGGACGAGTCATTTATTGTCAGGTGGGGGGGTCGGGTACATTTAGGGGGGGTCGGAATTTTTTTTGGTGATGTACTGGGGGGGTCGGAAATAAAAAAGCCATGGAGCAGGGGGGGTCATATATTTTATTCGGTATATTGGGGGGGTCAGAATTCTCCCATCAGTCTTCTTTTTTTAAAAATGCCTCAGCTTCTGGGGGGCTTCGCCCCCCAGACCCCCTTACATATATTCTTGTTAACTTAAACTCAAGCTGAGAGACATTTATAGAACTGACACACAAAACTTGACCACTTCATATCAAAAAAGATATTTTTCATAAATTTGCTAGTAAGACAGTATGCAATTGTCTATAAAATCATGTAGACCAGATGATTTTGTTCTGGATTATTTAATGCCTGCATTTGTGATATCAGCTTTCCAGTTGCCTTGTCATCAGCAAAGCTATTGTGGCTTCTGGGGGCTGCGCCCCCAGACCCCCCTCCATTACTATTATTAACAGTTTTTTTGGACATTCAACAACAGATAGTGTATGGCCATATGCAGGAAGAAAAAGTGAGAAATATCAAAATATGCTCACAAAAGTTAAAGACCATTAATGTGCATGTTTTATCAAACTGTCAAAGTAAGAAAATGTTCTTTGTGTTTCATACAGGTTGGATTAAGGTAAGTCTGACTTAAAAACAAAGGTAATGCAGTATGTGGGTGAAGGGTAGCTGGGGAGTTGGGATGGTGGGGGGGTCATAAACTTTTTTGTCACCTATCTGGGGGGGTCGGAAAAAAAATTCTGGTGAGACTGGGGGGGTCGGAAAAATTTTGGGGACTCGTATGAAAATGTACCCGACCCCCCCACCTGATAATAAATGACTCGTCCCTTAAGTTAAAGAATGTTTATGCAACAGGGTAAAAGCTAGCATTAAATTAATGGAGTTAATGGGGACTTAAGCTGGCATTAAGATTTAATGGACTTTTATGCAACCCAGCCCAGGTCCTTTCAGGCTGGGCAGATAAAAAATGGTCTCCTCTGTATCCAAATATATGCCAAAATTCACAGTAGAGTCCATTTTCAAGGTTGAACAATTTCAAATACACACACATGTCATGGTGGTAAAAATTCTAAATAATGGGACACAAAAAATAATTACCATAACTGTCCTAAAATTGGAACAGTATGATTTTACAGTGTAGTAATGAGCCCAAAAAAGCAAATGCTATGGCAAATAGTGTAGACCCTGATCAGACTGCTCCTGTCTGATCAGGGTTTGCACTATTTCCTCAGACCTTACTGTCCCAATATATAGAATTTTTATGGTATACTGTGAGTATGATAAAGGTATAACGGCTCTACAGATCAAATTTTGTTTACTGTCGTGTCAATGCACTTTTAATTTTGGACTAAACCTTGAAATAGGTTGAGCAGCTTGTCACGAAAAAAGTCGGCTCTTTCCGTATCAGTCAGAACACTTTTATATATAACCATTTAAAACGAATTTGATACATGTCAGTGTGGTCCAGAGGTTCAGTTTGTAGACTATTAGGCTAAATACCTTGAGTCAGTGGTTCGAATCCTGTATTTCCCTTTTCTTTTTGCCCCCCCCCCCCCCCGCCGCCCCCCCCCCCCCCCCCGCCTCCTCGCCCCATTTTTGCCTTTTTTGACTTATTCATTTTATTTTATTTTTGTCAATTTCATTTCATTTTAAGTTCTCCACTTCTAATAACGAATTCCCCTGTTCTTGTTTTACTACGAATAATGTGAAACTACACATAATAGCTAGGGTTTATACAATGCAAAGGGGTTTCTTGTAGCAAAACGAGAATTCACATGATGAATGGATGAAATGGCGGCTTAACGTCTATTCAACAATATTTTAGTCATACCAGGACGATTCAAGGGTGATTGTGGAAGACTATGTGCAATAAAGCACCGGTTAGGTTTAAACAGAGCCTTGTCTGCCATCTGGACTCGACCCAATGATATAAAGTCGGGAGCGCTAACAACTTTGCTACACGGACGCTCCAACATCAAGTGCAACTCCAAAAATAACGCTCGATTGTGACAAAACCGAATCTCTGGGAAAGCACAAATTTTGTCATTTTGAGCAGCGGGATTGGTTGCGGTCCTGCCAGGGCGTCCAACTAATTTGAATAATAGTAGGGCAAGGGCCTACTGTACTTGCAGTAGGTGCGGGTGGGGTTGTTTGGATATTTTTCTCTTGCCTATCACATCTCTTTTCTTTCTCCCTCTCTCTGGCAGACGCCTCTGGCCCCCTTTTTGGATTTACATCTATCTATTTCCAACGGTTTTGTATCTTCTAAAATTTATGATAAACGTGATGAATTTGACTTTGATATAGTTAATTTTCCATTTTTGGATGGTGACGTTCCACGTCGTCCCTCTTATGGAGTGTATATTTCTCAACTTATAAGATTTGCTAGAGTGTGTAGTCATGTAGATGACTTTAATGCTCGTAATAAATGTTTAACTGCTAAACTTCTTCAACAGGGCTATCGGTATCATAAGCTTAGAAAGGCTTTTTCTAAATTCTATCGCAGACACCATGAATTGGTTTCAAAATTTGATGTCGGATTAAAATTTCTTTTACACCAAGGCCTATCGGAACCAGAATTTTATGGTGACTTAGTATACAAATTCAAAAAGATTAAGGGTAGGACTGATTTTTCTGATCAATTCCGAAAAATAATAATACGTCACAAACGTATTGGCTATAATTTAAATGTTATGCGACAGTCTGCATGCTTAGTGATTAACCCAATCACGGTTGATAACTTTGCTGCACTCTTTAATTGCACACCGGGGGATCGGTCGTCAGACTCTATGATGGCCTCGACCTAAAGCTATATATTTTAGTTGGTTGGGACCGGAGCCTTTTTGTCTGTTGCTTGGTCCACCGGGGCTCAACTGGTGACCTTCTTTTGCTTCAGATTTCCAGTGGGGTTGTTTGGCAGGACAGGGATCTCCACCTGTCAGACGGCCCGTTGTATCTGTTGAGTCCTCGTCTTTGCTTCTTCATGGTGTTGAAATTTGATTTATGTGTTTACCGTGATGATTTATTGACGAGTTAGAGGGTTATCATGCGAACCGAACAACCAACTAAATGTTTTGTGCCGCTTCGGAGGCTGAGGGTGAGGTTGGGCCTGTAAAATCGATTTAAGCCCCCCAGTAATTCATTACTGACCGTTCCAAGGCGGTAGTTCTGTTGTGGTTCTCTGTTGCCTGTTTTTGGTGTCGGGGTTTCTGTGGTGTTTTACCTTATGTATGTTCATATTATTTTTGGTTCGGTTTGGGTTGCTGAGTGGCCACCTTTTGGGAACAAGCTGCTCACTCGGTTGGCCATATGTTCTCTGTATCTTGATTATTTGTAATCTTAGTTGTTTCCAACTATGGTTTGAGGGCTGGATTTGGATTTTGATTGTTTCAGTTCCTGGTCTTTGCATACTTTTTACTTTCAATATAGACTGAAATACTGTCCAAACGAGTCGAAACCCCCCCCAAAACCCAACCAACCAACATTTTGAGCTGAATTTTCTGCTTTGTCTAATCAGCAATATCCTGGTCAGTCTGCAGGCTGCGTTGAGGTTATGCTTTGCTCTTTCTCTGTTGGACAGGCAAGTTCATGAGTCTTCAAAAAGAGACTTTTTAAACAGATTGATTGTGCATGACTTTGCCAGACAAAACAGCACGAAAGAGTACCTTAATCTACATGACAGGCAATCGTCTTGATGAGTTCCTTGATGAGTCAGTACGTGATGGCTCACAGGATCGGTCTTTTGGCTCCTTTTGTGTGTGTGGTGGCGTACCACGAGTTTCTTCGATCGGATTGCTTCCCTGCTGAGTTGAGCATGTGATAGACTGTATATATCTCTCAGTAAATTTTATAATGATGATGCTTGTAAATAAGTACTGCTGTGATAAGTCTCTTATAATTCTATATTGAATGGCTTGGTGTATTTTTATTTTGTAACATGTATATATGTATGTGATGTTGTACACCAGTATGAGACTCTAATAAACTAATAAACTATCGTCCAGCCACAATAAGAGTTCAACAGTTTTTGATTCAATTCTCGTAGAAGATTCGCCACGCGTTATCCCAACTTTGTCCGAAATGTAGGAGGAACGGAAAAAATGATAACAAATATATGAACACCTCTATGTATCATTTGAGTATACGACCAGGGCAACGACACAGTAGCTCGATAGAATAAATTGCTCAATGCCAATGAGACCCATAAACAGTTAAAAATCTTCCCACGATATGCTATTTCGGGAAAAAATACACATCCACCGCCCCTGCTGCTGGAAAAAAAAAGAAAAGAAAAAAAAAAAAAATGACCCAACGGTATGCCCATGCAAAACTTATTTTACACTCGTAGTGTTTATTGCTTTACCCACTTCGCCACAGCGGACAATGTATTTTTTGGCATTATTACTCAAGTTATACCATGCTCTCTACTGACGGATAATGACGAGTGCATTCGGGTATATTACGGAGAAAGGCGGACGGTTGTTTTGCTACAGATATAGTCGTGATTACCCATTTACGAGGTTCGAATGGAATCGGCGACCTTTTGACACGACAGGCTAGAAATTTTATTTATACCTGTATTTAATTAATGCATGCAGTGTACATGCACCACACAAGGTCAGACATTTGAGAAAAAGTGACTGTTTTCATCTGGTCTACCTTACAAATTTGAGAAAGTAGGACGCTTTTTTTAATGTATCAAAGAAACTTCAGAGCTATGTATATGTTCAAGAGTGAAGTAAATTTTCTAGATTTATGCGCACAAAATTACCCTTTGATTTTTCCATATAAAACACTCTTTTTAACAGCATGTCCCTCCTTTCTGTATTCTAAACTGTAGAAAACGAAAAAAATGTCAAGAAACTTTCAGGGCTGTACGTTACTTTTTTATGGTTTTATGCAGATTTTTTGTATTTACCACAAATCACCATCATAAACAAGGTGCCATCTTACTGAATGCACTCGGCGGGGGCGTCCGATCCCTATGCACATATTTCTAGTTCGGTTTACAATTATGGCGCCAATGAGTTTACGGCGTTATGGTGTTCGTGGTGTCATCATGACGTCGTGATTTTTCTGTGATTATTTTTAACATAAAGGAACACATCAATCTGGCATACTGATGGTAATAGGAAATTTGGCAAGAAGACGAAGGAGAAAATCCTGATGAAGGGAGGGAGTCGAGGTGGGGTGGGACGGGGTAATTTGGTTGCAAACGGTTCTGAAATCAGTACTGTTTATTATATTTGCAATCCCTTAGTATTTGTATTATTAAATTTGGATACAGAAGTCTGTACCTGGTATCTACATTTGGATAATTCCGATTTACTTACCTGTTCTGGAATGATTAAAGTACCTGTCGACCGAGAATTATTGCAAATGATACTTCTGTTAATGACCGTTGACCAAGCTGATAATACTGCCGATCGCCGCGGTCGACAGACATTTTTGTATGTATGATAACTTATTGGCTCGGTACCATCACAGGTAGGGAAATCGGTATAACCGTCGTGATTTTTCTCCCCCGAACATTTTGAGCCGCTACTTCGTTTATCAAATCGCACAACAATTATTCGCATCATTCTGTTTTATTATTATTTTGCAGAATGTAGTTTAGTTTCAGTGCCACGGGCCACCTATTTTGTCTGTGTGATTTGGTTTCATACTTTTATTGCAATGCAGTTGAATGGATAAATATCATATTTTCTTTCTTCAAAACAGTATCTAGAGTCATTATTTATCGTTCAAAATATGCTTTTGAAAAAAATGTTGTTTTCGTTGACGTAAGGTAAGGAAATTTCGACGTCGCTTTTAGCGCCAGTAACGTGACATTACGTCGCGCCTATAAAGCAACGTAACGTCGCGCCAATTAAGAGAACCGGTCAAAAACTCGCAAGTGCGTTTTAGACATTTCAATTCGTGTCCGATTCATTTCGTTTTAAATGACAGTAAAAGACGGACCAAGTATGCAATACATAAATAATTTGAGCCACGACTTGAGAAAACAAAACAAAGTGGTTGTGCGCCCAGCGTAGACTCAGATCAGTCTGATCAGAGTCTTCGCTGTCCGCATGGAGCTAGCTAAAGCCCTTAGCTACCATTTTAGCGCTTAGCTTAGCGTCTGATCAGACTTGGAGGATGCCCAGGCTGATCTGAGTCTTCACTGGGCGCACACTCACTTTGTTGGTTTTGTCGTGTCGCGGCTCATTTTATTTCTACATCATTGTAAGTTATTTATTTGTTTTTCTGGTTTGAATGTAGGCTGGTTTTGATCCCATATTTGTCAAATTGGCGGTTCGGCTTTTGATATACATGTACCCTTTGGTTTTTTCCGTGTGTTGCTTCAATTTTATAAGTTTTGGGCTCAAATTCTTCGAGAATATATCATTATTGAACCGCATCGTCTGATCAGAGTCTTCGCTGTGCGCTGACTGGACAGCTAAGGACCTCAGCGTTTTCCGTGCGAATAGCGAAGACTCTGATCAGTCAGGGCGAATGTCCAAGCTGACCTCAGTCTGAGCTGGAGGCAAATGCCACGTTGTTGTAATAATAATAACTTTATTTCAAGAGGATAACATATTTGGTACAGATGCCAGTCTAACATATGATCCTCAATCTACAAAAGCTGAAACGTTATCGAAATATGAGCGGACGTAAGTTACTATAGGTTCATATGACAATTAGCTAAATGCTGATAGAAGAGTTGCCGCCATAAAAGTAAGTAGCTGGACAAATTAAAGGCCCTGACTCGAGCGGAAAGGGCCAGGTCATAACCCTTTATATCCACAACATCCATCTCAATGATCTGATCAAGGGCCATATCTTGTGCGATGTTTCCGGTCATAACCCATTTACTTTATTCAAATAGTGATAATGAAAGCTGGATGATGATGCGTTGTTTCCAGAGAGTATCTACCAGGGGAGTAGCTACCCCCTTCCCTACAAACACTATCGTTACTGAAGTATTAGTGTAGGGACGGCTGCCGCCAGAATCTATACCGTATTATTACCGTCGGGACCAATACCGACAGTATCTATACCGTAGCATCACCGTTGGGACCACTACCGACAGTATGTATACCGTAGTATCACCGTAAGGACCACTACCGACAGTATCATCAACGTAAGGACCACTGCCACACGTATCTATACCATATAGGTTATACCGTTGGGACCACTACCGACAGTATACTCTAGTATCACCGTATGGACGACTACCGAAAGTAGCTATACCATAGTTTCATCGTGGGGACCACTGCCGACTGTAGCTATACCGCAGTATCATTGTGGAAACCACTACCGGCAGTATCTATACCGTAGTATCGACGTGGAGACCACTACCGACAATATCTATACCGTAGTATCGACGTGGAGACCACTACCGACAGTATCTATACCGCATCATCACCGTAGAGACCACTACCAACAGTATTTATACCGTAGTATCACCGTGGAGAGCACTACCAACAGTATCTATACCGACGTATCCCCGTGGAGACCACTATCGACAGTATCTTTACCTTAGTATCGTCGTGGAGACCACAACCGTCCGTATCTATACCGTAGTATCACCATGGGGACCACTACCGACAATATCTACACCGTATTATCACCGTAGGGACCACACCCGACAGTATCTATACCGTAGTATCGACGTGGAGACCACTACCGACAGTATCTATACCGTAGTATCACCGTGGAGACCACTATCGACAGTATCTATACCGTAGTATCGACGTGGAGACCACTACCGACAGTATCTATACCGTAGAATCACCGTGGAGACCACTATCGACAGTATCTTTACCGTAGAATCACCGTGGAGACCACTACCGACAGTATCTATACCGTAGAATCACCGTGGAGACCACTACCGACAGTATCTATACCGTAGAGTCACCGTGCAGACCACTACCGACAGTATCTATACCGTAGAATCACGGTGGAGACCACTATCGACAGTATCTATACCGTAGAATCACCGTGGAGACCACTATCGACAGTACCTGTACCGTATTATTACCATGCAGACCACTATCGACAGTATTTATACCGTATAATCACCGTGAAGACCACTACAGACAGGATCTATACCGTATTATTCCCGTGGAGACCACTACCGACACTATCTATACCGTAGAGGCACCGTTAGGACCACTACCGACATTATCTAATCCCCTTTAATCACCGTAGGGACCACTACCGACAATATCTAAACCGTCTTATCACCGTGGGGACCACAATCGATAGTATTTATACCGTTGTTTCACCGTGGGAACTACTACCAACAGTATCTATACCGTAGTATCACCGTGGAGACCACTACCTTCTCTATCTATACCGTAGAGTCACCGTTGGTACCACTACCGACATTATCTATACCATAGTATCACCATGGGGACCACTACTGACATTATCTATACCGTATTATCACCGTAGGGACCACAACCGACAGTATTTTTACCGTCTTATCACCGTGGGGACCACTACCAACAGTATCTATACCGTTTTATCACCGTGGGGGGGGGGGCACTACCGACAGTATCTATACCGTAGAATCACCGTGGGGACCACAACCAACAGTATCTATACCGTAGTATCACCATAAAGACCACTACCGGCAGTATCAATACCTTAGTATCACTGTAGAGACCACTACCGGCAGTATCTATACCTTAGTATCACCGTAGAGACCACTACCGGAAGTATCTATACCTTAGTATCACCGTAGAGACCACTTCCGACAGTATCTTTACCTTAGTATCACCGTAGAGACAACTACCGGCAGTATCTTTACCTTAGTATCACCATGGAGACCACTACCGGCAGTATCTATACCTTAGTATCACCGTAGAGACCACTACCGGCAGTATCTATACCGTAGTATCACCGTAGAGACCACTACCGGCCGTATATATACGTTAGTATCACCGTGGAGACCACTACCGGCAGTATCTATACCGTAGTATCGCCGTAGAGACCATTACCGGCAGTATCTATACCTTAGTATCACCGTGGAGACCACTCCGGCAGTATCTATACCTTAGTGTCACCGTAGGGACCACTACCGGCAGTATCTATACCGTTGTATCGCCGTAGGAACCACTACCGACAGCATCTAACTATCTCTACCGTGGTATCTCCGTGGACCACAACCGACAGTACTTATACCGTAATATCTCCGTGGGAACCACTACCGACACTATCTATACCGTTGTATTACACGGGGAACCACTACCGACAGTATCTACACTTAAGTATCACCGTAGGGACCACTGCCGACTGTATCTATACCGCAATATCACCGTTCGGACCACTACCGACAGTAAAATGGAGAGGAAATTACAAACCTATTGCCTTATAAGGTTGACGGTAAAAATCAAATAGAAATGAACGATAGGAGCCGCCGTTCTCTGTAGCATATGGTGAACACCAGCGTCGCTACGAAGTCTCTGAACTCGTTGTTGTTCCGGATCTCAACCATACGCTGGACATTTTGGATTACGCGCACCTTGGGCATAAAACACGCGCACCGTGTGACGTCGGTATCTGACGAGGTGACGTCGATGTCGTACGAACGTGAAAAGAGCGAAATACAGCCACTTTTCAGCAGGACATTATACTTACATAGAAAATAATCTGTTCTATCTATTTATCTGTCTATTTGGAAAACACAGAATGTGTTGCTATAATCATATAATGATCTTCAGATTTCTCATATTCTTCATTGATTTAGTCTATATGGGTGTAATATAGGAATATTTTTCTTGATTTGTGTTGTGTGGTAGGGATTGATTCCGCATCCCAACACCTTTTTTCGCTAGTGATAAAACAGTTTAGTAGTCACCTGAATTACAGAAGAAATTATGATTATACCCGTACCCATCGGGTACCAATTCTGAAGTTGCTCGTACCTTCTCGATGATAAGATGATCCCTTGTACATGTGGTGTGAAAAAAGTCTGCTTGCAGGCTTGAGGCAAGAAAAATATAAAACAATATAACTTCCTATAAGAAATCATAACCTACCATTTCTCTCGTCCGCTTCGGCTCAACATCACGTTTTAGCTTCTTGATGTTGACATGCGCTGCGACGGTTTACGTTTCATGTCAGCAAAACTGTGGTATCATCTTTTGGTTTGATACTGTTTCAGTTGTTTTCTGTGTGTTGCTCTATATTGGTACTCACCCAAATTTCAATCTGTTTTTCTTCGATTTTGAATTATTCTCAAGTTCAAGTCGCTCAAACATATACAGAAGCGGTCAAAAAATATGGAAAAGTAGTCGAGTTTACTGTAACGAATATTTCGGTTGGTATGCCGATGTCATAAACTAAAAAGGTCTTTACGTCATAAAAAAAAGAATGAAAGAAAAATATTTTTCAAGTGTACATTTATAGAATTTTAATTACAATCTTATAAGCTGGAACAAGCATTCCCAATTTTAAAAAGCGAACAATAATTGCGCCGCACCGTGACAAAACCAACAATGTGGTATTTGCGCCCAGTTTGATCAGAGTCGTCGCTGTTAGCACGGAGAAAGCATAGGTCCTTAGCTACCCAGTGAGAGCAAGCGAACACTCTGATCAGACTGGGCTGATGCCAAGGCTGATCGGAGTCTTCGCTGGGCGCAAATGCCACATGGATGGTTTTGTCACGGTGTGACTCAATTATTACATAAACAAATAGCTTTTATAAACTGAAAGAGCCTGTGTGCAGCCTCAAATTTATGTCTGACGGATAGTTTACTGAAAGACGTTGGAACTAATGAAACTAAGCAAAACAGTCACTTAGAAATAATTTGAAACGACTCTCGGCGTTAGTGCCGTCATTTCGACGTTATAATGGCGCCATTTGTCTGTGACGTTATAAACAACAAACGTAAAATAGTCCAGCTCAGCATCATAGGTGGCCCGTGGCATAGAACTCGTTAAACTTAAACATTACAGAATCCTTTTAAGTCTCTTTTGAAAACATATTAATTTCTTGCACACCGGATAAGGATATCCGCGTGCGTCCCCTGTACCTACAAATCTTTTCTTGCACACCGGATAAGGATATCCGCATGCTTCCCCTGTACTTACAAATCTTATCTCACCCATGTTATCTCACCCAGGACCGGATAAAAATCACGAGCGTTCAATGCATTGGTTGTAATGGAGGTCACGTATCTGCGTCGTCAAGTGACGTTGGCGTTTTAGATGATTACGTCACGAAGACGGCAAAATGACGTCAGTTTATGCATGCCAGTCGTTGACGGAAAGAACCGAATGGCAATCGTTGGAAGCGGCGCCTTCTTTTAAAATCAAATTGAAACCTCTGAGGCACTAAAATTACGCTTTTTAACAAGTTTTATAGATAATACAAAACATGGTGTGCAAGAAAAAGAATCTATCATGGGTGTGTGGTGCGGCTAGAAAAATCCGTCACTCGGGATCACTGTTCGGCATCACTCGGCAAGCCTCGTGATGCCGAACAGTGACCCTCGTGACGGATTTTTCTATCCGCACCTCATACCCATGAAAGATACTTATAATCTCACCCATGTTATCTCACCCAGGACCGGATAAAAATCACGAGCATTCAATGCATTGGTTGTAATGGAGGTCACGTATCAGCGTCGTCAAGTGACGTTGGCGTTTTAGATGATAACGTCACGAAAACGGCAAAATGACGTCAGTTAATGCATGCCAGACGTTGACGGAAAGAACCGAATGGGGATCGTTGAAAGCGGCGCCTTCTTTTAAAATCAAATAGAAACCTCTGAGGCACTAAAATTACGCTTTTTAACAAATTTTAAAGATAATGCAAAACGTGGTGTGCGTGAAGCGCGGTGGCCCAGTGGTTAGTGCACTTGACTCTGAAGTCAGAGGTCGTGGGTTCGAGCCTCACCAGAGGTGAAATCTTCCTATGTCCGAACGCGTTTTTCTAGCACCATTTGCAGGGATGATGCTAACAAGTGTGCCGTCCTTCGGATCGGGACGTTAACTGGAGGCCCCCTGTGCAGGGAGAGTCATCCCCTGTGCAGGTTAAAGATCCCTACTATAGCTACATGGCTATATGTAGGCTTTCATCCTGCAACACCGGAGTGTACATAAGTACACCGTCTGTGTCCCCTTCTGGGGTTAAGGCGTAAATGGAAAAAGGAAAAAAAGGAAAAGAAGAAAAAGTATCTATCATGGGTGTGAGGTGCGGATAGAAAAATCCATCACTCGGGATCACTGTTCGGCATCACGAGGCTTGCCGAGTGACCCTCATGACGGATTTTTCTATCCACACCTCATACCCATGAAAGATACTTATAGGGTCCATGAAACCTCTTCTTAGCAACGATCAGCTTTTTGCAAATGAATATTGTTTGTTTTCTTTTTATTTCTAGATAAAGCCCTGTTAGTGCAATATCTTAAAGAAGGGTATAATGACAGGTTAGAGGTTCCTGTGCTTTCGAATTATTATGATTTAACCATATCGAAGATTTTTGCTCCCGTCATAATTAAAAAGGATGCGGAATCTTCAGATCAAGTAAAAAGAAGCGGAAAACCTGAGGACGAACTCCCTCATAAAGCTGATAGGAGAACTTTACTTCCAGGACAAAGAGCAAGGAAAAGCGAGAATTTACACTCTTATAAAGAATTATTATTTAAAGGAAATGTCCTACAAAAAAGGGTATTTATACTGGGTAAGGCCGGAGCTGGAAAAACTACGTTTTGCCTACATCTCGTCGATATATGGTGCAATGATAAAGTGTCCCCACAGTTTGAAGATGCAGAGGTTTTGAAGCGGTTTCGCCACTTATTTCATGTATCGTGTAGGTTTGCTGAAGCATCAGAATCAATATTTGACATGATCTGTAATCAATTAATCGGTGAAAATGCCAAGATGAAAGAAATTGCCCGTCAGGTGCTACAGAACACACCTGATGAATGTTTAGTGTTGGTAGATGGTATCGATGAATGGAAAGCTTCGGTTAATAAGGCAACAGGTAAAAGAAGTGATATTCCGGGTCTACCCAGTAGAAAGGGGCTTGAAGAGTGTGTTGTATTGTCCACTTCCCGGCCAGAGAGAATCCATATGCTACCAACAAAACTTGATAAAACTTGTAGTGTGTTGGAAGTACAGGGAATACAAAAGGTTTCACAGCTTGTTTGTTCTATATTGAGAGAAGCAGAATATCCTGATCCGCAGCATTCTTGCTCAGAGTTTCTATCACAGGTTAGACGAAGTCACCTGGATGATCTGATAGAATTCCCCTTGATGCTAGTTAATGCACTTAATCTTTGGGAGATGAATAAAACACTTAGTAACTCAATGTCTGTAAACTACAGCAATATGATGGAAGGATTATTTTTACGTGCAAAAGATGTGGACCGAATAAAAGAATATGAGCAGGAAGGAAGAAAAGAAATCTCTGCCAATCTACCTAACTGTTTTCGCCAAACGGACTGGTGTAAACGAAATGCAGGCCTTCTTATGAAGCTGGGTCAGTTAGCATTTGATCTAATGTTCGGGGGTGATCAAAATTCGTCACTGGTATTTTCAGGACAACTAATTAGGAAGTACTTAACCGAAGCGGAACTTAATATTTGTTTAGCTGTAGGAATTATGTCTAAAGCACAAACAATTAGCAGAAGTAATAGAAAAAATGACAGTTTTTCGTTTTGTCATAAAACATTTCAGGAATTTCTGGGTGCATTGTGGTTATCAATAGAAGAATCTGAGCTCATGAGCATGTTTCTCCGGCAGTTTAGGAGTACTACTACTGTGTTAGACAATAAAGTTTTTCTACAGTTTTTGTGTGGATTATCTCCTGGTGCCGGTGACAGATTCTGGCAATACATCGCTAAAGAGGTAATAGAGAAGGATAAGGGCATTGATGAATACAGATTGGGAGAGGGTGACGAGTATGATTATTACATCAGAAGAGACAAAGTCAGGAAATTACAGAAACTGATATTGCAGTGTATCAAAGAAGCCAGGGACGCTGACTCGGAGCAACACCAACAGCTTTATTATTTCATTCCTGATATTTATATACATACAAACGCTGATGAAAGGGACATTACTCTGATTAACGGTATGGTGGCGAAATATGTGGCTGGCATCAAATCTGTAGCACTGGAGGACAAAATACCATCAGACGTAGTTAATTCTATGCATAAAATGCAATCAGCCATTAGTATTAGACTAGAGGGAGACTACAAAAACACAACGTCAATGCCAGAGTTGCAGTGTCCAGATCAGCTAAAGATACTATCAGTGGAGTATGTGAACATACCTTCTGTAATAAAGTTTCCCAAACATCTCACATCGTTAATTGTTTTGGCCAGTAAACTGTCACACAGTGGTATAGAACAGTTGTGTTCATATCTCCGTGTTTCTTCTACCTTACGGTCCTTATTTCTTGAGGATCTGTCCTGTAGTGATCATGATGACAGGTGTTGTCTTCCAGCACAGGATCTACAGACACAGCATCTCACAGAATTAACTGTGGGGAGCATGACACTATCACATAATGGCATAGAACAGTTGTGTTCATATCTCCGTGTTTCTTCTACCTTACGGTACTTAGATCTTAGGAGTCTGTCCTGTAGTGATCATGGTGACAGGTGTTGTCTTCCAGCACTGGATCTACAGACACATCACTCGTTAGAGACAGTGACTCTGTGGGAGTTATCTGTTGAGAGTGTGCTACTGCCTGGTCAGCTAGAGAGACAGCAGACTAGTGATCTCCATGGAATACCTACATTAGACATAGACATGTACGAAGTTAAAATGTCATCCCAGGGTTGGAGAAGCTGGCTAGATAGTCTTCCTCATCTACCATATAGACTGAAGGTGGTGCTGTGGGATTGTAATATAGACGAAGTCCTCAAGTCATATATCCGCTCCTGTTCTCACTTCACAGTGACAAAGGATGATACTAGAACTATTAAGTTTTGGTTCGAGACAAAACAGGGTCAGTGATGTATTGTATACCAATGAAACCATCAAGTCATATAGCAACTCTTCTTCGCACTGGATGGTGGTTTTTGCAAAACAATAATACTTGGTATTTGAAAATACCCGGTGCTTTGTCTGAGAGATACTTATCAGCATCTGCAAACAGTGAAGACTCAGATCAGCCTGCGCATCCGCGCAGTCTGATCAGAGTGTACCCTGTTAGCATAAACAAAGTAGGAATTCTAGGTAATATATGAAAGGAAACGTGAACCTTCTAACAAGCAAACCTTATTTTGAATATTCACGGAATGCCAATAACTTAAGGGATATTTTCACTTGATGTCAGTCGTATACTTAATGAGAATGGGTACACTTTCAGTGAAAGCAACTAGACTATTTTTGTTTTGCCTCCCTTTTCAATAGGAGGCAACTCTTAAAAGAATTTGCTCCCCTAATTGTCATTGATAGTTTTCCTCCCTTTTCAATAGAAGTCTACTCTTAAAGGAAAGAATTTGCTCCTCTCGGACAAATTATTTCCTTTAAGAGTAGATCCCATTTTTAAAGGACTTTCTCATCCAGGGAGGAAAACACGAAGTTACAAGGGAATTCCCCTTTTTAACAAATAGTGGGAGAATGTGGACATGTATCCATACATGTTCTGTACCGGTACACTGGTCTTTATTTACAAAACAATGTAAACGTCTGTCACCATATGAACATTCGTTGAAATGAAACGTGAGCAGTGTAAAGTTGGTTTATTTCTTAATACTGGCGGAAAGCCATTAGCTATAGATCTATTTTCATGAGATGACAAGCAAATATGAGCCGCGACACAAGAAAAACAACAAAGTGGTTGTGCGCCCAGCGCAGACTCAGATCAGCCTCGGCATTCGCCCAGTCTGATCAGAGTCTTCGCTGCCCGCATGGAGTTAGCTTAGACCCAAAGCTACCCTTTAAGCGCTTAGCGAAGATTCTGATCGAACTAGGCGGATGCCCAGTCTGATCTGTGTCTGCGCTGGGCGCACAACCACATTGCTGGTTTTCCCGTGTCGCGGCTCATATATGTAAATTGAAAGAACACAAACAACAGGACCCTTACCATATAAACTGCGTTGTAAAAAATGACAATGGAGTGTGTAAGTGGACTCATACTAACACTGATCATAGATACTCGAAAAAAATATTAAGGGATCAAACATTTACCCTGGGATTTCTGGAACATTTCAAACATTTGGTAGAATAAAGCATATCTACCTTCCATTGCATTCATTTTGCAAGTTTTCTGCACAGGAAGTTTGAAACTAAAGGCTTTATCTTGACCAAGTGCAGGCTTCAGATTTCACTACCCCCAGAATTAAAGTGGTCAGAAGGCCAAAGAGGGAAAATTCACCAAAATTCTCGATTTTTCCAAATCATGATTTTTTTGCAATATTGCTCGATAATTATCAAATCATTTTTAAGGTCAGCAAGCTTTAACAAATTTAAAACTCATAGCAGTTTTAGAAGTTATGCCCGACCAATCTGACACACTATCAATTCTCTATGGGAATTCAAACCGCTTTTATTTTAGGGTAGTTTGACTTAAAGCCTTGACTTGGTCGAGACAAAGGCTATAGGTTCGAACTTCATGTGTATATAATATGGAAAATGAACGAAATGGAAGATAAAATTGATTTTTTACCAAATGTTTTTAATGTTCCAGAAATATTTTTTGGAGTATACGTTAAATCCGACTAATGTATATAAACTTGGATATTTGGAACAGGACCAGTCAGATCAAGTCTACACTATAGTTTCGCCAAGCGGTGTGGTGAGAAAATGCCCGGAAACAATTTTTTATGTTTTGCCTTATGGGCGAGACGTACAAAAAATTTTATCAGTTTCTAAGACATGTTGCAATATTGTGTGCGATCTTCTGCAAAGAAGTAAAAAGGTGCACTTTTGTACCAGGCGAAAACATGAAAATAGCTGAATTTGCAAACAGCGAAGATATTGATGAGGCGGCTCATCATGAGCCGCCTTATCAAGATCTACACTGTTTGCCGAATTGTCTTTGAATTGTCAAATTGACATAGTTGTGCTTGGATGAAGCATTTATTTAAATTACATTTTGCAGACGTAAAATTTTTCATCTGGTTTCTTTCTTATGTACATTTTTAAGAGAAGCAAATCTTCCTTTTTCTAGATTTTTGCCTTCTAACTGGGGGTTAACTCATCAAAGAAAGAATTTGCTCCACTAGAAGTAGACTCCTTTGTTTGTAGGGTTTTGTTGTCTCCCTTCTAAATAGGGTCAACTCTTAAAAGAAAGAATTTGCTCCACTTTGAGTAGTCTCCTTTGTTTGTGGAATTCCGTTGTCTCTCTTCTGATTGGGGGCAACTCTTAAATGAAAGAATTTGCTCCACTAGGATTACACTCCGTTCTCGTGGGGTTTCGTCGTCTCCCTTCTAAATAGGGGTCAACTCTTAAAAGAAAGAATTTGCTTCACTTTAAGTAGACTCCTTTGTTTGTAGGGTTTCGTCGTCTATCTTCTAAATTGGGGTCAACTCTTAAAGGAAAGAATTTGCTCCTCTAGGAGTAGACTCCTTTGTTTTTAGGATTTCGTCTTCTACCTTCTAAATAGGGGTTAACTCTAAAAGGAAAGAATTTACTGCTGTCGACCTTTAAGAGTAGATTTCCTTTTTGTAAGTATTTCGTCGTCCATAGAAACAAACAGGAAGTGACAGGAGTCGTCACCCTTTGAAAAATATGGTGGAGAAAAAAAGGTGTGCCTATTCACCTTAATTGAGAGTACGGTTGACTCTCGTTATCTCAAACACTGATATCTCAAGTTACTGGCTAATATCAAATATTATAGCTAAGGTACATTTCCTAAGTTTCTTTATATTTCAACTAGTTTTATCTTAAACTACTGGTATTTCAAAGTAAATTTTCTGGGACCATAGAATTTACTTGAGATAGCTATAATCGGTATTTATCTTTGATGTTAAGATATCGAAAGTTGAATGTATATGACCATTAAATTTATTTGATATATCAGTAATTGGAAATGATCTTTGACTTTGAGATATCGAGAGCTGACTGTATATCGTATATTGTGAAATGTGATATAATGTAGAATTCCGACTTTGTTAGGTGTCTGAGTACAGAATTTATATTTTATTTACCTCTGATAAAGAAAAAATGAAAAGGCACATCTAAAATATAGGAAACACGGGTGTATTACTAATTTGCCTACCTGTGCTGTCTACGAGTCCATTACTTTGCACAGTCACTGTGACTGACGACCGAGAACTCGGTCGACAGCAGTACCAATAACAGTAAATGATACTATTGTTATGGTCATCGATAGAGTCGATATTGCTGTCGATTGTCTTGGTCGGCAGCAACGTTTGCATAAATGGTAGTTGCTTTGATCAGCCGACAGCATAGGTAGAAAAAAAACTTGTTAACCTCAGTAGGGAAGTGTACGATATAATTTCGGTATTCGAGTTGTATTGCGTTAAGTTATTCTCTACAGCAGTGCAGGCTGACCCAAGTCTCAGTTATTGGCGCAAATCTTAAGATTTTTAGTACTCTTCCAGGGGAAGAAACTTTAATTTTTCTTTTTTCCCCTTCTCAATAGGGGTCAACTAATAAATGAAAGAATTTGCTTCTCTGCAAGTTACTTGTCATTTAAGAACAGACCAATCTTTTGGAAGGGTAACGTTGTCCTAGGAAACTAACAGGAAGTCACGAAACATCTTCTCCGTTGTAAAAATGCAGTAGCAAATTCTGTCATAGAAGAGTAGGTTCTTTTTTTGTTTGTTTGGAATTCTACGCTATCATAAGAAGCCGTCAGGAGGTCAGAAGAATTGTTCTACGTTGTAAAAATGCAGTAGCTAATTCTGTCATTTAAGAGCAGACTCCCTTTTTAGAAGGGCAACGTGGTCCTGGGAGGTAACCAGGAAGTCAGGAAAGTTGTTCTCCTTTGTAAAAATGGAGAAGTGAATTCTGTCATTGAAGAATAGGTACCTTTTCAAAAAGTGCGACAAGGTCCTGAGAAGTAACCAGGAAGTCACGAAAGTTATTCCCCTTTGTAAAAATAGAGAAGCAAATTCTGTAATTTCAGAGTAGTCCCATCACAGCCTTTCGGAAGGGTACTGGGTCCAGGAAAGTCAACAGGAAGCCAACAGAAAGTCACGAAAGTTGTTCCCTCCCCTTTGTAGAAATGGTGACAAACTATGAAATATAATTACTCAAATGAATTTATCAACTGTAACAGTGGAGGTTTCTTTTAAGGTATATGAGTATATCTCTGTGTTTTGTTCTCCATTTTTACAAAGGGAAACATCTGTTTGACTTTCTAGAAAATTGTTTGTAGAATTTGCTCCTGTAAATCCTTTTCTTCAAGAGTTGACCGCTATTAAGAAGGAGACAAACTCAAAATGATAGACTTGCTTTTTCCTGAAAATTTCCCATTCAACATTCTCTCTAAGAATCTTATGGACCGGAAAACAGCATGTAAAAATGTAAATGACGGTATATCAAAAGAAGTTTTATGTACATTGATAAAAGCGTTTTTGGTTGTTGTTTATTTTTCTTAGTAATATGTAAATTTTAGGGAATTAGTTTTATACTTATTCTGTATGGATGTTGATTTTAGGGAATAAGTTATTATACTTATTTTGTACAGATGTTAATTTTGAAGAATTATTTGTATTTTTTCTGAATCATTTCTGCCACGTCTATGAGACACGAAACGAAAATATTTGAGCCGCGACACGAGAAAACCAACAAAGTGGTTGTGCGCCCTGTGCAGACTCAGATCAGTGTGGGCATCCCCCTGGTCCACTCAGACTTTTCGCTGAGCACTTAAACGGTAGCTAAGGGTCTAAGCTACCTCCATGCGGACAGGGAAGACACTGATCAGGCTGGGCGGATGCCCAGGCTGATCTGAGTCTGTGCTGGGCGCACAACCACATTGTTGGTTTTCACGTGTCGCGGCTCATATATTCGTGATTTGATATCCTTTTCAACAGTATTTCAGTCATATCAGGATGATGGGAGGGTGATAATAAAATGCTTGTGTGCAAAGAAACCCAGTTTACGATTAAAAATATTTCCGCCGCTTTGAGCGGAAATCGAATCAGGAACCGCTAGATCCGCAGGCCAGCATTGGACTCACTTACCTACCGGAGCCCCTCACACACACCAAGGTTAGCAGTTGTCAAACTGTCATTATTTATAAGATAACAATGGCTGTTGTCATGTGAAAAGGGTAAGACGGCGTGTATCAGGAAGAAAGATTCAAACCAGCATGTGGAGCCGCAAATAAGAACACAATAATCTGGTGGGGTTGAGGATGTGGGGGGAGGTAATCACTGATCCCCAAAACAATGATTATGATTTGTGGAGACTTTAAAATGAAAGTACTCTGATCAGTGAACATGGACATGACGTTTGGACACAGAGAATACAATGTTAATGTATTTTGATATCAAGTTTATCAGGCGAGACCAGAAACAGCGTAGGAATGGCGAGGCTTGCCGAGCCAGTCCAACGTGTTTCTGGTCTCGCCTGATAAAGTTGATAGCAACAAGACACTATCATGTTTCTCTATTTATCATGCATCATTGGAAGATTTTACGGCGCAAAAAAGAGTCAAACAAATGAAAAAAATATCGCAGTTCTTGATCAGTGAACACGGACATGACGCTTGGAATATACCTTTATACACATAGCTCAATTTCCATTTTCACATGACATCACTCATGTATTGTTGACAAGGTTGTTATTGATGTTGATTCCTAGAGTGGTTGCACTTACTTGACTTAAAACTATTAAATGTTGTACATATGTTATCATTGCTGGCCCTATGCCTGACTAGAATACAAGGGAGCACATGACATCGAAATGACGTCGATGCCGTCGCGTCATTACAGCGTCATGTGCTCGCTGTGATATAAACAATTGTATATATGTTATCGTTAAAGGCACTTACTTGGCAAGAATACATACATGTATAATTAGGGGATAACTGTATTCAAAATTGTCATTTTTTATGGTAGGAAAGTTTGTTTTACGGCGACTCGCTAGCGGAGCCGTAAAACGGAATTTGCGACCATAAAACCGACGATTTACCTCCCAAACTGACAATTTTCAATCTAGTTATCCCCATTCTAATGCACTTTTTCAAATTTTCACATTTCAAAGTCACTTCTTTGCACCCACTGCAAGCGCTTTCAGCAGCGTAAAACCAAATGTCAGCCAATGAGAAGCGACGTTTTATAATGACATCGGGTTTGCCACAGTATATCGCAGAATATACCTTCGCAACTTTCTGACTTTATCCAATTAGACGTCGCGTTAAATTTGTAAGTGCATTAGAATAGTATATATATCATCTGTGATGGTCACTTGCTTGTCTATACGAGGGGCATTCGGAAAGTTTTGTAAATGGCCTTCTAACTTTGTTTAGGGATATCCTGGGTACAAATGCTATGCATGTTCTGAAAGCACTACCGTTGGTCTTACCATGAGACCAAACATTACACAAAGACACACACTCTTCCTTACTGACTAACAACGCACGTTATTAGGCCCCAGTCCTAATACTGGCCTAATTTAATATGTAAAATCTTTTCAGTGTTAGAAACTCGAGTCAAATATCGTTGTAAATACAAAAATCTCCTTGTCAGCTGCTTGTCCATCATTGCCTATAGTTATTTAGCGATACAAAAGTTAGAAGGGCGGCAACTCTTCCGATTAATTCCTTGCAAAGCAATACGCACTTATTATGATGTTATTGAATTTGACATTAACGACATATTTAAAATATTCTAATGGTTTCATGTTTTTCATTAATTTGAATGTGTTGACAGATTTTAGTTGCCACATGCAAAGGCTCTTGCTGACAAAATTTTGAATACTTACAGACTTGTTTTCACTATAAAATCATTATAACTTTAGTAGAAATAAAAATTTGCTACTAAATAAAATACGGTTAATACAATTTTACGGGACAGTATGGAACCTAGGTTAAATATAATTTCCGCGATATTTATAGGACAACATAGCCTGGGCATTGCTTCAAAGTAGCAAAGATAAAAAAATCAAAGATTGCTCACATATGAATTACGGCCTTATCAAAGTAAAAATGTGCAGTGCCTGTAGGTTGTACCTCTTTCACAGAAGATAAAAATGCGTCGTATAAGAAATAAAAACTACGTTTGCAGACCTCTGTAGGCATATCATAGCTTTATGTGTTTTTGCTATCAGGAATTCTGCCTTTATGTTGGTTACCATGAATTTACGCCACTTGCAAATTTTTCTGAACGCCCCTCGTATGTAAATTTATAAATTCGTCTTAAATTTTTTTTTTTTTTTTTTTTTTTTTTTTATGATATCTGGTAATAATGCTTACTTACCATATTTATTCTAATGAACGCCAGGTGCGTTTGAGTGTTGTAATTTACCTGTCGTGTAAATGATTTTAAGGGAAAATAGGCAATGAATAAAACATTTTTGTCCGCTTAAGCAATTCGCAGCTTATTTTGAACAGGTATTCTAACACAGTGCGCCTATAGAAGCAAGGGAAAGTTGCCGTGTTTTATTCTGCAACAATTCACTGTTACGGAGCGCATGGGTCTAATTGCTGACGTCACTGCAACTACAGACGCAATTTTGTGACGCTTTGAGACGTTAGACGGTGTAACGTCTCTTTTTCTTTCTTAGATCGCCATACAAACGTACAGTTATCTTAGATACAGTTAAGAATATTGGCGGGGGCATGATCGCGCTAGCTGAAAAGTTGGGAGAGTTTGAATGAAAAGGACAGTTTTTCAGCGTTTTTGAGTGTTAGAATCGAAATAGTTCAGCTCTAGCATTGAATTGGTAAGTAATAATTCACTATTTGTCGGTCAGTTGTACGAAGATATATCGCTCGCGCTCCGCGCTCGTGATATGATCTACTTTACAACTGACCTTCAAACAGTGAATTATTACTCAACAATTCACTGCTAGAGCTGATCTATTTCTTAAATCAAAGACAAAAAGTAAGAGTGCGTGTTTTAGCGAGATGGTGTGCTTACTAGAATAAATGTGGTACGTTTTCATTAGAAAAGCATTGGAAAATATTTCCAATGTTGCATATTTAACTGTGTTTTTCATGATCTTGATATAAGTAAATAACAATAAGAAATATATCAATAAATATATAACCTATTTTTGTGTTCTGTTGTGTTTATATTGCATCTAGAAACCGCCATTTCTACATAAGTGCAGCTACCACTGTACCGTAGCCTTCTACCAAAGCTGAATTGAACTCTATACAGTAATTGTAAAACTCTGAAAATATACATAGCCTCAAAATAGCCTGTTTGTTTCTTCCAACAGATTCTGCAAAAGCCATAATTAAGGTGTATGGTAACACAAACATCTTTTTCCTACATTTTTGTTAAAGGAAGACAACTTTTGAGTCTTCCTGTTTGCTTCCCCGGGGATGAAGCCCTTCGAAAAAAGGGTCTACATGTAAATGTGTCGTCATTGACAACGACTTTCGAAAAAAGGGATTTACATTGTTGTGCAACGGCATTGACGACGACCGTGTCAATAATGCGTTTTCTTATTAAAATAATAATCATTTTGGAGGCGAAAAATCCCTTTTAAAAGGTCATTTAATGAGCAGAATCTTTCACTCGAGGTCATTTCATATGAAATTCATGAAACGAGCCTCTGAGGCTCGTTTCATGAATTTCATATGAAATGACCACTTGTGTAAGATCTCTCTCTCTCTCTCTCTCTCTCTCTCTCTCTCTCTCTCTCTGTATATATATATTCCGGATGCTGGGGATCACTGGACACATACCGTGTCGGTTTGGAAAAGCCGATGTTAAGGGGGGAGGGGGCTTGGGCGTGAGCAATGTTGTGACATAACGATTAATTAAATCAATATGTTCTATAAAAGGGTTATCCTTTGGATGCATGATCACACCAAAGAACTGAAAACTGTCGAGTGTACAAATTTTCTGGGCCAGACTAGCTAGTTCAAGTCTGCTGTTTACGTTTCTGTATGACAGTCCTTGCATTTAGAGGGCCTTGTTTCAGTATCTCATGAGCTGCTAGTGCATGTCATGCAGCTGTATAAGACGCAATTTAATCTGCATGGATGCTCAAGTTCCCTTCAGCCTCCCGAGGAGCTTCGTCATGAGAACTGTATGGATGAAATCCGATTTTACGTCTTTTTTTCGATTTTACGTTTTTTCCGATTTTACGTCTTTTTTTTCAACAAAATTTTAGTCCTATCAGGACGATTAGGAGTGTGACAATAAAAGACTGTCTGCAAAGGAAGCCCGCTTATGGTTCAACGGATTTCCGCTTCCAATTGGAATCGAACTCGGGGCCACTTGAACAGCAGGTCATCGCTTAACCCACTGAGCTACCGGAACTCTAATATCAGAACTAAAAATACATCAGTTTAACTTGGTACTGTGGTGCAAGCATATTAAAAATGATAAATTAATTTTGTATTCATTTCTCGAAGACTACATGTACATGCACTGTACAAAATTAAACATCAAGAATGCAGCTAAATACATGTACCATAATCACAGTATCCGAACGCACTGGACCATCTCTTCCGGTTTTCCTAGCGTCGAATCGAGAGTACAAACATTCGCTCATAACCAGTAGTCGGAAATCAGTATGTTTTGAGATCTTATCCGGAATCTGCTGCGTCATTTATAGTCATTCAGCTTCGAAAATGTAAAGATGTAAGTTTAATATAATTTGCTCTTCGGTCTTTTACTTTATTGCCCTGTACAATGTCGTGTATGGGTGAATAGTAATGAGTACAGTATTCAAATCGCCCTTGGCATGATTCTAAAACCATTTTGAGCCTTTTCTTACATGTTTTATAAAAAATCTTTAAAATAAACGGAAGGCGTTATCAATCTACAGTTTGTTAGTTTTGATAGTAGGACGATAGCTAGGTTTTGCACGACCCAAACTCGTGTTAAATTAGCTGTTCGGAATAAAAATTTCTGTGACGGCCATGAGGGTTTCATTGTACAGGGCGATAAAGTAAAAGACCGAAGAGCAAATTATAGTAAACTTACCTCCTTACATTTTCGAAGCTGAATAACTATAAATGACGCAGCAGATTCCGGATAAAATCTCAAAACATAATGATTTCCGACTACTGGTTATAAGCGAATTCACAGAATGCAACCCTCCCAATACATATTCCGATGAATTTGTACACTTTAAGTGGAAACCTTTCTGCCATTTTCAATGTTGTCTATTCTCAATGACGGCCAATTCCTATAGGAAAAAATTTGCCCCCAAAAGAGAAAAATTTATCCTGAAAGAGAAGAGGGCTTGTCATCATTGAAAGCTAACAGGAAGTCACAAAAAATGCTAAACAGAGGCGTCGTCACTCTACAACACAATTATACATGAATTCCGCGGAAGGCCATGTCATGCCTGTTAGCGATTTGTCACGCCAGAAAAATCGACAAAAACTAGAAGCCGACGCCGCCGAATAAGCAAAGTGGAAAAATACTAACGACATACTTCTGCTAGTAGCAATGTGAGCCGCGACACGAGAAAACAACCAAGGTGGCTGTGCGGCCAGCGCAGACTCAGTTCAGCCTGGGATCTGCCTAGTCGGACCGTAGTCTTCCTTAATCGCTTAAAGGGTAGCTTAGGGTCTAAGCAACCTTCCTGCGGACAGCGAAGACTCTGATCAGACTGGGCGGATGCCCAGGCTGACCTGAGTCTTCGCTGGGCGCAAAACCACTTTGTTGGTTTTTTCATGTCGCGGCTCATGTACAATAATTATGATGTAAAAAGACTGGTCTCAATATTTGGTCGAATAACACATATTTACATTTGTACAAATCTACATTTCAGTGAGGCTGGTTACGTTCTCATATCCCCATAACAAGTTGGGGTGGGGCCTTAGTTTTTTTTTTGGATTTTTTTTTTTCGTCACGCATATTTGTGATGGTCAGCTGTAAGCCTTAATTATATCTCAATCAATAAAACAATATTTGAAATGGCAGTTTAAACCACGTTCAAATTTTAATATGACCTGTTTAAAATTAATATTTGTCCAAGTTCGTAACTATTCTCAGCATAAACAGCTTATATTTTGGTCAAAATAAGGAAAATACTGCTGTGTCTTCGGTTCTTTATTTTTTCAAGGAAACGCATGTTTTCTCTCTGTTTTTAAAATGTTACGATCGAAATTGTTTTACTGTAACGAGTGCTAAGTGTATTGGTGTCTTAAGATTCTCTACCAGTTTGTCAGTAGAAATGTACTTGAGGTGTTGCCTTTGTTATGGTCACCCGTCTACGCCAGAAGAACTCAACGTTTAGTGGCCTTCTGTCATGCTTTAACCTTCGGACATGTGATTACATCAGAAGTGAGGTCAAAATTTAAGTATGTTTCTGTTCAGGATCACTTCAATTTTTTGGTGCGTATGGTTAACCATCACAGATCTATGCGTGTGAAGGAAAACCGTTAGTACACCGACTGATAATAGTATCAGTTATTGCTCTGAGGAGCATAGCTGCATACGCACAAATACGCAGGTACGTATTGAACGTTTTGTACGTTTGTGTATTTGCATATTTAAGAGTTTGTGTTTCTGACAAAATTTCAACTGTAAATGCACATACAGAGGCATAACAAGGTCAAACGTTTCCTTGACATACCCTTTCCCCTTACCCAACTTCCTTCATACAGGGACATAAAAGTAAAAAGTATGCAAAGACCAGGAACTGAAACAATCAAAATCCAAATCCAGCCCTCAAACCATAGTTGGAAACAACTAAGATTACAAATAATCAAGATACAGAGAACATATGGCCAACCGAGTGAGCAGCTTGTTCCCAAAAGGTGGCCACTCAGCAACCCAAACCGAACCAAAAATAATAATAACATACATAAGGTAAAACATCACAGAAACTCTGACACCAAAAACAGGCAACAAAGAACCACAACAGAACTACCGCCTTGGAACGGTCAGTAATGAATTACTGGGGGGCTTAAATCGATTTTACAGGCCCAACCTCACCCTCAGTTTCTGAAGTGGTACAAAACATTCTGAAGTGGTACATAAACCAATAAAATATCAGTGTGCATACATGTATCATGCCGCCAATTATCATCAAAGTACAATATATATATTACAGTCAAGGGTCTATATTAATTCCACAAAAATGATTTTCCCATAGATTTTAGTGTATTTTCATGTTTATGGAAAAGTATCTTTCGGCACAATTACAATTAATCCGGTACTGATAGAAAGCTAAATGAATAACGCACGCAGTTTATTTGTTTCATTTCAGTCTTTCAGCATAAAACAAAATGAGTTGAACTTTTACGTTTGAAATTTTGGTCCATGCTTTTTGCGACATCGCCAGTAACGACAATGGAAACTTTTGGTTTCAAAATTTACGCTAACTTTGACAACCTGTATCTTTTCACTGAGGGTCAGACTTTAGTTCTGTAAATAATCTATCTAGCTTTTCACCCACAGTGCATGGCCAGGGGCAACTGCCAAAATTAATTTTCTTGTACACGGGTTAATACACTAAAGTCTATAGTGAAATAATTTTGTGGAATTACTTTTGACCCTTGACTGTAGTTTCTCAATGATTCACTGCTTATTATGACATCTCCTCAAATACTCTTCAAAGTCGTGTATCATTACCGTATTTATTGGGTTAAAAGAAGGGGGCTAATCCTTCTAAAACTATCGCAAACATGTAAACCAGTTTCGTGTAATTCAGCTACAAAATGGGTTAGTTCTCTTCCCAAAAAATCCTAAAGATTCTAGATCCGTCTTACAAGTCGGAACTGGATATTTGGGATTGTTTCTTACTAGACGGATCTAGATCTTTGGGATTGTTTTAGAAGGAACATAACCCCTGTTTTATCACAAGAAATACCGTAGGCTAAAAATTTCTAGCGGGAATCGCACCAAACCAGACTTCATTTATTTACTCGGCTATAAGAAGGCGGTTTTGACCGTCCAAAATAATTCCTGTGAAGCTACTCCCGTCTCACAAAACGGATCTGGAGTTTTGACGGATTGACTCGGAAGAAAAAATCCATCATGATTGAAATCCAACTGATTTACAAATTTGGGGTTAGATTTGGAGAGATTCCGCATCTTATTGCCGAATAAATATGCTTTATTGATTTTACCAGACTTTAACATAAACCCCAACATTCAGTATATTAGCTGGCATTATATATAATAACAATAATAAACCTCCCAGTGACAGACCCATACATCTTTACCATGTGTATATACAAAATATGAGTGAATGCCCCGTTCTACTAAGTTCATATCAACAGGGGTGGCACCTTTTAGTTTTTTTACAACGCTGCCAAAATAGCTCTGAAACTTGCCATAAATGCTGCACTAAGTAGTCCTGATATCGGAAGTGTCACAAACCAGGCAATTATTATGCTGCGGAATAATTTCCAGTCTACAGAGTCACGTGATCTTGCACGTCCAACGAAAACAACGGAACCGACTTTGCAATGGGTCGTTGAAATTGGAATTCCAATGTTCGAAGCAACAAGGACGGTAAGAGCGGATCCCACCTCGATACAAAACCCACTGAAAATGTACAAAAATGACAAAATAGTGAAAGTTACGGTTATTTACATATATGCTGCCGTATAAACTATCTTTACATATATTTTATACATTGGACAAAAATAAGAGAACAAATATTTTTTCCAATGGAATTCCCGAAGCTCCGAAGAAGGTCGACTTGCACCCGTGCAATGGACTTTTTGGCCGTGTCTTAGGTTAATCCCTGTAAGAGCTCTGATAGGAATTCCATAGGACCCCCATGCCTTTTGAACACCACGGGTCGGCTGATCAGCCCTAGTCTAAGATGAGAGTTTACTCTATATGAAAAGATATGACTAGCTTGGGCTTTAACTTAAAAATTAGATCTGAAAAGTCGGGCCAAAATGGTGAAAGTCCCCATAGTCCTATCAGTGTTCAACTCTTCTAAACATAGATCATTTCAAACATGGTAAAACTTTCACGTTTGGTTAGAAAATGTGGGTTGGTGTGCATATATTGAGTCGTTTAACGCAAAAGGTAGGGGGGGGGACATATCGCTCCACAAACTGCAAATTCCTTTTCTAGTACCTTGTAGAGCGATGGAATATAAACCATAGCGGGATAGTGAATCGGACCGCTTGCCTACATATTGTATTGAAACTGTTTCATGAACAGTAGGTCAATTAAATTGCCAACTAAACTCAAAACCTTTTTAAGAAAAAATGTTTCATTTTGTTTAAAGTTTGCTTCTCGTTGTCATTTACAATTAGGAAACTGTTCACTGAGAGGCTTGCAGCAATATCTCACAATGAAAAGTTATATCCCCGATAGAGCAAATAGGACGTTTAATTTTCAGAGAGCGTTTGATTTTTTTTATCTAAACGGTTGCGGTTGCTGTGCAAAATAAAAACCTGTTTTTCTTCGTGTTAGAGTGTTTCACGACTTTTAAAGGTCGACCGAATCATTTAGGTGATTTGGTCAATGTTTAGGGGGAGCAACTGGATCAACACTCAAAAGAGCCCAGGGGTCAGCTTACAGAGAGAATTGGGATAAATTAAATGCCTAAGTTGACTGACCTCTCCTTATTGTCAGATGAAGGGGAAGTCAACATGTATAAAACATATAAAAAAATTTAAGCTTTTTGATAAAATTTCTCCTCCGAAGAAACAGGTAAGCGATTTTGATCTAACCACATGTACCTGGAAGGTGTAATTTTAGTGAGGTCCTCACCCATCGTCTTCATTACTCGTCTACCCAATACCCACAGACCAACAGAGATTCCTGCTCCTCCGTATACCAGAATCCAGATAGGAACTGGGGCCTTCTGGGCGCTACTACCGGTTGTTGCTGTTATCCATAAAGCAACCAGTGGTCCAATAGCATTGCTGTAAAAGGCATAAGAAGACTAAATGAGCGTACCACGCCGGGAAGGCTTGAAATAAGAGGTTCTTAAAAAAAGTCTGAATTCTGAGTTCCAAGCAATCTATTGTTGCAACGTATGTGGTATGTGCATGCTGATCTGAGTTCAATATTGTTGGCACGTGCTGTAAGGTAGCTCCCATCGCACGGCTCAATCATTTCTGATTTAACCATTTTTATCCTCAAAAATTCTGCTCCATACAGGTCACACATTAATTCACCTTTCCGAAAGCACTGCCAGGGTCACTGAAGAGGCTTTAGTAGCCGAAACTATGTAGTCTGGCCCATGTTCCTTCTTCTGAATGTATTCTCTGCTCTTAAGGGAACTCTTTAAGATTTCTTTTTTAAACAGGTATACATCAAACCATTAACTGTAAGGTAAAATCACTAACTTATTGGGGCACTGAACACGTGCGATTTTGTTTTTTGTGGGGACTATGTCACGTGCTAAGTTGTCGCATTGGCCAGTTATTATAGTTGGTGAACTGCGTGCTAAAGAGTACTTAATTTTGATCAACTGGATAACTGTTCTTTAACAGTCGTTAAAAACATGCAACGATATCAGACTAGAACAGAAGCTTTTTGATTGTCCGGTCAATACAGACACAATCATGTAAGTAACATTACATTTTGTTTTGAAATATCGATAAAATATGAACATCTCCGACTAACCTGACGTCATTGCCGCCATGCGCAAAAGATCCGAACACTGCTGTCAGAATTTGCAGGAATGAGAAGAGCCCGGCCGTTTCCGGTTTATCTTTAACTTGTTCTCTCGCCTTTTCTCGCTTCTTCTCGGCATCAATCTCGTCTGTCTCTTTTGGTAAAACTTTTATATTGTTTTCCTCAGCTAGATGCAGATATTTGAAAAACAAAAGCTGTTACTGTGGTTCTTTATATAAATTTTGTAACAGAAAAAAGCCCTAGAAAACATGCGATGTTTTACATTAAAGCTTTTCCTTAAAGCAAGCTAACCCAGACCATAAACGTTAACGTTAACTTAGTTGCTCGTGTCGCGGCTCATATATTTTCTGATTATGTTTAGCGTCTAACTAGTTTTATAAACAAGCTACCTGGTGCCAGTAATTAATTAAAGTATGCTCGTGAAAAAAAAAATGTTTGTTAAGATAGTGATAATCACTGATTTGTAGTGAATACAAAAATCTTATGCATCAAGTATACATGCCCCTTATACATGGTCGAATTAAGCTAAGTTTTCATCTCACCTACCTTACAACTTGAGGAACAGTTGAGACGATTAATTGCTAGGATGCCCTTCTTAATGTTTTGAAGTACCCCCAGACCTAAGTACATTTTGTTATTTTTTACGCAGAAAATTACCCTTTGATCTTTCTTTATACAAAATTTTTTCTAAACAGTATGTCACTCTTTTTTGTATTCTAAACTGTAGAGAACAACAAAAATGACAAAGCTGCAAAACATGATGGAGATACGTTAAATTACTATGGTTTATTCAATTTTTTGTATTTACCACAAATCACCATCTTAAAGAAACATTCTTTTGTGGACAGAGAGAATTAGTTATCATTTTTGTTATGTTATAGGACGTGGGGTGGTGGGGGATGCTTGCTGCTTTGACCAAGAAGTTGGTAAACTACAAAGCCTAAACAGACTTGTTCCACGTTAACTGTATGGTATTGTTTCAACAAGCCCCCACAAGACGCTAAGCATTATAAAAGAAAATATACGGTCTTATAGCCCAGGCTAATCTAGAAAAGCTAATGCAAACGTATTTTTGTGAATGCTTTTGGTAAGCTCAAGCAGATGACATGCTAGTGCTTCTATTTTTTTTTTCATCTTCGTCCCTGCAAAAGTTTGTTCACAAACAAACCAGCAGGCACACGACGTAGAAAGAATATTGAAGGTTGGTTCAATGTCTATTCAACATTGTGTGCCCAGTGCAAATGTTTGCAGAGACGTAACCGAATGCATTTTAGTTCATGGTGCAAAATAAGCAAAAACTGCGAAAATAGGCAAAGTGATAAGAAAATAACTCAAACCAATAGTGATTGAAAGCGCGAATATAAGCTGATAAATGATCTTATGTCAGCTAATAAATGATTTTATGTCATGACCGTTTGTATAATGATTTTTAGGCTCGGAAACAAAGCAAGCTCTAAAAGTGATGGTGTCACTTAATAGTACCTTACTTCATGGGCGAAAGATTAGACGCAGACCAGTCTGTTGATCGATGCAAAGCCTTTCATGTTTTGCCTTAGTGCAAGGCATTTCCTGTCAACCTAAACAATCTAGAAATATTAAATATTATATATTATCAAGGGTGACAACCTACGTCATAGCGCTGACGTCATAATCGTTTTATCAGCGGCCTTAATAAGGTAAATGTTTTGCGTAATGAAGGCTTGGCAAACAACCAAATATCTAGTCGATCTGGTACCTATAGATGTTTTGGACTCAATATTACCAGAAGGCACCATAAAACACTTGCTTAATCTGAAAACACTTCACTATAGTGAACTGTATCGACTCTGCCTTAATGCATGTTTATCTCAGCTGTCCACAACAAAAATTGTAGTGAGGTACTTTATAATTTCTCACCCTTTGAAGAATCATGCCCTATATATCTGGACCATATGTATATGTTAGCACAGACTCATCGTTTTATCTTGTGTTAAAAGCCTGTCTCTTGTGTTACAAACGGAATATCTGTCCAGGGTTTCTTCAAAATGACCGTCGAATGATTAATTCTGCCATGCGCGCTATGACGTAGGTTGTTACCCCTGATTAAATGAGTGATAAGTTTGTCGACTTTGCACAGATACGCAGACCTGGTTTGAGTATTTACTCTTCGCGCATGATCTTATGTGTCCTACCTGCGACGCCAGTCAAATTTATAAGCGTCGCAGCCCGACACTTATCGGTTGTATATTTGGAATCAATTTTCTGCCAACGGCCACCTAACAAATAAGATAGAACATCTGAACGTGCAAATTCGGCTTCTTAGTTAAGTAAACTCGAGCAATGCCTTAGTGTTTTCGAATTTACCCAAGAAATTATGCCGAACGGGTCAAATATATTATAAGAATTAAGGACCTTTTATTTCTGAAATAAGTGAGCTTCTGTTACTTTTGTCTGTTGGCTGAAGTGGTTGCGTGTCTTGATCATTGTGGACACCACCATTCTGTTCTATTGTCACCTGAATCTCTTGTGCAGAAACTGTAGAACAATAAAGCAGCAACAAATACAGTTGACTGTCGTTATCTCCAATACTGATATCTAAAATGACCTGTTATATAAAAAATATAATTCCGGAACATTTTCTGTTTTTTCTTTACATTTAAATTCCGGATATTTCAAACTGGAATCTCAATGTGAATTTTCTGGAACCTGAAAATTTATTTTAAGATATCAGTAGTTTGAGATGAACTTCAGACTCTCAAATTTCAAGAGTTGACTGTAACGAAGACTAAGATAAACCTTTCTTGCCACTCACTATCATCTTTCTGCAGAGCCTGAAGAAGAGCAGAATATAAGACAAAAGACAAAAATGCAGTTGTTAAATTCTAGCATGTGAAAAAGCTTGAACGCAAAAACAAAATATATCGTATCCTTTACGTTATTTTTTGAAAGAAAGCAAAATCTGGTAAGAGGCATATCATTTGAAGCAAATAAGACATGCATAGCCAAAGAAAGCGACATGAAGGCATATTAAAGAGTAGGGTGTTTTTAAAGGTCAAAGAACATAAAAAGAGAGGGGCACTCTTCAGAGGCAAAGAGCATACAAAAAGACTGGGTGCTTTGCAGAGGCCAATCGGAAATGTACGCTTTAAGAATAGTTGTTTGTCCATTAGCAAGAACATTTTAGACATTTCAATTGAAACGCTGTACATCAAAGGCTATATGCTGCAGGACGGATAAGCAACTGTTTTTATTATTACAAGGCACAGAAAATACAGAAACGAGCAACTTTTGTCTTTCATTTATAAACAGCATCTGTTAATTGCGCATGCAATGTGCATCAACGATTATGACTGCTTCAACTTGGCAACGGTGATTGCATTAGGTATTTCTTAAACATTTACTTTTTCAATGCTTCCTTACGTTAAACATTGTCCTGCTGAGCCATTTTCAGGAAATATTTCTCTCGTTATACCATAAAAATACTACTAAGGGATAAGTTTTATTGTTAATCTGTGTTGAATAACAAATCAAGCTCTGTATCTTTTGCTTTTAAAATTATCCAGCCTCTGGCATCATGATTTTGTCTGGTTGTTTGGTTATTATGGTTTAACGACTCTTTAAGACAGCATTTAGTCTGTATCGAGTCATCCCCTGATCAACTGGAGAATTCAGAGGGGGCTGGATAGACAATAGTGAAAAGTGAAAATCTAAACAATCTTCATTCCGCATAGAGTGTCTTTGCTCAATCGTCAACCAATATCAGTAGGACGCCTCAATGCCGAAACTTTCGGATCTTCGCCCATTCTAGCCTCCATGAGTTTAACCCACAGAGATTGATAAACAGAGTTTTCCGAATGTGAATGCGAACAAAGCATTCAGACAAGAAAGATAAGTATCCGCAGTACACTACTAGGAAAGGTTATTTAAAGGCAGAGCCCTCTCTAGTTCTCATGCACAGAACCTCTTCGGTTATAAGATAGACGTTTTTCCCTCCAAAAACAATTTCCAAAATCAAGATCCGTCTTATAACACAGGGGCCGTATTTATAAAACAACTTAAGTGGTTGCTATGCTGTTGCTAAGGCTAAATTTCTATATTGGAGATTCCCTACAACTATGAAATTTGTTCTGGAGGAACAATCTTTTTCAGACTGTTCCTCCAGAGCAAATTTCATAATTGTAGGGAATCTCCTTTATAGAAATTCAGCCTTAGCAACAGCATAGCAACCACTTGAGTCGTTTTATAAATACAGCCCCAGGTTTAGATTTTTGGAGCTGTTTTGGGAGGGAAAATCTCATCTTCCGGAAGAATATCATAAGAATAAGTTAGATGTTTTGGATCATTCTAGACAGGAGAAATCCCGTAAATATAGTTGTATAAGTACTGTAAGCACCATGTGCATTTATCAGACTCTGCTTCCAGGAAGTTGATTTTGCGGTTTTGCTTTCCTCTCTATAGGCAGTCTACAAAGGTGTCTATGATATGCTGCAGTGCATTCTTGCAGTCTGGATCAGACTGCAAGGCTTCACGCACAGGCTTATCCTGGAAGAGTGCACGTGGCAGATTATATTTCGCGTGTCTCTCTCATATGGCTATAAATATACTTGCCATCCTCGATAGAGTTTGGTGGAGTAACCCTTGATGTTAGCTCTTGTCCTGCTTCCTCATCATTTGCACATTTCCCTGCAAAATAAATTGACAGATTATTTACTGTCGAATCACAAACAACAGCTTTTTGCACATTCCAGTTCTAATCAAGCGGAAAAATATTGTATGTCATGGGTCACGATCGCTGCAGCATGTTTATTTTTTTATTATTAGTAGTAGTAGTATTCTATTTATTTATTTTATTTTATTATTATTCATCTAAAACGACAACTGTTCACAGTGAGGAGTTACATACAACGGAGACCCGATTAACTTTGATGAAACCACGTTAGTGCAGAGATACACTTCCGCATATGCAATCACGAAACGCATTTGGTACCTCTCTAAGCGCTTGGCTGGATGGCTTGACGTTTAGAACAATAGCTGGACAGCGTCACTAAATTAAGCAACAGCATAAACGCACGTTCTTATTTCTATTTATTTTCCATAAACTGATGAAAAGTGGAGATATATGCAATGATCAGGCATGGAATTAAAACAGTCAGACCTCATATTCTGTCCTCAAAACCAAAACGGGAAAGAAGTATATACCTAAGTTTACAAAAGTTCAATAAAGACAGACACTGCAAACCAAATGGACAGCTCTTAATCGTAAATAGAGGATCTTACATGAGTGCTCATGTATTATGGAATTTATTAAACGAGTTGGGGAAAAAGATAAGATGCGAGGCTCTGCCGAGCATCTTATTGTTTTCTCCAACGAGTTTAATAAATTCAATAATACAGGAGCACGAATGCAAGATTCTATTTATCATAGGACGCTAAAATCACATTTTATTAGCAAATTTTGCACTAAAACGTCACGATTTCGCCATAAGAAAACGCGACGTTTTTACGGACGTCAACGTATAATGTTACGACGTAATTTGCACATTTAATCCACTAGTGGATTATGGCATTTAATGCATGGCTTTATTACACACTCAGATGCGACGTCATATGATAAAAAGAGAATATCATATTGGTTTCTTTTTATATCACGTTTATCAGGCTCGTAGCTTCAGAGGAAATGATATGAAAGGGAGCAAACGTATGCTTAAAAAAAGTGAAATTAATCAGCTTATGTGTTTTAGTTTTAATTTGCTACAACGTTTCTTTGGAACATTAGTTCTTTTTTTCTTTTCTTTTTCTTCTTTTTTGTAACGTAAACACGATATTCAAAACGAATATACAGATCTAACCATGTTTGAAGCTAGGGGTAACGCTATGCATGCTATATCCATGTCTATCTAATTTGCTCTGTTGCCTTTTTACATTGTGCTCAAACCGGTTCTAGCTGGTGCAAGCAGTATTGCTCGCCGGGTTACTACTCAACAACAGGTTCAAAATATTTGAGTCAGCGATTTTTGTATCTTTGGTACATGTGCGATGTCTAAACTTTTCAAAACCAACTTACGTAGAATTTTGGTCCTCTGTCTGGGGACGATGAAAATTCTCACCAATATAGCGATAATTATTGATGGCCCAATAGTGAGTATGAAAGTTCCGTATAGTGGTATCTTGTCGAAATGCAATACTGAAAAAGTGCTGATAGTGTCAATGATAAATGTATACAGCGAAAACAAAAATAAGAAGAAATCAGCTAAATTTCTGAGAGATATATTGTAATAATTTTATTCAGACTTTTGCATTTACTACAAATTTTGTTCTACATCAAATCACTTTATTTCGGTATTTTATATTAAACAACCCAAAGCATAAACTTTCTTTGAATTCGTGAGTTTTTTCGCTTTTATTAAGATATGATCGCGAGGTCGTAAGAGCTTTTCAATTTCGTTAGAATCACAGCTGAATAGCGAAAATTGACAGATATGCTTATGGGTTAGATCTTGAATTGAGATTGTTTTCGTAATAAAACCCCCATTTTACAGCAGAATTTCAGAAATTAAGACATTTTGGGTCATTCTAGGGATAGAATAACACCGTTTGCAACCGAATAAATAATAAATATGGCATTCTTTCAATACCTGTTGTCTGGAAACAACTTTTAAAATAAGGAGTCTTTTAAAATTTGCAAGCAAAAATCGAATATTCTCATTTGAAAATAATCACAAAAGTTTTGAAATAATCTTAACTTACATTCAGATCCTTCGTAGAAGACAGAGAACATATTAACGGCAAGGGTGCAGGCATAGAAGATTGGTAGAAGTCGTAGACCTGGCTCCAGAGGTTTGTCCTATAAAACAATGTTGAAACAGTTGAAACTGCTGATTCTCTAATAGCTCCAAGTACCCTCTTATATCGATGAATATAGTTTTGACATAATTTCTGTTTTTCTTCACATTCTAACTCTTGCTATCTAAACTTTTCGACATCTTAAAATTAATTTCTGAGACCAGAAAATATCGACAGTTTGAGATATCGACAGGTGACTGTATTTGTATCGAGTGAAATCGAATAATGAACACTTGTCATCTGGTGTTAGCCATTAGCAACGGTATATGAATAATTCTAAACAAATTTGAGAATATGAGAATTGATTTTGAAACCTCTGTCTCCCCGCCACCCTCCTCAACACCTTGTCCCTCTAGGGTTTTCAACTGACCTTTTATGCTAAAACATTTCTGAAAATAGATTTGTCATGTGTTTCGAATGACGACAACAGAATTGGTTAAGCTCCCAGTAATGTATTAAAGACCGTTCCAAGGCGGTGCTTCAGTAATAATGAGGTTACCTTTACTGTAGATTAATTTATCTATAATTTATTTGTTGATATTTTTGTGCATTTTAAATTTGTTACGGTCATAAGCGTCGTAATGAGTAGCGTGCTACCCATGATATTACAGGTGTAATAAAAATTGTATTGTATTATTGAGGATAGCCTTTCAGCCACCTGCTGAGAGGAAGTTGACCGCTTGGCTTTTACTTGTATTGTTTCGTATTGGGTACCGTCTATTGGTTTCCATTCCACATTTTGGTGTTTAGGGCAAGATGTGGAAATTGAGTGTACGTTCTTGCTAGCTGCAATTTAGGGGAGAGTCGGGTAACTTCGGACAGGCGGGTAAATTCGGACATATCATGACAAACAGTGAAAATCCAGATGAGGATTTTCACTGTTTGGCCAGTTATTTTTGTTTTAGTTCCAAGCATCTGACATACAAAGGAAACAATGTCACGGTTCGAATTTACCCCCATGTCCGAAGTTACCCGACTCTCCCCTAATCAAGTTGATATAGGGTCAAGTCGGTTAGATTCGGACAGCGGGTGAATTCGGACAGTTAACTTTTTCTCCATCATATACGTCAGTTGTTTGGAATTAAGACAAATTAACAGGCCAAACAGTGAAAATCCAGATGAGACGGCTCATTCTCATTATGAGCCGTCTCATCTGGATTTTCACTGTTTGCAATGGTATGTCAGAAATTTACCTGATGTCCGAATTTACCCGACTCGACCCTAGTTGTTGGCCATGCTTTTGTGTGAGAAAAAAGGATGCACAGACATTTGATACTTTGTAATCTCATACGTGTATATCAACTGCACACCTTAGATCAAGTTAAAGCAATTGTGTTTCTGTCGCCTATTTTCGCACACACCAACGTGTGTATTTGCAGAAAGAACAGTGTATAAAATCTGTTCGCCGTATGAATTCATAGGAACTAAAGATTCAGTAATCCAGGAGCCAATTAAATAAGCACACAATCAAAATATGGTCATTGTGTTTGCATGGGCAATACGGCGATTGTTTGTCAACGTCCATGTACGGTGGGAAGGGAGACGTTCTTTGTTGCCTCCTGTTGCCTCCTGTATACCGTAATAGGGTCAAGTCGGATAACTCCGGACAAGCGGGGAAATTCGGACATACAATTGCAAACAGTAAAAATCCAGATGAGACGGCTCATAATGACCAATCTCATCATTGGCCAGTTAATTTTTGTTTTAGTTCCAAACAACTGACATATAAAGGAAACAATGTCAGTGTCCGAATTTACCCGCTGTCCGAAGTTACCTGACTCTCCCCTAGTGAGTGTCGTGTGACCGTTCGAATGCACTTTCAGTTTATTGCAGTAACTTGATATGAAACATACTTTGAGCATATAAAACACACTTATTCAACACCATCAGAGTATGTAAAATACAAGAAAGTATCAAATATAAATTGCACTTAAAACTTTTTTATGCAAGTGGGCTTGCGGGTAATGACGGCATGGCAACGTCTTGCGCACGCAGCTAATATCGTACTACCTGCTGGGTTCACCTTTCCTTCAATTATTTCACAAGCAGCATGAATGTTGCTGCATGAGCCGTACATGTCTCAAGAGACGCCCAGCAGACACAAAAGGTTGAATTAACAATGCCTGCAAGTTGATTCAACCTCATGCTGATTAAACGCTGTATGCCCAGTGGGATGGTTTTTAAACCCGGATGTGCACATCAGGGGCCGGGCTAGACCAGACTACAGACAGCTGTACCCAACAGTCAAACGACGTTATAATAATATTGAGCCGCGACACGTGAAAACCAACAATGTGGTTGTGCGCCCATTGCAGACTCAGATCAGCATGGACATCCACCCAGTCTGATCAGACTCTTCGCTAAGCGCTTAAAGGGTAGCTAAGGGTCTAGGCTACCTTCATGTGGACAGCGAAGACTGAAAAGGCTAGGCAGTTGCCGAGGCTGATCTGAGTCTGCGCTGGGCGCACAACCACATTGTTGGTTTTGTCGTGTCGCAGCTCAATAATAGTATCTGGTCGATGAAACGTCATCGACGTTGCCACGGTGTACTTTTAATGTCTTGAGACTACTGTAATCGTGGAGTCCCGATGGCTCGGTTGGTAAAACGCTTGCCTGCTGATTGAGCAGTCGCCGGTTTGGATCCGGCTGGAGACGGATTTCCTTCCAACCGTAAACGTTTTTTCACTGCACACAGCTTTTCATAGTCACCCTGCCATTGTCCTGATATGACTGAAATATTGTTAAAACGGACGTACAATCGTAAGTCGTCCCTCAATAGTTAGTGGGATCCTTTTTGGGATCTTACCTTCTTCAGAACGAGGTAGTCAATAAGGAGAAACAGACCACATGACACCAACCCCGACATTACCGGAGATATAAACCATGAGGCCGCTGAAATATTGATATGTAGAAGAAAAAAATGCTTTGATTACCATATAGTAGTGGTAACTATCGTTATTATACCGATTTATATTTTAACGATTATACGCTATTTCAGTGACTTGTCACATGTCGAACAGGTCACCAACAAGCAGTCGTAATGTCCCAGTAGCGGCCATCACGGTTGCCATCCGCAGAAAGATGCATTTTTCAAAAACTAAACATAGCTTTAACAGGCCCGGATCTAGACCACCACATACCGGTGGGGCTCTGGATAACTGGTGGGGCTGGGAGGTGCTGAGATGTATGTGTGTGTGTTGTGGGAGCGGGGTGGGGTAGGGGGAGGGGCTTGAAAATACATGACATAATAAGGGATCAGTTTGATGAGAAATTTGATAATGTCTGTTTTGCCTTGAAATCTATGTTGTGGCATCTCATTAGAATCGCCTCGCCGAGGCGATTCTATTGAAATGTCACTACATATATTTTAATCAAACTACATGAATAAATTTTCTCAGACCGTCAGCAAATACTTCTTATTATATACAACAAAGAAGTCCAGATGGCGGGGCTGAAGCCCCAAAGCCCATCCTCTGGATCCGGGGCTGGCTTTAAACAAACTTTTAAAGAAGCCTCTGTTGTTGTATGGCTGTTTTCTTTGTCTATAGGAACAAATTCTTTCCTTTAAGAGTAGATCTTACACAGTGACTATCAATAGGTGAACGGATATGGGAAGATGGATAAGGGTAAACTATTTACTTCCCTTTGAAATGGTCCCGAGTCCAAGGCAAACGGGGTCTACTCCCAAAGGACAGAATTTATTAAAAGGGGAGCAAATTGCTTTCCTTAAGAGCTGGCTGCCATTGACAAGGGAAGCAAAAATGATAATGCCAGAGTTGCTTACACTGAAAATCTATCCGTATATCTTAATATGAGCCGCGACACGAGAAAACAAAAAAGTGGTTGTGCGCTCAGATCAGCCTGGGCATCCACCTAGTCTGATCAGACTCTTCGCTAAGCGCTTAAAGGGTAGCTAAGGGTGTAAGCTACCTTCATGCGGACAGCGAAGACTCTGATCAGACCGGGTGGATGCCCAGGCTAATCCGAGTCTGCGCTGGGCGCATAGCCACATCCTTTTTCTCGTGTCGCGGCTCATTAATTTATTCTAGACATTTTCAAATTTTGCCTGATATATCATTTCAAGAAAACATCATGGCAAAGACTAATGTAATATGAACTGAATCAAATCACCTAAGCACTTTAAAAAGTCCCCAAAACAGTTAAATTGCAAACAGCGAAAATCTAAGCGAGGCGGCTCATCATGGGGCAATAGGTAGGGTTATTCTAGTTTATACATACCAATCATGGCTAGTTTGACCCAGCCAATTCCTTTCAACCCATTGACAACTATGGAGAACCCTAATGTGGCACCGACTATACTGTGGGTCCCAGAGACGGGTAATTTCAGAAGAGTCGCCACAAGTAGCCACACACAGGAACCTAGAAATGAAAAGTAAAAAGGTCTATTTACTTGGATCCCTTGGAAGCTAGGACTATACAAAAGAAATGAAATTAGCAGACTCGGTTTGAGTCTGTCTTGATCAATAGCGAAATATGAAACACTGGCCAAGCCCCACTAGGGTCAATTCAGGTAAATTCGGACAGCGGGTAAATTCGGACAGTGACATTGTTTCCTTTAAATGTCAGCTGTTTGAAACTAAAACAAAAATAACTTGCCAAACAGTGAAAATCCTGATGAGACGGCTCATTATGAGCCGTCTCATCTGGATCTTCACTGTTTGCAATGGTATGTCCGAATTTACCCGCTGTCCGAAGTTACCGGACTTGACCCTACCACCGGCTTACGCAGAGCTCTATTTTCAATCGGAGCACGCTCGGCCAATTCCGTGAAACAGATTCACGGAATTGGCGGAGCCGTGTTCCGATTGCTCTATTTTCAGAATAAATTTAAATGGATGCTGTTAAACAGTACTTCTAATCCAAATAATGCGACAGGAGATATCATATCATAATCTTAATTCAGTTATTTTATTTCACTTTTGTAACAAAACATGATAATAATTATTTTTTATTCAATCAAATTGGTTACACGTCTCTAGATATTAATCAATGCTCTGTTGGATGATAAAAAACATATTTCGTCTTATCAATATAACTAAGCCGCGACGCGAGAAAACCAACAAAGTAGTTGTGCGCCCAGCGCGGACTCAGATCTGATCTGAGTCTGCGCTGGCCTCACAGCCACTTTGTTGGTTTTCTCGTGTCGCGGCTCAATTAGATTTTCCTAAGTTGAGTGGACAGACGGACACTGCCCATTGTCAGCACAGCTAGGTCAGCTGAAATCAGAATTAGCTGGGTGTGTGTGTAGGGGGGGGGGGGAGGGGAGGGGGATTGTTGCAAAGTTATCTGTGGCGCCCTTACGACCATGAATTGCAAGATTCAGGAATAGAATAGAGCTAAAGAGAGTTTCCTAAGTCCTTGTACCTGAGAGAGCAGCCACATTTCCAGCCATAAAGGTTTCCTCTGTGCCATTGGTGTAGAGATCAGGAGAAATTATTCCTTTCCGTATTGTGTTGGAAACTCTAGCACCTGAAACGATAGACTAGCACTAGTCTGAGAATGAAAAGTTTATCGTTTATAGAAAAAGCATTACAGTTTTTGCTTCTTTTCTCTGGCCAGCCTATAAAACTTGAATCTGCCACTTTTCTGGGTCCGTATTCATAAAACGACTTAAGTCGTTGCTATGCTGTTGCTAAGGCTAAATTTCTTTGCAGGAGATTCCCTACAACTGTGAAATTTGCTCTGGAGGAACAGTCTTACAAAGACTGTTCCTCCAGAGCAAATTTCATAGTTGTAGAGAATCTCCTTTTTGATATTTAGCCTTAGCAACCGCATAGCAACGACTTAAGTGGCTTTATGAATACGGCCCCTGATTTATACATTGAGGAAGTCGAGCTATAAGTATAGACTAGATGGAGGAATTGGGAAAATAAAATGGCTGACTGATATAACTTCTTCGCCTAGTAGCTAGGTTACTGAAACGAAGCAAGTAAATTGATTGTTCCGAGTCACACTCAGAATGTCACTGAAAAGTCACCTGATAGTGATTAATTGGCAAATGAAGAAACAACACTACATGTACAAAGTTCCACGAATAACAGCACACATTCTGACTTCCGCACAAACAAAGTACGCGATTTTACCTCACAGTCCATGAAGGAATGCATACATATACCTGTTTGTGTAGGCGTGGCTTCGGAACGGTGAATTCTGGGTTCGAGGTTATAAAACTTGAGAATAATCTCAAACTCAAAATAAAGCACACTGACTGGCTGCTTCCGAGCATGTACTCGGAAGCAGCCAATCAGTTTGCTTTATTTTGATTTTGGGAATGTACTCAAGTTTTATACCTCTGGGCCTGATGGCAGTTCCTCCGGAAATGCGCAACGCACATAGCAGACCCATTTTATCTTATCTTTTGGTTATAAGACGGGGTTCTTCCATTCGAAAGCAATCCCGAGCAGCTAAATCCATCTTGGCAGACGGATCAAGATCTATTGGACTGTTTTGGAAAAGAAAATATAACATTTTATAGCTGAATTTTACAGAACTAATTAATATATAGGCCTATGCAATTATTTTAAATTATAACCGAGTAAGTATGGTGATAAACCAATTACAGCTGCTGATTAAAATGTTAAAAACATACCCACTAGGATGGCTCCAAGAACTTCAAAGATAGTCCCGAGGATACACGCCTGCCTGATAGTCAGCACTTTAGACCCTATCGAAGTTCCAAAGGAATTCGCGACGTCATTTGCACCGAGTCCAAATGCAAGAACAAATGCGACGACAAATCCAACAATGACCAACCACAGCCACTCCGATTCCACGATCATTGTGCTTTCTTTTCTTTTGTCCTTTTAGCTTCTTTTTGGATTATATTTTTCTGCTGATTCGATGAAATTGAACCGTGAATTCGGTCAAACGGAAGTCTAATACCGGAAGTGCAATACCGGAAGTGTTTTCCTACTAAAAGCGCGGATGATTGAGAAGACACTTTCATTTACTCCTTGATGGAAAGGTAATTGATGAATCTCTAATTTCTGACAATCTCAGAGGTAGGAAAAGCTCTTAGATGATATTGGTCTTTCAGACGGATGTCTTCAAATCTGAAAGAAAATAAATAAAGATAAACATGCAAATTAACTAGCAGGCTGATAACATTGAAACAGTCTCGTTTTAACCCATTAATGCCTAGCGTCTCATAAATATGACGCAGACAAACAGTGCAGACCCAAATAACGTGGGGTCCGATCAAGATCTATAATATTTGCATTAGACAAATGTGTATTTCTCCTTAAAATAAAATAACAGTGGTAAATTTAAACTAAACCACACACCCTTAAGCGACAAATGGACTCATCCACTTGATAAGGACTGAAGTATCCACTGGGCAAATACGGGTTAACGGCGATCAACGCCGCGAGACTGACGAAACACTGTCTCAACGTTGTGTGCCTGCTTACGTTTGAATTTTACTTTTCTGTTTTCTTTCTTATCCATCACAGTTTTCATATAATTTTGTTTCCATACATTTAAATAAAGAAACAACTCAAAACAAGCCTTCAGATAACAAAATTCAGTTAAGATATGACGATCAAATTCGAATACCATGGCCAGTGTTTTTCAAATGTTGAAGCATGTTCAAGAATAATTACTTTGCAGTTCTCATGTACTCGCAGCTTGGAAAGAAAAAAGGACAACCGCACTGAATACAAAGATACATACTTCTTAAGATATTTCATTAATTTATTCAGCCCTTTATTTTACCTGTATACAGAATGGGATTTTCTTGTCTGGAACAACGGCAAAAATCTAGATCCGCTTTGTAAGACGTCCTTTGTTTTACCTACTTTTATCATATGACGTCGCATCTGAGAATGTAATAAAGCCATGCATTAAAAACAATAATCCACTAGTGGATTAAATATGCAAATTACGTCGTGACGTTATACGTTGACGTCCATTAAGAGTCATTCTCTGTAAGCATCAAAGTGCCTCCCATATAGGCTGGAAATGACATCTCTCAGATTCTGATGAAACTTGGTGTACCTCAAGACATCCACCCAGGACCATCAAATCAGTATTTATTTTTTTCATTCACTGCCCCGTTACCATGGCAACAGCAATAAAGTGAAATAGGCCAGAATTGCCTGATCTGTGTATGAAATTTTCGTGAATTCAAAGACTTTTTGCACTTGTACATATGATTTGATCAGGCAGATATAATTAAACCAGCAATAGATTATAAATATTTGTTATTTTCTCAGTATGGCTGATTGCTGACATTGCCGATATGTATTTCCATTCTGACGGTAGGTCACGTGGAAACTAGGCATGATTTTAAGTTTTTGATTTTTTTGAAAAATGACAAAATTATCAAATTTTGAATTGAATTTACCGGTTATATGACACAACAAGTTTATATGATAAGTTTTATATATTCGTTTATACGACAGGAGTATACCCTTCCAAAACTACGGAAACAATCCACAAAATCTAGATGTCTTATAAAACGGACCTAGATTTTGGGGCTGCATCTTATTCGTGCATGTAATTGTGACGTATGATTAATTGATTGAGTTGTTGTTTTAACGTCCACGGTAAACAGCTAAGGTCAATTCGGGAAGGTCAGTTAACCTAAACACACTATTCTTGGGCAGCCTTAGACCTCCTAAGCGGTTATCCAGTACTAAGTGCACATACTTTCGTTAGTAACTGACAACTGCCCTTCTTGAATCAGCGGAAGGAGAAACGAAAGTATGTTGCCAGACTAGGTATCGAACCCAGGACCTCTGGCTTATGAGTCAGGTGCCCTACCGATTGTGCTACGCGGCCCGGCGATTGTGACGTATGAATAAATTACTTGTATCCATTATTGCGATTTCGAGTGCGGTCCGCGATCGTTTAAAATTTATCTTATTGTTTGTTTAAAGTCACTTTTATCAAATATTATTATCTAAACTCTATTTCAAATGTATAATTAGACCATGTTGGTGGTGGTGGTGGTGGGGGGGGGGGGGAGGGGGGGCATTGCATCAAATATTTCATCCCACCAGTTTTTGTTATCATTATCAAGGAAGTATGTGCTACCTCAACTAAAACAACCACTCACACAAAATGGTGAACGAAAGCACCGTCATAGACAAGATATGCTATGACGATTTGCTACTGACCGCCATCATAGTAATTAATGTGCGAAATACTTGGATGATGCTTTTCTAATTTGGGGGGGGGGGATGGGGAGGGGAGGGAATTGAACATATCTACAGATCCGGAAACGGCACACTGAAAAAAAATAACAAAAAAAAAACATAAGTATTCTTGTTTATACTACATGTGTGACAATATTTAAACGTTTGTGATTTTCAATAAAGTTGATTGAAAAGAAAAAAAGAAAAAAGACTTTATGTTTATTGTTAAAGAGCCTAAAAGTTTAAAACGTTGGTACTGGTTTCAGATGGAGTGGCCTAAAGTTGGTCGTAAAACTAAGGTTTTTTTTATCATGTTTACCTGTGGATGGATGCGGGATGGCTGGCATGGACTGATTGATCGACGAATGGATGAATCGATCAATAGACTGATAGATCTACCAATGGATGGATGAATGAATGCATCGATCGACTGATTGATCGATTGAATGATGGACTGATAGATGGATGGCTTGACTGAAAGATGGATCAATGAATCAGCACACGGTTTCTATGCTAATACTGTCTATTTACTTGCGCAGCTTCAAACGGCCCTTTGGAAAGGTGAATTTCCAATATAAGGGGTGTTAGGTATAATTGAGCCGCAAAACGAGAAAACCAACAAAGTGGTTGTGCGCCCAGCACAGACTAAGATCAGCCTGGGCGTCCGCCCAGTCTTATTAGACAATTCACTAAGCGCTAAAGGGTAGCTAAAGGTTTAAGCTATCTCCATGCGGACACTGAAGACTCTGATCAGACTGAGCGGATGCCCAGGCTGATCTGTGTCTGTGCTGGGCACACAACCACTTTGTTTGTTTTTCGTGTCGCGGCTCAATTTGTCTTTTAACTAATTCACCTTTAAAAATATCCAATATTTTAGGCAAACATATACACTCTGATCAGACGCCAAATTATATGAATATGTCGTAGGGACACTTTATGCGTGTTGTGACTCACTGTAATAGATAGTTGTTTACTTATTTGTTATTTTCATTCCCATAATTTATACTGAAACATGAGCTATTGTCGCAGTGCTAAATGGAGTTTTGTGTATGAATATAATATAGAATTTAATAACCGGACACTATGCCAATTTTAACAAAAGAAATAAAATCTTTATTATCAGTATTATCAGTATCAATCCATTTCTTTAACTATTATTAATATTATTAACATTATTAACAGTATTATTATAAGAATAATAATAATAATTATTATTATTATTATTATTATTACTGTTTATACATAGTAAGCATTATAACTATAATTCTTATGACCGCTCTCAGAATTATTAGCGCAGTCGGTAGAGCACCTGACTCCTAAGTCAGAGGTCCTGGGTTCGATACCCGGTCTGGCCACATACTTTCGTTTCTTATTCCGCTGATTCAAGAAAGGCACTTGTCAGTTACTGGCGAAAGTATGTGCGCTTAATACTGGTTAACAGCTTAGGAGGTCTAAGCCGTGTGGTTAGGTTAATTGACCGTCCCGACTTGACCATAGCTGTTTACCATGGACGTCAAGCAACAAATCAATCAATCAATTATTGCTTTGAATTTTCTTCAGGATTTTTTCTTTTTCTTTCTCTTCTTCTTTTCTTCCTTCCTTCCATTCTTTCTTTCTATTTTCCTCTCTTTCTTTCACCTTAAAAGTATTTTAATGTATAATTTACAAACTAGATCTGGTCCCGGAGTTATAAAACTTTTTTCATGCTCAACTCAGCTGAGCATGAAATTTTACCTCTTAATAAATAGCAAATTACTGATCAGTACAGTTGTTTTCTTGCTCAGTTTAGCTGGGTATGAAATTTTCTCTGCTTATGAATATGAAAATGCCAACATTAGTTGGCATTTTTATATTTATCAGCAGAGAAAATTTCATGCTCAGCTGAGTTGAGCACGAAAAATGTTTTATAACCTCGGGATCTGGATGATAAGCGCAAAGGTTATATACATGTACTACAACAAACTGCTGGCTGGCTTAAACATCAACAGTGGCTAACACTGCTAAACAAAAGTTTATATACAATTAAAACTGTATAGAAATATTAGTGATAATCATATTTCAATTCTCATATCGACGTTACCCCCGCACCTCAGCGGAACTTATCCATAGCCGCAGTAACGGGGCGCCGAGCGTCCGTCCATAGAAATCTTAACGCAAACATATACTGAAAGGATTTAAAAACTTCCACTTTTTATTGCTGGCTGCTGATCTGTTCACTCATGACAGTGTTGAATATTTAACGACAAAATGCTTGAAACTTATCAAATTTAAAGATTACTCAGTTTATTCGTATCATTTACTTAAATGACGTAGTAAAAGAGCGTTACGTCACTGAAATGAATAAGGCGATGCCAGCGTTATCTTATGCAAAACTCTTTTCGACCATATCTTACTGCCTTAATATTGTGACGTCATCCACTTTGATTTGCAAATAGCATTGCGGATGATGCTGTCGCACAAAGCTTATTATGGAGACGCCGTCGACGTTAGTGAACGTCATGGTCTCTGGTTTTCAATCTCGGTTAGACGATTTTCTGACGGTCTTTTGGGCTTCCTGTAAACAGTGCACGTCGTCTGAGATTTTAAAATGCCGTAATTAACACATAAAATTGTCACGCGACGCCACTTTTGAAATTTCAGCATTTATCTGGCCTAAAACTCTGCACCTGTTTGTGATATTTAGGCGCTGAAGGCTAAATAAAGCCACAGACCGAGTTCAAACTTCTAAAAATCAATTTGATATTGTAAGACAAATGTTTCACCAGAAAACTGTGTTCATGAAGCTATCCATCCTTATGTAAACGGTACTTAGAACACGAGGAGCAAGTGTTTTTCCTGACCGATTCGGTTGAACGATTTCAGATTCGGTATATTGATATAATCAGGTATAAGAGAATATATATGTTGTAAAATTTTGGTGGACGTAGCTGCATTTATTTTTGAGATATTCAAAATTAATGGGTGGAAGATTTTAAATCCTTTCAGTATAGATAGAATCTTTGATGGAATTGAGGCAGAGACAAGGGAATCTCAGGCTAGTTTTCAGATTATTTAATCTCATGCCAGGCTTATCAAGCATGAGACTTAAATAGTTGGATAATACGAACCTGAAATTTCGTTGAGGTCTCAACACCATCACTGATCATTTTTTTCACCAACCATATTTAATAACACAACATCAACCTTTTTGTTCAACCTATTGCTATATACATTCAGGTTATTTTCTATTAATGGTGTGTGTGTGTGTGTGTGTGTGTGTGTTATTTTATTTCGAAATTATCAAAGCATACAAATTACATACATAAATATACAACCACATATTTGCCAAACTATACATTGTAATATGTCATATCGAAATGCAAATACAAAGTAACAAGTGTTGAGAGAGACAGAGAGACAGAGAGAGACAGATTGTAGAGAGAGAGAGAGGGGAAGAAAGGGAGAGAGATAGAGATAGGAGAGACGCTTTCTGGAAGATAGAATAAAGCAAAGGAGATAACTATCATGTTAATTTCATCTTCTGCGTGCATTTTACAAAACTGACAGCTTCTCAAAAATCTACAGAAACATTTCCTGCACAGCATTCTGCAGGCAACCAACTAACATGCCATGTAGTAAGTGAACATGATTGGCCTATACTAAGCAATGATTGACAGACTGAGACAGCTTTCAGAGCATGGGCTGAGACAACGGGCAAGGAGAGAAAAAGCTCGGACCGGGGTATTCTTGTCTGATGGGTGAGAAAAAGTACAAGTTCGACTGACCCCTTTTTAAAATTAAGAACAAGAATAAAAACAGCAATCTTGCATGAAGCATTTGTTCTTTTAAGATCCGTATTTCTAAACTATTGGCGGTAACATGTTAAAAGTTAGAGAAATGGCTTGTTTTATATTAACATCTGAAAAGTACCTCGCTCTCACATTAGAAGGTGTGGGCGATTTGAAGTTATATTTTATTGTGCTTTCTAGTAAGGCAAAAAAGACAAAGAAAGAAAGAAAGAAAGAAAGAGGAAAAACATGAGCAATGCAAATGAGTTAGCGTATTTATTCGGCTAGAAAGCGGTTCTTTTCTAGAGACGCAAAATAAAAATGAGCCGCGACACGAGAAAACCAACAAAGTGGTTGTGCGCACAGCGCAGACGCAGATCAGCTTGGGCATCCGCCTAGTCTGATCAGACTCTTGGCTGAGCGCTTAAAGGGTAGCTAAGGGTCTGAGCTACCTCCATGCGGGCAGCGAAGACTCTGATCAGACTGGGCGGATGCCCAGGCTGATCTGAGTCTGCGCTGGGCGCACAACCACATTGCTGGTTTTCTCGTGTCGCGGCTCAAATATCTAAATATATGAAATTTTGCTTTGACATGTTTTTTTTTTTTTTCAAAAAGGATCCCCAAAATCTAGATCCGTCTTATAAGACGGATATAGATTTTTAGGATTGCTTTTAGTAGGGGAAAAGGTCATATAACTGAAATGCGGTACGAATGATTTATCGCGCTAAATTTTTATTCACTTACCGACAGTAGGATAATCCGCGGTCCTCCCTCTTCAACAGAAACCCACTTTATGCGAAACCCGCAAGACAGTGAACCGAAAAGATTTTTCAGCGAAAAGAAAAAATCGGGTGAAAAGTCACATGACTAATTTGCTTCCTCAAGTTACCAAAAATGATACTTGAAGAATAAGTACATCTTTTATATTTTGTTAAATTCACACTTTAAAATGACATTCGGTCGGCCTATTGAATGATGAAATTCAAAGTCTGTGACCCGCTGGGTTACTTCGATACTTGAGCCCGACTTGAAATCTTTTGGTCACGGATTTGAATCTCTTTTCGTATAACTGCAACGAGACTTTGATGTTAGCTCTTCCGTAGACTCAAAAGTAAAAAAAGAAAATACTTTTGAAAGCGTTTATAGACGTATATGGGAGAAACAATTAGTTCACGCTACCCTTAAATAAACAAAGCAATTGAAAAAGGAAAATAAAAAATAACCTATGAACAAATCCGTGTAGGCATTGATTCTTAAAGACCATCTTCCTAAAATGACTGATATCTGTCGAAAAGGACGTAAAATCGCAAGGCATCCATTCATACATCAAAATTTCTCTCTATTAGGAAAAATAGCTATTTTTTCGGTGTGTTGATCTGAACAAAAAAGATAAAGCTCCTGTCTCTCATTGACAGTACTACCCTCTCTCTCTCTCTCTTCTCTCTCTTCTCTCTCCTCTCGCTCTTCTCTCCCTCTTCCCCCCCTCTCTCTCCTCTCTTTCCCCTCTCTCTCTCTGGAGCAAATGGCCAGTCTTATTTTCTGGAGCTCTGATAACTGAATGCTGATGGAAACGAGTTTGAAAAAAGGTACAGATACCTAATGGAAGATAATTTCCCGAAAAGGGAAGCCAGGGGTGATGGGTAACAGACAAAGGTCGTTATATTTTGTATAACCCTCATATTAGTAATAGTACAGAATTGCACTAATAAAATAACAATAATAAAATTCAGAGAGGCAAAAGTTTAGTGTTGAATTAAGTCAGCGGGCGGTGTTCATAAATCAAATTATGATTCAACACACAATTGAGCCCCAACAAAGTGGTTGTGCGCCCAGCGCAGACTCAGATCAATCTGATCAGAGTCTTCGCTGTCCGCATGGCGGTAGCTTAGGGTAAGCTACCCTTTAAGTGCTTAGCGAAGGGTCTGTTCTGAATGGGCGAAGGCCCAGGCTGATCTGAGTCTGCGCTGGGTGCACAGCCACTTTGTTGATTTTCTCGTGTCGCGGCTCATATATTGAAAAACTTAACGATGGGTCTGAACAGGGACACTATCAAATAGTTCAAGGTCTGGTAAGTCTATTAAAGAGGGCAAATGTAACCCAAGAACTCAGCAGTTTGTCTTCAATGTAGGATGCTGGTAAAGTCGCCATAATACCGTAAAACACATAAACTTCAGTATACTTAGCGGTTACTGAATTTTGGAGACATTGGCGGTTAGAACAAAGAGTTCTAAAATATTAGTCCGCCAATATTTGATTTTCAATACATTTACATACGCAGAGGTTCAACTGTTGAGCATTCTGAAGTATTTTCTTTTCCGTTCCATTAAACTACACATTGCAGCATCCCATTAGAATCGCTTCGATGAGGCGAATGTTAAAGATGCCACAATATATAGTTTAATAGAAACAATAGGAATAATTGTTACTCATACATCAAAGTTTCTTCAAATCTGCAACCATAGTATGTCATGCACACCAAAATTAATCTACGCCGATATGTGATTTTCATTTAACCGCGAAATTTTGATACCGCACATGTTACTGTTTTACAGTACATGTACTTCATCTGCTGTTAGAGTCAGCAAATATGAAAGTGGTTGTACAACACTGTACCGTCGTTTTTGATGTTGAATGTCGATTGAGATACATATTTTGCGTCATTCAATTACCAAAAAGTAGGAAAAACACGCTTTTAGATATTGAGAAATTTCTCCATTATACAGACATTTTCCTTCTGGTTCCCAATTAAGCAATGAAGTATAAATGATAGCCAAACAAGAAACTGAAGCCTGCGCGCTTGTTAACTGTTTTGGTTACCATGGGATAAAAAATGTATATTATATATGTATGGTGGCTGGTGGCTGGTTCGTGCCATTTCGTCTTTACGCAGGGAAAAGACGCCATGCGAAAAGACGAAAAGACGAAATAACGCCATGCGTAAAGACGAAATTTCTGCGCTAAAAGACGAAAAAACGCCATGCGAAAAGACGCCATTTGAAAGGTTTATTTTGTCGTCTTATCGCCTGGCGTCTATTCGTCTGGCGTCTTTTCGTCTTTCCGCGTGGGGTATTTCGTCTTTTCGACTTTCGAATGGCGCTATTTCGTCTTTTCGCGTGGCGTTATTTCGTCTTTTCCTCTCTTTTTGCATTGCGTTATTCCATCTTTTCTTCTTTTCGCATGGCGTTTTTCGTCTGTTTGTCTTTTCGCGTGGCGGGTTTCGTCTTTTCGTTTTTTTTGCATGGCGTTATTTCGTCTTTTAGTCTTTTCGCATTGCGTTTTTTCGTCTTGTCTTTTCGCATTGCGTCGTTTCATCTTTTCTCGTGGCGTTTTTCCGCTGTCAAAAGACGAAAGGACGAATGGAACAAACCAGCCACCATATTTATGGGTTGTCTGGCCATCCTGCGACTGGAATACTGTCTGTCAAGCCATCAGTAAATGGGTACCCGTTTCGAATCAGGGAAGAATAATGCAGATGGGCTCCGCCATGCACAAGCCAATGTACATTGTGTCTCTAACTCCCAATGCCCTTACGGCCATAAGGCTATGGGATACCTTTATTTCATGTTTTTTTGTTTGTTTGTTTGTTTGTTTTCTTTTATTATCATTAACCACAAATTTAAAACGGTATTAGCAGTATGCATGCATCATAACGGTTAACTCTTGTTATTTTAAACACTGATATTTCAAAGTACCCTGCTAGGACATATTTCCTATTTACATTGCGATCCTGATATCTCAAACTACTTGTGTTTCAAAATAAAATATCTGGGCCCAGCAAAGATTAAGATATCCATATCTTAAGATGGACCTAGACTTTGGGATATCGATAGTTGACTGTCAGTTTCAGTATGGATAATGTTAAAATCACGTTTGATAGTTAATATAAATCAACTGATGGTAATGTGCACAACCCGTGGTGAATGTAGAATAATCAGTTTCTGGTGCCAGAAGGAATGTATGGAAATGAAATTGGTCTTTTATTGTAGAATGATGCATATTTTTATCAAATACTCCATGTGGTTAAGAGTTATGAGCAATTTCACTCACTGACTACAGCGGAAGGACAAACGGACTGATGGACTTGCACAGCGATTAAAGTGCACACCTGTGGGTCGTGCAATACTGTTTAGACTTTCGTCACCGTTTTGCATGCCGGTGGCTGGACAATATTAAAATACATAAGTATACAAAAATTTGAACCAAATATACCACGGAGTTCAAGAGTTATGAGCATTTTCACTACTTGACCGTAAATTTTCAACTTGTGCTCAGCAAAGCCTCGTCCATCAAAAAAGACGGTTATTCATGCGAGTCGTTAGATAATGTAACCATGTATAAGTATGCAAAATTTTATTAAAATATAGAATGCAGTTCAAGAGTTATGAGCGTTTTCGCTAACTGATAACGGACGGACGGACGGACTCACACAGTGATTATAGTGCAAACCTGCGGGTTGTGCAATAAGAAGTTTTGCATACCAGTGGCTGGGCAATGTTGAATTACTTAAGTATACAAAATTTGAAGCAAATATACCAAGCGATCCAAAATTTATGAGCATTTTCAATAAAAGAGCTCAACCGGCCAAATTGATGCTCAGTGAAGTCTCGTCACTGTATTGCATACCAGTCGCTGGGCAATGTTAAATTACATAAGTATACAACATTTGAAGCTAATATACCAAGCAGTCCTAGAGTTATGAGCATTTTCAATCAAAGAGCTTGACCGGCCAAATTGATGCTCGGTGAAGCCTCGTCACTGTTTTGCATACCAGTGGCTGGGCAATGTTAAATTACATAAGTATACAAAATTTGAAGCAAACATACCAAGCGGCATAAGAGTTATAAGCATTTTCAATAAAAGAGCTTGACCGGCCAAATTGATGCTCGGTGAAGCCTCGTCACTGTTTTGCATACTAGTGGCTGGGCAATGTTAAATTACATAAGTATAGAAAATTTGAAGCAAATATACCAAGCGGTCCAAGAGTTATGAGCATTTTCAATAAAAGAGCTTGACCGGCCAAATTGATGCTCGGTGAAGCCTCGTCACTGTTTTGCATGCCGGTGGCTGGACTACGTTAAAATACATAAGCATACAAAATTTGAACCACATTTACCACGGTGTTCAAGAGTTATGAGCATTTTCAGTAGTTGGCCGTAAATTTTCAACTTGTGCTCAGCAAAGCCTCGTCCATCAAATAAGTTTGTTATGCCTGAGAGTCGTTAGACAATGTTGACATGTATAAGTATGCAAAATTTTGTCAAAATATCCCATGCGGTTCAAGAGTTATAAGCGTTTTTGCTAACTGATAACGATTTTCGCTAACTGATAACGGACGGACGGACGGACGGACTCACACAATGATTATAGTGCAAACCTGCGGGTTGTGCAATTGAAGAACTATTGACGTGCACCAAATTATGAAGGCTGGATGACTTGCGATTTGCGTCTTTTTAACAGTATTTCAGTCAAATCAAGATAATGAAAGGGTGATAATGAAATGCTGTATGCAGTAGAACTCCGTTTACAGTTGAGATTTCCGCCTCCAACGGGCCTCAGCCCTGCGACCACTAGATCAATAAGCCAGCGCTTAACCCACTGAGCTACCGGGACCCCTCAAATTTGGTGAAGAAAATGGTAGACTTTTTTTTATCGACTACTACTTTTTAAACGCTGTTGTGTTCTGACCCCTACCGTGCGTGTTACGGACCGTAAACATAAAAAAAAATATCTGTTTTCGAGGTGTTACTTTCGTAAAGGCCAAGAAACTGTATTGACCTGAACATTACACTGTGAAATTCGAATCCCCAAACTATTCAGTTAATACTGAAAAAGCTCAGTTTTCAAATTATACATCAAGTACACGGAGGTACTTATTTTGAAATTTTGAAATACAAATAGAGTCAGGTATGCGTCACTTGTTCGGTTTTTTTTTTTTTTTTTTTTTTTTCGTTATTTTTTTTAAGGTTCGGCTTATAGAGTGGAGAGTCGGGTAACTTCGGACAGCGGGTAAATTCGGACATACCATTGCAAACAGTGAAAATCCAGATGAGACGGCTCATGATGAGCCGTCTCATCTGGATTTTCACTGTTTGCCCAATTAATTTTGTTTAAATTCCAAACAATTGACATATGAAGGAAATTATGTCACCGTCCGAATTTACTCGCTGTCCGAATTTACCCGACTTTCCTATAAATATATTTAAGATGAATGAGTACAGTTTCGGGGGCAGCAATCCTTTATCATTTTGCCTAAAATGTTCCAAACGATGAAAATAATAAAAGTAATATTTCAAAATGTGCAGGATTTCATTATTAAACGAATCATATGTGACGAGAGTATTTTAAGGTATTGGATACTGAATATAAATATTGGAGGGGCAATCAAACCATTACATCAACTATATAACCCAAAGAGCTATAAAACATTTGGATAAAAAATCACTGTTTTGTTTTCCTAAAAAAGAATATTTTGTATTTCTATATACCTTTTTACAAATTCTCCATTTAAATTAATATCTAGCACAAAAATGCACTTTCATTTCTGCAAATCATATAATCTATAATATAGAATATCTGAAACAAACAGGTACAAACATGAAGTTATCTTGATAATAAGTATATTTTTGCATTTAAAAAAATGCAAAAAAAAATTGGATTTAATGAAAAAACGTCAGGAAAAAAATATTTAACTGATGGGGCACGCTTATGCATATTATCTTAGTAAAACTTGCATCGTATGTTACAGAATAAAACAAAAAGAAAAAAAAAAAGAAAAAAAAAGAACAAAAAAAGAAAAAGAAAAAAAAACGTTTCGGATCCGAGAAAAACAATGTTCAAAGTAAAACACATCCCCAAAACAGAGTGCCCAAATTCTGCACCTGCTGCATGCACAACCAGTCCTTACTCTATTATTTATTTTCCTGTTATTCCGGTTCTACCATAGAGTAATGCTTACAAAAATGCCCAGATGGAATGGAAACTGTGAAGACCTTGATCATTTTGGTTCCAAAGGAACGGTCTGATCTCGGTTTCTACTGTTTGTACAGACCTAGCTGCCCGAAAACTTAGGATCTTTACGGTAGACATTATGACCGTATATACTAGTTCACCATGAACAATAACTCTTTTGTTTTAACAGATAAAGAAGAGAGTTATTCCGCATACAGCTACCTTAAGCGGAAACAAATTTAAGCAATGGACTACTTCGCTTGGATGTAATCCGCGGCTATAGCCGCAGTTCCACTAATTAGTCATTTCGTCAGATAAGAATCATCCAATCAAATTTTAGCGACCATTTTCATGATCTTCCTTCTGGGTTTGATACATATTCGCTGACTGGTCAAAGTTTCTAGTCCGGGTTTTTTTGGGCTATATCTCGGACCATACTTCTGAAAATGGCCGCGGCTATAGTCCCATCCGAACATCAATAGCTCGGCTACATATAGCCAATAGTGAAGTAGGGCAATGTAAGACGTTAACAAATGTAACCGCATCAGCAGTTTCTGCTACCTTGAGCCACCAGGGGCTGAAATATTTTTTTATGCACGCAACCACACACTCCCCAACGTTTGCGCCAAGTGTGCTCATCAGAAATTTGTTCATTTTCCATAAATATCTCGGTGCATGCGAATGAATAAATCCAAATGAAAACAAAAAATCTGTCCTTCACAAAACAATAGGAATGCATGCCAATTTGTGTAATGTATGACGTTTCAGGTTGCTCATGGCAACGAACAACTGTTGACAAAATTTAAAATTCAGGTTTCTGTCCAAGCAGGCACATGAAGTCGTAATGACGTCATTTCGACGTATTTTGTCCGCGAGGGGTGCCACATAACATCGATTTTCAATGTAAACAGTATGGTCAATGACATGATTAGAGAATCTATAAAATAATTACAAGCAAAGCACCATACCAGCTTTGTTTAGAAATGATGATGAAAATTCTCTGAAGTCATGCCCTGTAAAACATTTCCGTAGATATTACGGTAGAATACCTTGCAACCAGCTGCCAGTCCTTTTTCGGTTGTTTTTTTTTACGGGCGCTCGTGAACATTGGCGGAATCGTATCGCTAAAAATCAGTCGAAACGATACGCGCTGGTCCACCTCATAGTCTTACTATATACCAAGTTTCAGCTCGATCGGATGTAAACTGTAGGAGGAGTTAGCCGGAAACGAAAAGTTTACGCCGGACGGACGGACGGACGCCAGCGCCATAACAATATACGTCCTGTTTTTCAAACGGGCGTATAAAAATTAATATATACATTGTAAGACATAAGTCTTTTTAATCTATATACCAAATATAAAGCCGGGCCGGGTAGCGCAATCGGTAGGGCACCTGACTCGTAAGTCAGAGGTCCTGGGTTCGAATCCCGGTCTGGCCACATACTTTCGTTTCTCCTTCCGCTGATTCAAGAAGGGCAGTTGTCAGTTACTGGCGAAAGTATGTGCACTTAGTACTGGTTAACCGCTTAGGAGGTCTAAGCCTGCCCAGGAATAGTGTGGTTAGGTTAACTGACCGTCCCGACATGACCTTAGTTGTTTACCGTGGACGTTAAGCCTCAAATCAACCAACCAACCAACAACCAAATATAAAGATTCAAACTTGAAGGAATGCTGTAAATTTGTTATAAAAATTGCACTATTCAAAGTAAGGAGATAAAGAAAATTGAACAAAAAATATAAGGAAGAATAAGCAGGAGAAGGCTGGTTCTTGATCCCACAATACAACAATTATCATCCACCTGCAAACAAAATATCCCTACTCTATAACTTGCAATGGCTGCATAGACATCTTTGACAACAAAGTTATTAGTCAAAGTATGGAGAGAATGAAAATCGGACAAATACAGGGAAGAATATATCAGCTGACGGCTGGTTTGCAATCCCACGATACAATAAGTCGTTATCATTCTGTATACCATATATGAACATTCTACTTTTAAGGGTTGCTGTGAAATCTTTTACCAAAAATTGTATTATTCAGTGTGAGGAGAGAAAGAAAATCGGACAAGTACAGGGAGGAATATGCCAGATGTAGATGGTTTACAATCCCACAATACAATAGCACGGGTGGTAAACCTAGGAACTACCACGAAATTGTGTTAACGTAATTTTGTTCCCAAGCCACATACGGGACATAACGGGGTAGTTTCCAGGCCGAAAAATTGATAAACAAAGGTTGGTGTCATTTTGGTCTTTGTTTTTATTTTACTACTAAGAACGAACAATGGTGAAACCGGCCAATATGGTTCCGTGTAAATATGTCTCAGCGTCCCCTCTAGCCCCAAATTTTATATGAAAAGTTATTTTCTTTCTTTAGATTTTTGCGCCCGCACTGAGTATCGGGTCAATTTTCCATAAAGTACAGTGCCAATTCGAAGGAATTGAGCTCGTATCCATCAAATTATATTGAATTTGATATCATTTGCCGATGAAAATGATACAAAGACCCTTACTTAACGTTCCTGCATAGAAAACAGAAGCCAAGAGTTTACTCGTAAAAGATTCAGACCCCGTTTGTCCTGTGTGGTAGTTTCCAGCTCATCGTGGTAGTTAAAATGCTATCGTGGTAGTTGCCAAGACTTTGTAGGATTTTAGTAGTAGTTCCCGTCAGCAGATGTTTACTACTCAGGGGCTACTTCAAATTTTTAAAGACGGGGTGTTCGGGCCGAACCTTGAATATCCCTCTTATTCATACAAAGACCTTTTCAAACAACCTTTTGTCGGATAAAATTTGTCGACTGCCTGAATTTTAAATTTAGTGGGCTATTGAAATGATTAGAAGAATGAAAAGAAGGGATATTCACATAGCTAATTTGTTGTTGAATAAACATGCCTTATAATTATCATATAACATGCCCGTTCATCGTCGCACTCACATGTATATAAAAAGTGACCCAAAACGAGGGACCATCGAATTACCGCAAACCACTGCAAACCACCGCAAACCACTTTTGAAATAGGTTTCCTGATATGAGGAAAATATAGAATATGCTTTAGCATAACGTTTTGGGTGATCAACGTAATGATTTTACCATAAGCAGCATCACCACCCCGGTCACCGCAAACCACAATGAAAATGTATTACTTGGTATGTAATAGGCGTAAGTGTTCTATTTTCGGTTAACAAAATACTGGTTTAATTTCGCCCTGTCACTTTAGCCTAAAGTTAAGATTTTTTATATACTTATATTCAGAGTACCCCCTCTCTCTGGGTTATGAAGTTCAAATTGTAAAAAATTAACACCCTACCATACTTTATACAATCTTTCTTGATATATAGCTATCTCATTATCTACAGATGTAATATCAGTCTCGTCCGCCTATAATTTTCCATCACCCTCAATACCAATACTAGCGAATCGTAGTGTCAGAGGTGCTCTTAGTCTAGCACTTTCACATCCATTTTCACCCTTTTCCATTGATATCATATATATAAAATGTGGTTTGCGGTTGTTTGGGGTGGTTTGTGGTGGTTTGCGATATTTCGACGGCGCGCAACCCGAGGATATCCCCCTTTTTTCTGAAGCGCAAATATAAACAATACCCAATCGGGGTACAAATGTCTAATATGGAAACAAATGCGATAGGTAAATTCTCTTCTACTGTACTATGGAAAAAATAAGTGACGACAAGCAGACATTACAATCAGACGATGCAAAAACAGGAAAATATGAAGTTATGAAAACGGTTGTAAACATGTATTTAAACGAGCAAACAATTTGACAGACCACATTTTGGAAAGGGGCTGTTTCTTACAACTGTATAAGCTCTTAGTTTTATGGGTATTATTTCTCTCAGTGAAACGCATATCAATTATAAAATTGAGTCACGACTGGTCCCAATGCACCTATCAATGTTTTCCCCCAGAGAGAGGCGGCGGGATACCCATAGGGAATAAGACAATTTGAAAACTTTCGCTCCAATTCCCTACCCATAAGCAAATATGTGGTGTCACAAATTTCTTTGGTGGGCCATCAAATTTGTTATAAAATCTAATTTAGAACTTCGATAAAAGTATCAAACGTCCCAACCCCGTTTTTAGGTGTTCTATCTAATTCCCATGGGTTGGGATTTTTTTGGCTGTCTAATCCCCATGGTATCCCCCCCCGGGGGAAAATAATGATAGGTGCACTAGTATTGGCGATTCTTTAACGAGCGGAAAATATGTTGATGGGAACTACTACATAGTCTTGGCAACTACCACGATAGCATTTTAACTACCACGATGCGCTGGAAACTACCACACAGGACAAACGGGGCATGAATCTTTTACGAGTAAACGCTCGGATTTTTTTTCTGTGTAGAAACGTTTATTAAGGGTCTTTTTATCATTTTCATCGGCAAAAGATATCACATTCAATTTAATTTGACAGATACGGGCTAAAATCCTTCAAACTGGCACTGTACGTTGGGGAAAGTTGGTCCGATGCTCAGTGGGGAAGCAAAAATCTAAAGAAAGAAAATAACTTTTCATATAAAATTTGGGGCTACAGGGGACGCTGAGACATATTTACACGGAACCATATTGGCCGATTTCACCATTGTTCGTTCTAAGTAGTAAAATAAAACCAAAACCAAAATCATACCAACCTTTGTTTATCAATTTTTCGGCCTGGAAACTACCCCGTTATGTCCCGTATGTGGCTTGGGAACAAAATTACGTTAACACAATTTCGTGGTAGTTACTAGGTTTACCACCCGTGAATAGGTCGTTAACAATCTGTATACCAAATAAGAACATTCTACCTTGAAGGATTGCTGTGAAATCTGTTACGAAAAATTGGATTCGGTGTAAAGAGAGAAAGAAAATCAGACAAATACAGGGAAGAATAAGCAGGAGGCTGCTGGTTTGCAATCCCACGATACAACACAGTGTCATCAGCCTACATACCAAATACATGTATGACTACTCTAGCTTGCATGGTCGCATAGAAATCGTCGACGAAAATTTTCATTATTTGAAGTATGGAAAAAAAAAAGAAAATCAGACAAATACAGGGAAGAATAAGCATGAGACGGCTGGTTTGCAATCCCACGATACAACACATCGTCATCAACCTGCATACCAAATATGACTACTCTAGCTTGTATGGTTGTAGAGAAATCTTTGACGAAAATTTCATTGTTCGAAGTATGGAAATAAAGAAAATTGGACAAATAAAGGGAAGAATAAGCAGGAGAAGGCTGGTTTGCAATCCCACTATACAACAAACCGTCATCAACCTGTATGCCAAATATGACCATTCCAGCTTGTACGGTTGTGGAGAAATCTTTGACGGAAAATTTGATTAAAAGGGGACTGACGGAAGGACGGACGGAGGGACGGACGGACGGACCGAAGGACGGACGGACGGACAGATGTAAACCAGTATACACCCCACTTTTTCAAAGCGGGGGTATAAGAATACACAACTTGACTTTCTTGAACAGTTCTCAAGAAAACCTTGAACCTGTGATATAATTTCTCTGACACAGCCTTGACGTCAAAGTCAACAAGAACATAACGGACAAAGACACTCTTGGTTTGATACTCATTCGTGATCTTGGCCTATATTCTGGCTGACAAACAAAAATGAAAATGCTGCATACATAACACATTGTATCAAAACAATATGCGCCGCGTCACGTGCGACAAAACCAACAAAGTGGCATGTGCGCCTAGCGAAGACTCAGATCAGCCTGGGCATCCACCCAGTCTGATCGGAGCCTTCGCTGTGGCTTAAAGGGTAGCTAAGGGTCAAAGCTATCTCCTTGCTGACAGTAAAGACTCTGATCAGACTATGCGGCTGCCAAGGCTGATCTGAGTATTTGCTGGGCACACACGCCACTTTGTTCGTTTTGTCATGTCGCGGTTTAATTATGGCATCATTTCAATCTATGTCGCATCATTCCAGCCTGTGACGATACGTCGATCAGTGCTCGGGGAGAGACGTCTGCCTGCCGAGACCTACCCATCACCCATCTTTCTAATCACCAGAGATTAACGACACTGAAAATGTTAAAGCAGGAAGGCGTACCCGCCGCACTAAGTTTCCTAAGGCGAGGTTCCTCGAGCGTAAAACCGGTTTAACCCCGCCCTCACCTCCACTCCCACCCCACCTAGTAATTTGTTAGTAAATGTTCCGAGGCGTTGCTTCTGACATCATTACCTAACTCCAACTGTTGTTCTGAACCATTCTCCAGTGCTGCCATTCATTTTGACTGCACTTGTGGCCTTGTCGTATAGCTGCTCATTGGTGCGAACTAGATTTGCTCTGATATTGTACTTCCGCATGGTGGCCTATAAGGCTGCATGGCATACCCTGTCAAAGGCTTTTTTTCTTTAAAAAATCAATGAAGATATAGTACAGATTTTACTGATGGGATTCTAAGGTTGAAGATCTGTTCTCACTGTTTTTCAATAAGTAGGTCCATTTGGGCAAAATAAAAAGTGAAAAATGAAGTTTCGATAATTTTTATTATTCATGATCTAAACTGAAGTACCGTACTTCCTCGTGATAAATCCAGAGTTTTGAATGCAACACTCCAGCCGTTTTTGAGAAACTGGTGGCTGAATTATTGCTGTCGCAAGCTTTAAGTTTCAAAATAACCTTCGTTACCGCAAAAGAAAAACATCTTTATATGTTTACAAGCAGTGATGTAAACATCCGTTTGTATATCTAATATTAAGTAGCACTATTGTGTTCTTGATTAAAAGAGTCTTAGATATATTCTTTCACTTTCAAGCCTTCTATGCTTCCTTCAAACCTTCACCTTAAAAGTGTTTCATGTAACAGATGCCTTCTGTATCAGCATAATTACTTGTAATTCAACAATACAAGAACAGACGAGATAATTAGTCTACGTGATATTTAAAAATAGTTAGATTAAGCATCTTGTAGTGACCCGACAAAATATTTTTTGCCAGAAAAGGCAATATATCAAATTAGTCATTAAAATGAAAACCAGCTGACATAGTAACGAAAGTTTACGGAATCAAAATAAAATTGAAATACTTCATTTCTTTTCCTGTATTTAATTTTAAAAAGAATCGGTTGTTGGTTGATTTGATGCTTAACGTCCACGGTAAACAACTAAGGTCATGTCGGGACGGTCAGTTAACCTAACCACACTATTCCTGGGCAGGCTTAGACCTCCTAAGCGGTTAACCAGTACTAAGTGCACATACTTTCGCCAGTAACTGACAACTGCCCTTCTTGAATCAGCGGAAGGAGAAACGAAAGTATAACTTTAAAAAGAACAACCATTTATATCAACATTCGAAATTACGAAGTTTTTTCCCATTTTGACCGCTTAATTGGCCGTTAAAGCAATAAAATCTTCGTTACCATTTTGAAACATTCGTTACCATTACTTTAAGATCTATAATCCCTACAATAGTAGCTTCATTTTAGTATTTTGGCTGAATAATACTCTTTCACGGGGGGTTTGAAGCAAAAAACATTCTTTTTAGTGAAAGTCACATACTTGTAAAATGAAACAGAATGCTAATACACATGTTGCGGAAAGTTAAAACTCATACTTCAAAAGGTTTATTTTGATTCTATTATTATCTGTATATCTGCAAAAATCAAAATTACAAAATCCATTCAAACAAGGCTTTACATAATACATCAGATAATCAATATGATAAAAGATATTGCTGGTATTCTCTTTGCTTCACAGGAGGTTTATTTTTAAACCTTCGTTACCGACGAATAACGAAAGTTTATGTACGAAACCTGAGTCTATACATTAAATGTAGTTTCGTTAACGGTCATATATCAACACTTTGAATTTCAAAGTATACTTAGCAAACCGTTTGAGTGATCTTCTGATGATTTCTTGGCAATGTTTTTAAAATGATAATATGGCAAACTGAAATGCTGCAAGAAACCTGAAATACTACATAAAACGTATCTTTCCGGGTCTTACAATGCCTGTGATATGTTATGTCTATTGCATGAAGAAATAGAGGTATAGCAACGCAATATAAATGCAACTATGAGCATAGAAAATCCTATTTCCAAATATTTGTAACGAAAGTTTAAAAACACATTGGTTATAGCTCATTACAACTCATCATTATCGAAAGAAAATAATGGAATATTAATAGATGACAATACAGAGGGATTGCTCATTTTCTATACTAACATCTTTACTTAAATGTGTATGAGTTGTATATAATAGATAGTAACGAAAGTTTCATTATTTACTTTTTTACACAGGGGCACCCGGTTCCGTCGTAGATTGACGTAAATTTCAAAGACAGGACTGGAGATAGTTCATATATGTTAATGTATCTTAGACTGAAGGATCATTTAGTCACTGAACGACGTTGAAAACAAGTTTCTCTTCAAAGATATTAGTGGCACAAAAATCGATAACGAAAGTTTTCAGAAAATCACGACACCCGGCGACACATATAAACGGTGCAATTTCTCAAAGATGGGGATCAAGAATATCTTATTATTTTCATGAGACATGCTTGATATAATTTTCCTTAAAATTATTACCACACAAGTTGGATTAGATACTTTTAAGGAAAACTATACGGCACAGAACTTTAAACTTTATCTCTGGCGACAGTAACGAAAGTTTAATTTTTGGCCTTTATCTAAAGCTATTATACAGTATAAAGCATGTGAGAAAGAATCTTATGCATATAAAATGATGGTATGATAACAAACTTTGTTACAAAGTAAAAAGATGAGGTTTTCTCAATACTGTTTTTGATAGATTCTACGGAACATCAAATGGACCTACTTATTGAAAAACAGTGTCTGCTGTGCTGCTCTGAACCCAGGCAGTTCTTCTGCGATTATCTCTTCGACTTGGACCTTAAGCCTGATCAAGGTGACTTTCAGCATGACTTTGCTTGAATGACTGATGAGACTAATGGTTCTGTAGTTCTGTCAGAGCTGTAGGTTGCCTTCTTTAGGGAGAGAAATAATCAGCGATTGGGTTTATGGGTAGGCCATTCTCCTGTTCTCTCGATCTTGTAACAGATCTTTGTTAAAACATCAACCAACCCTTTAAAATGTCCAAATAGTTTCAAAATGGAGACGGAATATCTTTAAGATAGTATTTGATAAGAAAGATAATTTATGCCTAATGATCATTCAGTTCCCCTAACAAGAAACAACAGTTACCGGTACATCTTTTTTCACCTATTTTCAGTTTTAATTTGCAAAACAAAACAGAAAGCAAAGTGAGCAGGTATACATTTGACCATCAGGCCCGGATCCAAAACTCTACGTACTGGCGGGGCTCTGGATAATGGTGGGGCTGAGAGGTGCCGAATTGTATGTGTGTGTGTGGGGGGGGGGGGAGGGGGTGCTAGTAAATATATGACATAATTGGGCATTTAGGGATCAATTTGATGCGATTTTTTTATATCTTTTTTGCCTTGAAATAAATGCTGTGACATCTCATTAGAATCGCCTCAGCGAGGCGATTCTAATGAGTTGTCACAGCATTTATTTTAAGCTTACCACATGCCTAAATTATCTCAAACTGTAAGCAGATACTTCATATTATCAGGAGGCCTTCATATTATACATTACACAGAGGCCCAGATGGCGGGGCTCAAGCCCCAAAGCCCATCCCCTGGATCCGGGGTTGACCATATTGCTAGAAGGCCACAGACAAGCAGACAAGAAAACGAATCACTGGATAGCCACAAAAGAAGTACGGCGTTGGACTGGTCCGTTGTAGATTACTGGATTACTGTGATTGGGGTGAAAGGAAGGGTGGCGGGGGGATGGGGGGCGGGGTAAACTACTTTTACTGGATCCAAAACCTGGATCCTGTTTGTTGCGTCCAAAAAAAATCTTCCACTAATGAACGTCAAAATGCTTCCCAGCTAATTTAATTTAATAATTTTAAGAAAAGATGTATTTCAGACAGCGATACAGTAATGCAGAACAGCCATTGCAACTACGGGTGAAAGCAAATCATATTCATGGTGGAACAATAGTTGAAAGCCCTCCGGCGAAGTTGACTTAATTTCAGTCTGGACAACAAGGTTTGTCACTTGCATTTCAACAGTCCGAAGTCTTTACCTTGTCAGCTAGAGAAACAGCGTTTGCCCTCTGTGGGATATACTTGTCGTTTCGACTGTTGTTCGAAGTGATGGATCCATGCTTCATCCTTCATACGAAATCGGTCAGTTAAGCCCTCAGAATCAGCCTTAAAAAAGTTCAAATTTTCTCGCGCCATAGCATACGTATTTTGCCAGACGTTTTGACACCCTGTTAGATACCATCTATGATCGCGGAACGAACTTAGTAAAAGTCGTCTAAAGTGGAACAGTAGCAGTCGATAGTCTTTTGGCTAGAAATCATCATTCTTCAAGACTTCTTTGTTTGAGTTCAGGTGCGCACCTTTTACTTGTGACAAAGGAAGACTCAGCACTCGTAGTTGATGTCATTTTCTTGATGCCAGTTTTGTCCATTTTCTAACAGTTGTATCCGTCCATTTCTAAGAAGTTGAACCGATTGAACGAGTTACACCCCGTTCAAATGATACGTGCAATCGCAGCTTCATAGTAAAGATGCAACTGTCCATTCAACCTATTTCACCAGTTTTTTCATCAGTTGTACAGAGAGGGACGTTTTTGTTTCTGTAGCCAAGCGCAGTCTGTCGCCCCTTTTGCCATTAGTTACGTCCAGAATAGAACAACAATTGTATTTTGCTGGTACAACTCGTTCAAGCGCATAACAGGACATTTCAATAGACGACATCAAACAAGAAACATACATGATAGGGTCAGTTATAGACAGGAGTGACACTATATAAGGAGGATTAACTTCCACAGTGTCATTCTGTCTCTTGATCACATAGTGTCAACATCTCCAGTCAGCCAATGAAATTATTATAACTGGTAATTCTGGTCCACTGATTGCATGAATAAATTTTCACACCTTTACCTGTACAAGTATCTTATGCGGTTGCTGGGAACCAGAACCCCCGGCAGGGAAGTCCTGTCTTTAAGGTAAACCCGGACAGCTTTTGCAGGGTCGCCACGATTCGTAGTGACACTGAAACACTGTTTCGGTGTTCCGTAAGGCCAGAGGCATCTCAGCTGAGATATTGTCTGTCATCTTTTGATAGGTTACTAGCATTTTTATGCCAAAACAGTTATTTAAAGAGCCAAACCGTTGAGTAAGGCAAACACGGACATGGAAAAGGTAAACCCGGACAGCTGATTCTTTGTTCGATATATTGCCTATGTAACACTTTAGCACGCAGGTACACTCAATTAATTTAGTAATTGTTAACATATTTCATGGTAGGATTAATTTAGTATAAGACATAACTTTCATTTATTAATGTTAAATCGTCAATTAAAAAGTTATGGGTGGTAATTTCATTCAGGCTGCTACCAGTCACCATTCAAATTATACTATATGAAACTTATTATCGTTGTATAACTAAGTGTCATATTTTAACTGCAAAGGAGAAAGCACAAATATTGTATTTCTTACTTCAAACCATTATAATTAATTTCTTTTAATCATATAATGCCCCAAAATAGTTGATGTCCGGGTTTACCTTACACTGCATTTTTGCGGAAGGTAAACCCGGACATGTCACATTTTTGATAAAATATTTATTTTATTACATAAATAAAAAAAAACATAGATCATGAAACTTATATTATGCCTGCACTAGTTAGAAACAAATCTCTGTATAATTTAAAGTACCATTCACGTTTGCCATGAATTATGCAGGGAACTGGTTCACCATTGCTTGCAGCTACTTTTGAATTTGTTGCCCTGAAAACTTAAACAGACTCGCAAAGGACTAGATTCGGAGGCTGTAGAAAAATAATAAGTGTTCATATAATCTAACAATAAAAATTATTTTGTTGAGAAGTAAAGGAGAAAACTGGATAGCAAAGAAAGCACTGAAAACATGTAAATTAAGTTCTTTACTAGTCTTGTGGAAAACCAGAGAGTGTCCGGGTTTTCCTTCTGTCCGGGTTTACCTTAATTGACCCTACAACAGGCCTACAGATGGCGTCGACAGGATACCTTAAAGTATGTAAGAACAACAAAAAATATCAGCCTGCACATTTTCGCACATCCTATGTTTTATCAGAATAAATATTTAATGCTCGAGTCGGTCATCGCACATATCTTACGACAGATCTATGTGTGTTTGTGGCACAGGTGTTAAAGGTCTAGATATTACAGCAAAACAAAGCAGCCCACCACCACCCACGCTAAGCAGAGTATGAAAATACATACTTTATACCAAAATCTTCTCCAGAAGAAATCTAATATACCACAATTACACATAGATGAAAACTTTGCATTGGACAATTCCTTAATTCCTGAATGTTTTGCCCATAGACACCATTGATAACTTGTTTATATTTTGTTTAAATTTCAAACCTTAAAAGAAAAACCTTGAAACACATAAACATATAATTATGTCAACGATCATGTGTGCAAGTTGCTGCAACTGTTACTTTAGTATTGTCCCGTTACCATTAGCATTTATTTTGATCACAAGTGAAGTTTTTCGCGTTAGGGCGTATCTGAGGGCGAATTCCATGATATGCAAAGTCATGATTTATAAATCTTTAGGGGAAGTCTCGTCGAACGCCTCAAAAATATATCCGCGTGTAAGCGTTTGATTGATACCTTATTCTCACAAAAGAGGAAAAAATCAGGGCCCGACCGGGGCTCAAAATCCAAGGCCTCTCGCTTGCCGTGTGAGCACTCTATCAACTTAGCTTCGGAGCCACATGGCTTCATTTGACACTTTCTGCTTGCTTAATTAGTCTCCCTCGACTGTGATCAGAATCATGGGTTATACCGACGAGACATGCACGATTTTATGCTCGCGGCCCTAGCCATGCACCAATATTGGTCCAGAGCTCTAGATAAGAGGGAGTATCTGATGATAATTAAGGATAATTTTTCTTATTTCTCATCGAAACCATATGTTGTGACCCCTCATCTGAACCGTCTCGATGAGACGGTTCAGATGAGGGGTCACAACATATGTTTTTATGCAGAATTTAAAAAAATTATCCCAAATTATCACTAAATACTCCCTCTTATCTAGAGCTCTGTTGGTCACCAAATGGTCCAGAAGAGGGAAAACGTAGTAGCCTGACCGGAACTGTATAACTTCAAAAAAAATCTATATGTTATGTTGAAATTCAATGTAATATACTTCAATTAAAGTCTCCATAGTCCTATCAGCGGTAAAAATGCCAAAATGCAAATCATTGTAAAAAGCGGTTCAACCTTCCGGTCTGGTGATAAAATGAGGATTGGTGTGCAAATATTGAGTCATATAGCTGGCAAAAAGTAGAGAAAACAACTTTTTGAAAAATAACAAATAGCTCCACAAAATACAATTTCCTGTTCTGGTTTCCCGTCTAGCAACGCTATAGTAACTTAGGGGAGAAAGTGATCGGGACTCCACGCCTGTACATTGTATTTTTACCATTTTGTGAAATCGAAAGTAGGTCATTTTAGTTGCCAACTAAAATGACCCAAATAAGTTTTCAAACCCTTTTTATGTGAAACTCAAGGATGTTTTATTTGTTTAAAGTTGGCTAATCACCGTCATTTACAATTACGAAACTACAGTGAGAAGCTTGCAGCGATACCTCATGATAAAATTTTTCATGCTGATAGAGCGATAGGGCCTTTAAAAAACAATATGCACATATAGAGGCTACGTCTATCATATTAGGACTGATTATGATTTTGAATAGACAAGCACCACGTTGTTGTTGTTGTTGTTGTTGTTGTTGTCTTTCTCATAATGATGTTCATCAGGTATGAGAACTTGGAAACAACAGTACCACGCCTATTATTTCCTAATTCATAACAAAAGTATCGCCGTTTAATTACAAACAGCATGTTGTAGCAACTTTTTTATAGCCTTGTGTTGCAGACATCCGGGTGAGGAAACCATCTAGTTACTTTTGTCTTTTCTGTAGTAGCATTGATGATAATGGCAATATCCATGTTGCTCATGCCTTAACCCATTAATGCCTAGTGGACCTTTTTTTCTGTATTTATTGGACGAGTCCATTTGACATTTAAGGGGTGACAGGTTTAGTTTATTTTTCGATTTGTTGTTTTATTTTGAGGAAAAATATCCATTTGTCGTATGCAAAAAGTGTAGACCCTGATCAGACGCCGCGTTTTGCGGCGACTGATCTGGGTCTGTACTGTTTGCCTATATCCCGTTTTTGGGGCGCTAGGCAGTAATGGGTTACTTCATCTTCGCAATTAAACCAATGGCACTTAGGCCCGATTTCACGTCGCAGTTAGAACTCATTTTAACAAGTCCGTGGTTTATTTTATCGTAAGGCGCAATGTAAGAATTTGGTGTTCCGAATGCTAATCCGACCGAGTTCTAAGTTCGACGTGAAATCGGGCCTAACTCCACTTTATTCCTTAAGTACGGGAATAAAGTGGAATTTGTACCCTAGGCATTATTGCGAAGATGGCCTTAATTGATTGACAGCTGAACTCTTCTCAGGTAAGGCAATTTTAGCTGCAAGCGCCAGCCATTACATCGTTGCTCAGAAAAGGGCGTGGCATGCAAGCAATAGTCATGCATTGAGTGATGCACAGTAGAAAAAAAATCATGGAAGGGGTTTCCTGGCCTACATTCGCTTTTATGTACTATTTAGCGAGGTTGGACTGGTATTTTAAGCTCCTGGAGTCAGCCGTGGCCAAGTCTGTAGGGCTTAACAGTCGAATGTCACAGTATTAGAAATATCCTAAAAATATACAACGAGCTTATTAGCTTATTGGACCCGTTGTGTTACGTGGGGTTTTATCTAATGGTCTTCCAGACTTGGCCCAGGGGTCAAATTAAATGAAGCCCAATGTGCTTACAACTTTTCTTCTCAAAAATTTACAATGAGTGTCGACTTAATACTTTTACATGGTGTAATCGCATGTTTCTGGGTTAGATTAAACCGGAGGAATTTTCAACAACGAGCGCCCAGTGTTGATGTACTGGTACGAAGCTGTACATAATTTGTGTACAGTCTGGTACCAGTTCATCGATCAACAGCGAGTACTTGGCGAGCGATCACGTTGTTGAACCTGTCGCTGGCTGTAACTCTTGAACCGGTAGAGCATTTCAGGCCTTCTTAGGCCTCTGAGTATGCTAGGATTATTTCAGTAGGCTGCTATACTCGTTTACTTAGGGCTAAAAGGTTACAAAAAAGCAAAATCTGTTATCTTTCATTGCACAATTTATTATGCATTTTTGTGGCAATACTGCAAAGAAATTTGACTCTGAAATCCGTGCAAAACAACGGACTTAGACTAAACTGCACCCAGCACAGTCTTATCTGAGTCTTTTGTCTTCGTATGCGTTTTTAAGCACCATTTCCTGTGACAGGGTTCCTATATATATATTAAAGTGAGTGGGTACACATTCATGTTTTAATCCATTTTTTCAAAGGGAGACAACTTTGGCGTCGTCCTGCTTGATTCCCTGCGCGATGTAGCCCTCCCTAAATGATGTCCACTCATAAAGGAAAGAATTTGCTCCTTCAGGAACAAATTCTTTTCTTTACGAGTTGACATCTAATAAGAAAAGATGCAAAAATGATAATGGAAGAGTTGCTTCCCCTCAAAGTGCACACATTCACCTTAAAATCTATCAGCAACTAAAACTCGTGCAGTCGGCAGTCCACTTGCTAAGCATTTAGCAACTGCTTGTAATATCTTTACTACCCGTCTATCAAGCGCGTTTAAATGACCCGGTAAAAGCACGGGCGCGACTGGGTCATGCGCCAGTGATTTTTCCATCAAAGAACTAAGTCTATCGGGACCTATATATAGTTTAAGATATTTGAGGAATGTTGATTTTCTTATCATGCAGCACTGTCGAAGTGGTGCTAAAATGGACATGGCATCGTAGTCTTGGCGACCAAATCTGAAAAAGACATGGGACTTATTTAAAGAAAATTGTTTTAGTACATGTATAATCTGAAATATCTTCAGGAGTTCTCCTAGCCTTAAAAGATAAGTTAAAGGTCACCAAGACCTATTATTTCAAATATATATTTTAGCAAGGCTAGAAGAAATCTATTTTCTGGTTTAAAACATATAACAACTTGGTAAGCATGTCAGACCAGACTGCATATATATATACGCAGTCGCGTAATGGGTCTTTCAAAATACATGTATGTTGCCGCGCCGAACCGCGCAAATATATTTCTAGATTGTTTTGCAGAGGAAAACCCCCACATTAAAGCAGAATACTTTTAATAGCTATATCTATAATAATTATCTTACCCTCTACCATTGTCATACATGATAGGAAAGGAGTAGTTGCCAAATTCTTTAAACGTAACAAAACTGTGGCGATCTTTGTTGCCTGAAAATAATAATTTTCCAGTTGGGGTACATTTAAACATCATCGATATACAAGGTACGCTTACAAGAATAATCAACTGTGCTGGCTTTGGTATACGAAAATACATCATTTAGGAGTTTCAGGCTGTCATAATCTCTGATATGCGAGGTAAGTGTTGGTGTTGTTTGAGGTTTAGGAAGAGAAAAGCGACGGCTGGATTAGAATTTACACTTCCAAAGACGGAAATACTAACACTGTCTTACACCATGTTGAAAACTAAACAGATGGAATAGCATTTTTAAATTTTTTCTGTTTTCATCTTGCTGTTTTGGACGTAAACGTGCTGAAAACAAAGAACTAACGAAAAATTATAACATAGTATGGAGAAACAACTGCTTCGACTTCCTGCTTGCTTCCCTGGACGACATAGCCCTTCCAAAATAGGGGTCTACTCTTGAAGGAAAGAATTTGTTCCATTAGGAACAAATTCTTTCCTTAAAGAGTTGACTCCAATAGATAAGAGAGGGAAAAAATTAATGACAGTTGCTCCCCTAAAGGCATAGCCATTCACTTACGAAAGCTGTGCCCACATTTTTTTATGTGATTGCTTGTTTACCCGAAAGGGTCCTTAATTGGAGAAATAAACATTGTATTGTATTGTATTGTATTGTATTGTATTTATTGTATAGCCAGCTTGTCTGCAGTGCAATGTCCCTTCCTAGTGTTTTTAAACAAAACAGAAGTCTAAATTACGATCCAGTCATTACACTGGGTAACCCTCCTAACAAATGCAGCCACATTTTTCTGATACTGATTCTGTATGTCTAGCGTGTGAATAATTTCTCATTATTTTTCTTCTCGCGGACACACTTATGCTGAGAAACAATAAATAAAAAAAGAAAGAAAGAAAAAAGACATACCTGTAAGAAAATCAAAGGTGTGTGCGTCTATCATGTCTAGAAGTATTTTACCGTTGTTGAATGGCGGCTGACGTCGAACTGTCCGGCAGTACGTCTCGTCAGTTTCCCATTCTGCCTTCCTGAATTTACTGAAATATCATCATACATCAGGCCTTTTTCCGAAAATAAACGCCTACCTATATTTCAGCAACATGTTTATATTGCACGAATGCGCATGCTGAACGGAGAAATCGCTCTGTATCTAAACATTTAGGAAGATTTGAAAGATAAACCCATCGATTTATCCATAAAATAGATGGTGGAGCCTCTTATCATAGTCTGATGACAATTCTTAAAACAAGGGAAAAAAACAGAAATAAAAGCACTGTAAACAACTGCCCTATACTTCGCCACTGCAAGCCATCTCCTGTTGTTGTTTTTCTTTCTACGATTTACAGACTTATTTTCATGATTTCATATTTGTATAAAGCCCAGGGGCGCATAACCTCCTTGGAATGAAATGTTGACAATCTCATGGTGATTTTTTTGCTTTGACCATTTGTTGTCAGATTGTCTACGCCCATAGGCGTAAGCAATCTAGTCACTGACTCCGACACGGAAGTACAGCCATTATTTACCCACAATACTGCTTAACATTTATCTGCGGGAGACCCAACGTGACCTTATTCATGCGACCTTATAATTTAGAGAGTTAATATGACAAAGCACTTATTCGCATATATGTCGAGAGAGCTATTCGCGTGGGCGGTCATATGAAATACCGCAGGGAGTTCATATGGTATCACAAGGTAGCACAATGTAGCGCAAGGTACAGATGAACGAATGACTTGTGCATTGTTTCACGGCATTTTCGACAGTATTTCAACCATGAAAAGCTGATAAAGAAAGCGAAGTGGTATGAAAACCACCCCCGCACCCATGTTTGAAATCCACCACTGGAGACTTTAGTGTCGGCTTTTGCGATATAAACAAAAGTTTTATCCTAAAGTTTTGTAGTTGTAATAGTGTATTTGATAAGCATCAATTATTAATGGTTGCTAAGCGGAGACCGAGCTTTTTGTGAACATTATGCTTGTTTTATACACGTGTAGAACTCTGTGTCAGAAACAGATACATTGTAATCCCCCGGGACAAAACTGTGATCATGACAGAGAGCTTGTCTCTGATAATTTTTTGCAAATTTCTGTAAAAAATTCCTTTTTAAAAAACACTGATATTATATAGATATAAATGGAAGTGCATTGTTTTGGCTCACTGTTTGCTGAAGGTTTAGTTTCTGCAAACACGAACATGTTGCTTTCCCATCCTTGTTACAAGTGAGGCCTCCTATATGATAATATTGCAGTACTTTAAGGACGACATGTTGGTGTAGAAACAGATCAGATTGCTGCTCTGGGGCATTCCGAACTGAGTCTACAATACATTACAGTTTGGATTGGTCCATTTCCAATACAAGGGGTGTAGGGGTGTCTGGTTTTAATCATTTCTTGTTCATTACTATTTATAAAGATTTCTGTATTCAGACAGTGTAGACCTAGACCAGACTAAGCCTTCTGCTTGGCCTGATATGGAATTACATTGTCGAGACACTACCTCGTATCGGGAACTCCGATAAGAAATATTTCGAACAACAACAACAAGCCCTTATAGGCCAGGAGGCATTAACTCGTTTATGCCCAGTGGCCCATAAAAGGTACATTGGCAAACAGTGTAGACCCAGATCAGACGCCGCAAAATGCAGCTTCTGATCAGGGTCTACACTGCCTGTATAAGACAAATGTGTGTTGTTGTTTATTTGGGTGTTTTTTTTTTTGTTTTGTTTTTTTTTTCCATAAAATAAAACAACCCAGCAGGCACACAACCTTGAATCAACCATTATTCAACGTCATGACGTTGAATCAAGGTTGATTCAAGGCTGTGTGCTCAGTGGGTTAAAACAGATAATAAACCAAACCAGATACACTTAACTAAAACAAGAGTTGTCAGAAGACAACGAAGCGCGCCTAATGGGTGCCTGACTCTCAAGGTTACAAAGTATCCTGACTCAAAACATTGTTAACATAATTAACCAGGGGTGAATGTGGTAGCTAGTGCACAAATGAAGTTTGCATCAGAAGCTAGACTAAGTCAGTTGTTCCCTTTGGCATACACGGCCGACTTGTATGCCACTATCTGGACACTTTGCGGGCATTGAGGGTCGGGTCCTCGTGCACCAGACGGAGAGATACCAACTCAGTCTAACTTATAATGCCTCATGGTGACAAAGGGTGGTTCCTAGTATGGGTTTTCACACCACCTTTACCCAGTACTAAGTCGGTCTGATGACACCTCCTTACACTTTGCAGACTTCTCATGTTTCCTTTTGTCCCATCCCATAACCTCACCCCAGCCTGAACCAGTTGTCAAAGCCTGGTCTCGGGTAAGTATCATACTGCATTTAAACTTTGTAGCATAAAAGGTATCAAAGTTATGAGCTCAAAGAGAAATGCATAGTCATATTGCATACTTATTAAATAGTGCTAAAGGTACAAGGCAAAAATCACTCAACCATGAATAAAGGTCAAGGACACACAAGTCTGCATGGATGCTTTGCTGCTGCTGCAACCCAATGCTCCAGGGAAGGTCCTGACCAAATACGAAGCAGGTACCTCGAAAGAGTTTGGAGGTACGAGCCTTAAACTTTAACATCAAGATCATCCTAGATATTGACCTCTTGCCCCACCCTGGACAAGGATTCCTACTCATACTTGTGGATATGATGGTGGGTGGATGAAAGGGGAGTGGTAGGTGGGTGTCATAGTGATCTATAAATAGTATGAGGTCATTTGCAATGTCAGACTGATCCACTATGCCAGGTAAAATGTTAATTCATCAAATAGTGCTAGAGATAGAAGGCAAAATCAGTAGAACGTGAATAAAGGTCAAGGACACAGGAGTCAGCATGGAAGCTTTGCAGCTGCTGCAATTATAGGGAAATGCTATTTGACCAAGTATTAAGTCTCTTGTGTCAAAGGTATCATGAAAACTAAAAAAACTCCTTAAAAACAGTGCCAAACAGCAAAGTCAGTCAACCGTGACATATAGGTCAAGGACATACAATTGTTGGATGCTGCTGCTGCAGTCATATGGCTGTATATATGTACCAAGTATGATGACTGTAGCTACTGTAGTTTGTGAGATACAGAGCTGAACATCGAGTTAAACGCAAAAGTTAACATTGGGTTAACCTGTCACGGACGCCGACGAGGACGCTGACGCGAACGCTAACGCTAATGCTAACGGATACTCGGCCTACGACGCCGGGGGTATCGTGCTTCGCAAAGGCGCGCTAAAAATGGACTCGTCGAAATTATAGGGTCAGAGGAGTCCACCAAGCATAGGGTAAATTCGGACAGAGGGTTAATTCGGACAGTGACATTGTTTCCTTTATATATCAATTGTTTGGAATTAAAACAAAATTAACTGAGCAAACAGTGAAAATACTGATGAGACTGCTCATTATGGGCCGACCCATCTGGATGTTCACTGTTTGCAATGGTATGTCCGAATTTACCCGCTGTCCGAAGTTATCCGACTCGACCCTAATTAGTTTTATACAATAGTACCAAAATTATTAATCAACTCCCACTTTCCAAAATATCAATAGGAGGCCATCACCAACATAATAACAAGGATAGAATAACAGTGGAAAAATGGAAGCACTCACCAAGAAATAAGATCGTACATGTATAAAATCTGACAACCCACTGGGCACACAAGGTTGAATCAGTACTGAATCAATCTTGATTCAGCGTCATTTCATAACCGATGTTTCTTCGATAAAATGTACACTTCTTTGGTCTGTTTTGTTTGTTTTGATTTTACGCTTTTGTATCTTTTTTTCTAAGAATGTCTCTATTTATTATTTTTTCAATACCGAGAGAGAATGCCTTTTAGCAGAAGATTAGTATTCCTATATTACATCTAAAGAAAACAACGCGAGGACTAATTTCTCTTTCCCTGTACATCATGTACGTCTCAGGGCATTTATTTTTATTTGATTTATTTATTTATTATTATTATTTTTTGTAATGTTTTGAATATGACTTGCTTAAGTGCATATATCAAAAGCTAAACTTTTGCAGTAAGCCTTGCGCTTCTCGAAATCTATCTTGAAGCACTTATAAATATGAAAATTTTCCGATTTTTGGCTCCATAAGGCTCAAAATGTCAGACACGGTCACATATGGGCACACCTGCATGTTTTCAACCATGTTTTTAAAGGGGAACAAATTCCGTCACTTCCTATTTGCTATCCTGGAGGACAAAGCCTTGTCAAAATGGGTCGGCTCTTAAAAGAAAGAATTTGCTCCTAGGGGAGCAAATTCCTGACTTTAAGAGTTGACCCCCATGGAGACGGAAGGCTAAAAAGGAATATGGGAGAGTTGTTCCCCTCAAGGTCTACCCATTCACCGTAAAAAGATACCCAATGTTAATAATTCAGTAGAGTTATGTCTTGCACTGACATGACCAACTGTACTTCTCCTATGAAATAGATGACTAGTCTCTAGAGAAAATAGTCCCGATTTTTGTCAAATAACAGCCCGTGGGGCTTTGTTGATCAAAGTGCTAACAAGAGAGCCAAGAGCCCTGAATCGCTCATCTGAGCAAAAAGGTTAAAGGTCAAACTAGGGTCATCATTTGGACAAACCTGTCACTTTGCAACTGTCAAAATATGAGAAAGATTAATTAAAGGTCAAAGAATGATCTTAATCTATTACTTTAAAATGTTCATGTACATATTCAGTTATCAATTTTTGTTCCAAAATGTTCTATAATTTCCATTAACTCTCATGTTAAAGCATTTCTCCATATAAAAGCACCAGAAGCAAATTTGACATTGCCGTAAAAAAAAGTCCAGGACATCCCATGGTCATCAATTACACAATCTTGGTAGAACTCCATTACCCAATGCTAAATACCAAGTATCAAGACCATCGGTCGATTGGTTCTGGAGAAGAGTTTTTTAAGTTTGTTTTTTTACCATATAGGGATGTGGTTGCCATGTTGGTCATGAGACCTGGACCATTGAACAAATTTTCGTTTGCTAAATTTCAAGCATCTGAGCCAAGTGGTTCTGAAAAAGAAGACTTTTGAATATTTCCTATATATTTCTATGGCTCAAACCAAGGACCCCTGGGGTGGGACCATTTTGGGCCCTGGGGCCACAGTTTGAATAAACTTGGTAAATGACCCCTAGGCAATGCTACATACTAAATTTCAAGCATCTGAGTCTAGCAGTTCAGGAGAAAATTTGTAAGCATGTTTTATTTTAGAATCCAAATCCCCTGCCGCAGGGTCGTTTTTGGACCCTGGGGCCACCATTTTAACAAAGGTAGAGGTCCACTAGGCAATGCTTCATATCAAATTTCTAGCGTCTAAGCCTAGCGATTCTAAAGAAGATATTTTTTGAATATTTTTCTATGTATTTTTATGGCTCAAACCGTGCCCCCCCCCCCCCCCCCTTGGGGGTAGGTTCTTTTAGAACAAAATTGGTAAAGGACCACAAGGCAATGCTACATACCAAATTTCAAACATCTGAGCCATTTGGTTCTGTGGAAAAAGATGATATGTATTTCTATGGTTCAAACCCAGGACGCCCTGGGGTAGGGTAATTTTTGTCCCTGGGGCCATCATTTAAACAAACTTCATGGAGGTCCACCAGGCAATAAGCCATACCAAATTTCAAGCATCTGAGTCTAGCGGTTCTGAAGAAGAAGCTTTTCAATATTTTTTATGTATTTTTAGGTTCAAACTCAGGACCCCCTGGGGTAGGTCCGTAATGGACCCTGACACCTCCATTTGAACAAACTCGGAAAAGAGTACTAGGCAATGCTACAAACCAAATTTCAAGCACCTGAGCCAAGTCGTTCTCAAAAAAATTGAATATTTTCTATGTATTTCTATATTTCAATGGTTCAAACCCAGGACCCCCAGGAGCGGTGCCATTCTGGACCCTGGGGCTATCATTCATTTGAACAAACTTGAAAAAAAACTTCTAGGCAATGCTACATACCAAATTTTAAGCGTCTGAGTCTAGTGGTACTGGAGAAGAAGATTTTTAAGTATATTTTAATTTTTTAACCCAAGACCCCCTGCCCCAGGGCCTTTTGGACCCCAGGGCCACTATTTGAATTTACTCGGTAGAGGACCACTAGACATTGCTTCATACCAAGGCCGAGTTGTTTCAGAGAAGATGTCATTTAAAGCAAATTGTTGGCGCGCACGACGGACGACGCTCAACGGACGACGGACACTGACTGATCCCAATAGCTCACCTTCAGCCTAAGGCTCAGGTGAGCTTTAAAATGGCATTTTGAAAACATTATTTGGGCAAAAAATGACACGAAAATTCATAGTAGTTTAAAGCCAATTTTGGTGGAAACCTTGTCCATCTGAATTCTGTTTTCTGTTGTTTTTTTTTCGTTGTTTTTTTCTTTCTTTTTTTCTTTTTTCTTTTTTTTTTTTTTTTTTTTTTTGTCATTGTTCTTTACAGTGGACAAAAGTGTTAGGGCATTTATTAGAGAGGGGCAGGGGCGTAGCCAGGGGCAATTACACAGTACGCACAACCACGTTTTATACTCATTGAGGGAAATAATAGGGGGTTAAGCCGCTAAGATATTTCAAATTTTCGTGTCTGTTGGCAGTTAGTATTAAAATTATGCCCAATTAACAACATTTCAGCATGAAAATACGCAGGTGTGTGTTGAAATTTTGTCAATTTGACAAAATTTCAATACGCACCTGCGTATTTGCCTATAGGCAGCTACGCCCTTGAGGGGTAACAAATAAAATGCAACTTAACATTGATTTTCACCAGTGACTAACAACAAAAGCCAACAGAGAAAATGTGGCAGCTTGATTTGCATTCCATAGTCATATTAAAGAATTCAAACTGCAAATGTATTACTGGAATCTAAACGACTGCAGAACCATTTTTCAAAGTTCTCAGAGTACCGTGCCGCAGTGATCCAAAAGGACCATATAATATAAAACAACAACTGTAGAGATAAATAGAATGTAAACGTTATTAAAATGCTATTCTAACACCTATATAGGTGCGCCTATAGTTTCGCCTATAGAAACAATATAGTGTTTTATTCTGCAACAATTCACTGTTTCGGAGCGCGTGAGTCTAATTGCTGACGTCACTGGCAATGACTGACGTAATTTAGGGACGTTTTGAGACGTTAGACGGTATAATGTCTCTTTTACTTTCTAAAATCGCCATAGAAACGTACATATATCGTAGATACAGTTAAAAGTATTAGCGGAAGCATGAGCGCGCTGGCAGGAAGGTAGGAGGATTTGAAAGAAAAGAATACTTTTTTCAGCGTTTTTGAGTGTTAGAACCGAAATAGTTCAAGTCTAGCACTGAATTGTTGAGTAATAATTCACTGTTTGTCGGTCAGTTGTCAGTAGATATATCACTCGAACTCCGCGCTCGTGATATGATCTACTGTTCAACTAACCTCCAAACAGTGAATTATTACTCAACAATACGCTGCTAGAGCTGATCTATTTCTTAAATAAAAACGGGGCCGATATATTGTGACGGGGTTCCATTTCTGGGTTAAAACTTCCAGTTTAACCGTTCAGGATTATCGTAAACTATAGTAACTTCTGTTATGATTAATGATGGAAAACTTTGTGAAAATTCAAGGACATTATATAGCTAAGAAAATAGAACCTCATGGAAAGAAATTATATGAGCCGCGACACGACAAAACCAACAAAGTGGTTTGTGCGCCCAGCATCCGCCCAGTCTGATCAGAGTCTTCGTTGTGCGATTTAAGGGTAGCAAAGGGCCTAAGCTACCACCATGCCAGCCAGAAAGATTCTGATCAGACTGAGCACATGCCCAGGCTGATCTGAGCCTTCGCTGGGCGCACATACCACTTTGTTGGTTTTGTCATGTCGCGGCTCATATATTGTTTGAGCAAACACAAACTGCACCATATCAGCCTGCAAAGGCCCGAAATCTGACCCGGAGGTTATAAAATTTGACTACATTCTCAAACTCAAAATAAAGCACACTGACTGGCTGCTTCCGAGCCCATGCTCGGAAGCAGACAATCAGTGTGTTTCATCTTGATTTTGAGATTATTCTCAAGTTTTATAACCTCGAACCCTGGTCTGGTATATGCAGTTAGCTCGAACTTTCTTCGCATTTCATATGTACGCAGTCTGACTTTGGCATATGCAGTTCGCGCATGCGTAAAAACAGGTTTTCTAGATGCGGCTTAAACCGTACCATTGGAGAAGTGTTTAAACTGAATATATTTTAAAAAAATGAAATAACAAAGGAAAAGTACAAGTATCATCATCAAAGTTCAGGTAAGGTAAAACCTAAATAATAGTCTCAGATGGCCATATTTTAAAATTTTATGGGTTTCACGGGCAAAAGGAACCATAGGCGAATAATCATAATGCATTCTGAATTTGCGGCATTCGAGACAGCTGAGGTTTCTCTTTTCGCAATTTCGCGAATACGCAGTGTTTCGATAATTTAGAAGGCATTTGCCTCCTGGTGATGAGTAGGTACGTCTAAGATAAGACTGCACAGCTGCACAGACCTTACCAATGTATTACATTTGAAAATTATTTTTCCATGAACTTCCTCCTAATTTGCATATGAACGTGACACAGAAGCTTAAATAACTCGGTCGGGGCAGTTGACTCGAATAAAAAAATATATAAATCATGACCTAAATCTATTTAGTGATGACATTTCATCCTTTCATTGAAAAAAGTTCTTTCTAAAGAAAGAAATTTACGTGAAGGAGCACAGAAAAAAAATAAAAATAATAAAAAAACAAAGGAAATCAAATAGTTTTTATTGGAGGTCCCCATAAAAAATGAAAATATATTGTAATAATATATACTGAAACGAAAAAGAAACGCACAGGTGTTTTGCTCAAATAACATTTTATTGGTTGGCATTAAAACAAATATTTTTATATTACTGGCCGTCTGTAAATAATGCAAATTTGAATACATAAACAGTACTCAGCAGATTACCTGTAATTTCACGCGTTTCACGTAACACGTGAAATCACTTTTTTCTTGCTGAGTGAGATTTAAGAGGATTTAAAAGTGTCGAACTGTTTCCTGAATCATCATTCCGGTTAGCGTTACACTTTAAAACAATTCGTCTAACGAAGAAACGCCGCAAATCATGCGACGGCTACGCCAAACTGACCGTGATCGTGCCGTCACACTGCTGATGAGAGGTATGTCAAAATCTGAGGTTTCCCGACGATTGGGAGTTAGCCATTCCACCATTTATCGACTCTGGCAACGTCTACGCCGCACTGGAAACACATCTGACCGACGTCGGAGCGGACGACCTAGGGTAACCACCGCCACGCAGGACCGTCAAATACGCTTGACCCACTTGCGTGATCGCTTTCAGACAGCAACAGAAACGACGCTGAATACACCGGGGACTCATAACAACCGTATTCACCCTCAGACCGTCAAAACCGACTGCGTGAATTCCGGATAAGAGCACGTAGGCCATACGTCGGAACGCCACTAACGGCACGTAGAAGGGCGATACGTTTGAATTGGTTGGTAAGGCACCACCCGATCAACTTCCCAAGACGTCTCTGGCGCAGTGTTTTATTCACCGACGAGTCTATATTTAGTTTGCATCGTGCGGACGGTCGGCAACGTGTATACAGACGTAGGGGCGAACGGTACGCTGACGCCTGCATTATTGAGAGAGATCGATTTGGCGGTGGCTCGGTCATGGTTTGGGGGAGTATTGCGCATGGCTACAAATCACCACTTGTGCTCGTCGACGGGACAATGACAGCTGTGAAGTACAGAGATGAGATCCTAGCTCCACATGTTGTTCCCATCACACAACAGCATGCGATGACGTTTCAACATTACAACGCAAGACCCCTGGTTGCCCGGATCTGCACAGAATTTCTTACCCAGAATAACGTAAATGTCATGGACTGGCCTCCCTATAGCCCGGACTTTTCCCCAATAGAACATCTGTGGGATGAATTAGACCGCAGGGTCAGACGTCGAATGAATAAACCGAGGACTCTACAGGAACTGTCACGTGCGTTGACTGAAGAGTGGAATAACATTCCAGTGTATAAAATTAACCGTCTGACTGGATCAATGGGCTCAAGAATTCGAGAGAAGGCTTAAATGCGAGAGGTGGACATACACGTTACTAAATCGTGAATGGCAAGAATTGTGACCCTAGCTTACTTTTGACGTGTAGTGTATTTACGGTGATAAAATGTAAGAACAGCTGACCCTCAATATTGATAGGCTATTGATTGCTAAATAAAGTGAGATAAATGTTGAGTCATTCCTATAGTCTGGATATGAAATATTGAAATTTATTTCTATCTGTGCGTTTCTTTTTCGTTTCAGTATAGTATTAGGGAAAAATATTAAACACGAAAAAATATAATCGTTGGAAAAAGTACTGAAATTCTAATATTTACATTATTGGTGTATTTACTGAAAAGCCCTATAGTAAACCATTGGAACGTAATGTAGTTTACATTCCAATAATTACATTGAGACACGCGACGTCAGTGACGTAAAAAAAAAACAATGGCTCTCTACAACCTGATTGGACGTCAGCAACGTCATGACGTCATGCATACCGTTCTGCTGTTAGCAGAAAAAACTGCGTGTACATGTTTTACTGCTTCAATTTTAGCGCTTATATAAGATTTTTCATGAAAGATTTGATTGAAACGAATGTAAATATAAGCAATGAACTTAATTTTTCTGATGTTTATCGAAGTGTAAACTACATTGGGTCACTAGCAAAGTTTACATGAACCCCTTCGGGGTTCATTCACTTTGCACGTGACCCAATGTAGTTTACACTTCGATAAACCTCAGAAAAATGAAATTCATTCCTTAAATAAACCAAATCAAGGGCAGCAACTTGTGCATAAATAAGGACACTCTAAAAAACTTGCCCAAGCATCACCGCACTATTATTTATATTCAGGCTCCAGAAATTCCGTTCACTGTACCTTAGTTATGGCTTATTTGTGTATTAAAATCAATTCAAGGGCAATTACTCATGCATTACTGACGCCAGTGTGACAAAACAGGATGCCATGTTATGACAATATTTTTTTATTTAAGTTTCGTGAAATTCCATCCATTTTGGATATTTCGTTGAGACTCAGTTTGTCGATTTTAAGCGATTCAAGGGCACTAACCCATTTATTACTGTAGCGAGTCCACAAAAATTGGCATGAACCACACTAATAATGTGATACATACTTAAAGTTTCACAGAATTCCATATATTGATAACTTAGTAACGGCTATATTTGTCCATTTTAAACTGCTCCAAGGGCAGTAGCTCGTCCAATATTGCCATTCTGACAAACCTTATGTCCACAGCAGTGTTATGGTAGTACATATATATTTTAAATTTTATAAAATTCCGGCTATTGGTTACTTTGTTATGTCATATTTTATTTATTTCAAATCAATTCGAGGGCGATAATTCATACACTACTGAACCCAGTCTGACAAAACTTCACGCGCATAACCATGTTATAGTGATATAAAAGGTAAAGGCTTTCCATAGTCTAATAGCCGTAGGAGCATTGGGGGTTAGAGATTCACTGTATCTTGGGCACAACTGAAGAAAGGCGGTGCCCATCTCTCTCCTTTCGCTGCCTTATCCTTCCCTGATTCGAAAAAGGTACCCATTTACTGATGGGTTATAGTGATATACATTTATTTTAAAGTTCAAGAAATTCCATATGCTGTTGCCTACTTGTAATTTAATTATTGATGTAATTTAATGACTCGAGTGAGATAAAATTATTGTCTGTTTGTCTGTTTGTCCCAGCTACAGACAGCACTGTGTGGGCGTCAGGCACACAGCCAAATTAGCCGCAACATAAGAAAACCAACAAAGTGGCTGTGCGCCCAGCGCAGACTCAGATCAGCCTGGGAATCCCCCAGTCTGATCAGAGTCTTCGCTAAGCACTTAAAGGGTAGCTAAGGGCCTTAGCTACCTCCATGCATCAGCGAAACTCTGATCAGACAGGGCGGATGCCCAGGCTGATCTGAGCGGCTGCGCTGGGCGCACAACCACTTTGTTTTCTCGTGTCGTGGCTCATTAATGAATTACTTTTAAATATTGTGAGACTTACTTTGAGCTCCGAGAGTTTTTTAACCACCCTCAGATTTTGTTCTGGTTTCATATAAAAATGTAACCAAGGTACATGTTATGTCGGTTGAGGTCGCAAGGTCACCACAGTGAAGTATAAGTCACGGCAAAAGATTTTTTTTATATATTATTTCTTATATTTTACTTCATTTCATTGTATTTTATTTATTTATTTATTTATTTATTTATTTATTTATTGTTATTTAATGTTTACTCTAATATCCAGAACGTTTCGGCCTATACAGCGGTCAGAATGCTCCAGAAAATAGATTCAAGTTTTTAACAACAGTTGTTACTATCTTTCCTCCCTTTGAAGAAAACTAAACCTACAATCAAAAGTATACTCCCTCAATTTTGTCACCATCTCGAAAAATTAACATGATGAATTTTACTATTTTTTTTTCTAGATAATATATAATCATATCTAAATCTAACAGTACAAGTTCAAAAAAGTGTTTTTTAATCAAATTACAGTATCGAGACTGAAAATGTAGATGAATACATACATTCATACATACATACATACATAGGTATTTTTCTAATTCGTGCACACGCCAATAACGTCAGAGCAAAATATTTTTTTTTCCAATTAGGCGATTTCGATCGCGGTTCGCGATTCTACAAAATTCTATTCATTTCTTGTTTTATAATTTCTTTTTACAAAAATCGCTCTTAATATCTATTGTCAAATATATATATAGCCGGGCCATTTCGGAATTACTGTGTAAATAATTTAATAATTCATAAAAACGTTTCTTTAATTAAAAATAAGGTCATAATATTTTTTTTAATCATTAATTAATTTATACAGTCGAACCTCGGTAATTCGAATTGACAGGGACCACGATATTTTATTCGAATTATCCGTAGTTCGAATTTACGAATTCGGGGACATCCGTTCATTTCCGTACATTTCCGGAAAACAACATTTCGGCGGCAGAAAGAGAGAGGATATCGGTCCGATTCGATATTGAATTTCTTACAGAACCTCGTAAATTAAAAAATGAAGGAAACAAAATAAGAATGTGAATTATTTTTATTTACACATACACAAACTGGATTAATAATAAACATACCAAAAACGTTGGAAAATCCATGACCTCCAATGGCTGTCTTGTCCTGAGGTGACTGTCTTGTCCTAACCTCACCGTGGTCAAAGTTACATTCCAGTATTGGATTTCTGACCTGTATCCAGAAGATGAAGATGGATGCACAATATGTGCAACTCGAGAAATTCACAGGCCGGAGTAAGCAGCTGGCGAAGACCAAAGCCCGTCGGCACGGAAACAGGCTTGTGGTGTTCCCCAGCTTGTTCAATCGCTGTACTTTCACTTTCAGTTTGAGTTTCTGGGAATTAGGCTACTTTCAATTTTCGGAGAAAGGCTCAACCAGTTCGAACGACATATAAACTGGGAACAGCGAAAACACAAACTAGTCTGCGAAATCTGCATGCGTTTGGTTCCGTGTGCTAGCAACAAAGACTGACCAAAAATGCGCAGGTGCGCATGCTGGTCTGAGCCTTTGTTATTCGCTTCCGTATGTCATAAACAGCCGTTTTTGTTCCGGTTTTTATACAGATCGGAAGGACTTGGAATATTAATCAGACTGATTGTCGGCTAGTCAGTCGGTGCTCGCTCTGAAAAAGCAAAAACAGAAGAAAGCAAAAATAAATGGAATTTAAATTTATTTAGATTAAGTCGGTATAGCCTTTAACATCACCCAGTTTGCAAACTTCAAACACGATAATCCCTGTTAAATCAGGTGATTAAAGACACCTTTACTTATCCGATAATATGACCTAATCATGTAACAGTTGATTGGTAGACCAAACAGACGCGCCAATTACCTGTACAGCCAACTGTAAAATTACCGCAGGCCCCATTTATTAATCCATCGTTGACAATAACCGTAATCTGCCGGCGTGAATTTAGGGCAAAAATTTTTAGTTCGAATAATTGAGGTGTATTTATAATGAATTTCCGTCATCGGGACCGAATTTTTCTTTCGAAAAATCCGATTTTTCGAATAATCGAATTTCGAATTTGCGGAAGTTTTTTTGCACAGAACAAAGGGACTGACGAACGGGACCTTGTTTCTAATTCGAAAAATCCGGTATTTTCGAAAAATCGGCGTTCGAACTACCGAGATTCGACTGTATGTTTATCTTTATTTTTGTGGGGGTCGGGGTTGATTTTTGTTTACTCCATTATTTCTTTCTTAATAGCTCCCTAAAATTGAAATGTATTATGTGTTATAAATCATTGAATCACAAGTTCAAAGCGCAGTCTGATCATAACTTTCCCTGTTCACTCATACACTGTACAGATCACAGTATACATAGACAGATCATCGCTCAGTTAGTTAAGCGCTGGCCTGCTGATCTAGCGGTCCCGGGTTCGATTCCAGGAGGCGGCAATCTTTTCAATCGTAAACTGGAATCTGTTGCACACAGCCTTTCATGATCACCCTTCCATCGTCCTGATATAACTGAAATACTGCTGTAGATGTAAGTTAGCAGATCATAGTAAAGCAAAGACGCCGCTCACGTAGCTTATGGAAGGGCAGGATGTGCCAAGGGGAGGGAAGTGGGGTAGAGTCTAATTTGACTGGCGTCGAGTGAAAAGGAGCTTTATGGCATAAGCGGGCAGAAACGAATAAGATCAGCTTAAATACAGCGTTCTGTTTTCGCATTTACAAGCGATAATCCCTGGGGCGTCAAACATTATAGGGGGAAGTAGTGGAGGATCTTGGGGGATCTAAACTTCTGTGGCAACTGCACAGATAGTTTAACCAGAAATCACAGTGACCCTAAACCTACACCCATGCATTACCATATTAAGGTGAATGGATACACTCTGCCATTTTTATTTCTACTTCCCTTCCCAATTGGGATCAACATTTAAAGGAAAGAATTTGCTCCTTTATGAGCAAATTCTTTCTTTTAAGTGTTGACCCCCTTTCGGAAGGACTTCCTCCTTAAGGAAAGCTAACTGGATGCCACAAAAGTTGTCTCCCTTCGAATAAATGTGAGGAAAACATATTGGTGTACCCATACACCTTATATATTGTCATTGCAACGTCATAGCGCTGACGTTGCATCGACGTTAATATGACACGTTCCAACGTTGTACGCCACTACCCATGCATTACCTGTAAGATCGTCTCCAGGGCTGGTACCAGGAAAATCTTGGGGCTATATTTCTAGAGGGGAGATAACTCATCACAGACCCCTCTATTACATCCGGGTTACCACAGAAAGCGTGGTGGCTGTCGCAGAAGTAGTCACATACACCGTAGAAGCAGACGTTCCCCGCTGAAGTGAAAAGCAAACAGAGCGCGACAGTCTACTACAACTCTGGACTCATAATTCAACAGTACGAACAGATAATGAATCTAAATTTTCTTGCCGATGAATTTAACCCATAAAGAAAATAAAATAGCTCAACAGCTTGTAAAAACAATGAAAGTACATCCAATAAGGGCTGTAAAATGACGCTGTAACTGAAAACGCTTTAACAGCAAATGTAACGTTATACTTTTAAAAATCAAGACAATTTTACTTATTAATTTTCGCGTCAGGGTATCGAACATACACTTCACCAAATGCAAAGGCAAGATATCGATAAAGTTTAAGCTTGTATCAAACAGTTGTAAACTCGTCTCAAAATGTGAAAAAAAGGCCAAACCTAAACCAAACAGACTTAAGAGACGTTCTCAGTTAAGCTGAGCCATTCGCGGACAAAAATGGCCACATATACAACCATGCCAGAATTCAAGAAAAAATCACGACCATAATGCTCATTATATCTGCTTCAAAGCTTTAAAATATTTTCAGATAATAGTTTTAGATTATGGAATACCAACCATGTTTAGAGACATACCCTAACAACTAGAAATGGCGTATTTTAAGACGTTATTTAGATACGTTGAAGGACGATGTCGCATGCGATTTATTTGACACGCGTAGCATTGCACATTTACTAATCTACTGACATTTGATTATTTTGGCTGGTTTCAATTTAAAATGTTTTTCTTTGCTTTTTGGAAGAAATGGGTTTTCTATGAAGCGCTGCTTAATCAAATGACGTCAACGCTTTCAAAACGTGGTCTTAGTGACGTTGTGACGTAGGTAACGTGTGACGTAGGTTACAGTACACACTTTTAAACGTTTTTATACCATTTAATGTTTCAGTGCATGAAATCTAAGCACACCATCTTGTAGCTGTTACTAGGCAGGATTTTGCACGTGAGATTCAGAGCGATTGCTTTGCTCAGTTTTAAAGAAGGCCCGTGACGTAAGGTTACCTTCTTACAGAAAAATGCTGGGGTAATGTATTTTGAAGTCGCGTAAAATATACAAAATGGAGCAAATTTGCATAAATGATATAAAATATTGAGGAACACATATTTCTGCATGTGATCTTGCAAGTTTAATGATGCCTGGCCATTTAAGTTAATACATGTATCATGAATTTACCGCTGTGACGTAGGTTACATAAAATTTGCGACATTAGTCCCCAGTCTCATTTAGTTGCAAAAAATACCCTTTAGATATTGTTTAAGCGGGGAAATATGTAAGAAGTCACCTGAATTTAATAATGGAACTCGATTTTGAGCAGTGATTTATCTTTTTTAGCCGTGCGGCGTTCATATCTATGCAAAGGCAATATTGCGACATTTAAAAACGTCGCCTTTTAAACAAGGGTATCATTATTCGAACCAGTATAAAAAAAAGTCTAATAAAACGCATGCATGTCTTGGTGCTTTTATCTACTTCTTTAGACAGAAGGCAACTTGTCAGAGGGTAAACAGGACCGTTATTTTGTAAGTTAAAGAAATGTAATACGAAGGACAAAATTAATAGCTAATTGCCCAGCTTAAATGAGAACGTCTCTCAAACGCGGGTCGAAACCGCTAAATTTGAACGCAACATTTCTGGCTGCCTAATTGATGTTGGTTTCCTTTTGTCATTATCATATAGAGGATCTTACAGGAGTTGTCATTTCATATGAAATATATGAAACTTGCCTTTGGCGAGTTTCATAAACTTCATATGAAATGACCACGAGTGTAAGATTCTGTTTATCATATTACCCTTTAAAATAAGATTTTAACGCCTTCAAGCTGGACATTATTTCAATAAGAAAACGCATTGTTTACATGGACGTTGTCAATGACATTACGTGTACGCGCCTAAGTGTTATTACACTAGGGACGTGCTCGATTTGGTTGTGCGCACTGTGCCAGAACAGCTATTAGAATTTCGACATCGAGGCTACCAAACGAGCAGGAAAGGGGCGAATGCACGGCTATTGAACAATCAAGATATGAAGGTGTTTTGAAAAACACACATTCTCTTCTGTTTGACGACAGTTTGGGTGATGCAATCTGAATTTTAAGGCAAAACAATCCAAATTCCATCATACAAGCTTAGAGCTATATCTCCTTTATATATTTTCCTGTGTCGTCGACTTGTCCGCCATTTTGTTTTGACTATTTGTTCTGTCCACACCACCTTCTCGATTGGAACAGTGCGCACCGTTCCAGAACACCGTTCCCGAGCATTCGATTAACGTTCCGAAAATCCCGACTGTGGTCACAGCCTAATCGAGCACGGCCCTGTGGTCATACGACTTTTATGACACGACGTTACATACTGGATAACAGCGACGTCATATGATAAAACTATTTCAGTCAAAGAACGCTTTGCTGAACGTGATTTGACCAGGGGGGTTGGGGTGGCGCGGGGGGGGGGGGGGGGTATTTATTTATTTATTATAATTTTTTGTTTTGTTTTGTTTTGTTTGTCCCCCATATTGTTATGACTGACTTGTACCAAACACCTACTAAATATTGTCAGTTTTTGCCATACTTTATCAAAACAACATTAAACCTCTGCGTCTATTCTATCCCATAAACTTACTAGGTCGTTGGGGCACCACAGATGACTTCGAAACAATCCCTTTCCACCTTGTCCTGTCACTCAGTTTCAGCTGCCATCGTTCAGCTGGCAAAATCCATCACTGTCCACTTTTTAATATTGTCTTCGGGCGGGACCACCTCTTCTTCTGTCTACCTCTTCTTCTTTTTCTTTTCACTGTGCCCTGTAGAATCGTCTTTGCTAAACTAGAAGACCTTGAGATGTGGCCAAACCTTCTTGACCAGCGTCAGGAGTTCATCATGTTCTCCAGTGGATCCTTGGATCTTTCTGCGAACCTCCTCTGCGTACAGATAGTAAAACTGAAAAACTTTCTATGTAGGTTTGCTCTTACTGTGTATGTCTAGTCTGACTATGATTTTAAACAGATTTTCTTATAGAGAATACCATGTTAGTGTCTTTTGATATCAAGTTTATCAAGCGAGACCAGAAACCGTGTAGGAATGGCGAGGCTTGCCGAGCCAGTCCGACATGTTTCTGGTCCAGCCTGATAAACTTGATATCAAAAGACACTTACATGGTTTTCTATTTAGCATGCACCATTAGAAGGTTTTAAGGTTTAAAGAGACTAAAACAAATAATAACCAAACGCAGTTTTGTTCGAACTTGCTCATGTCGCGAATGCGTTATAACATAAGTCGGTGACGTCATTCAACCAATCGAAAACTGTTATTACGGCCAACGCCAGTATATAATCGTCTTCAGAGATCGCTTCTAAAGGCATGACCTGATAACACTCGCGCAAGCGCACTTCTGCAGTGACATGATATCACATTGTGTTATCATACCCCTGTTATCAGTGGAATTTTGCAGCAGATGCATGATAAATGAACATAAAGTGACACTGTAGCAAAGAGTGGAAGAACTAACCTGGGGAAATATGGAATGTTTTGGCGATGGACTTTGGTACGAGGGGTTTTATTTCTGATGTCAGATTCACTTTCCTTCCTACGGTAGGTGGTACCCGATAAAACCCAAGTAATCTGAAACGAGATATTATCTGATTATGAGTTTGTACTGAAAATCTGATTTAAACAACCAACAAAGAATATCTAGTCTAGTCTGTCCCTTTGAGTGCCACGACGTTATTATGCCTGCGCCGCACTCTTTGACGTTATTGTTTTCAGCGGTAACGTCATCATAAAATGGCGCCATTGAAACGTCAGTCTGACGGCGCACAGCTGTGAGGGTCGGTCTGTAAGTAACAGTTACGGGAAAATACGCTGAATAAGTATACAGATGTTTTCAAACACAAGTACATGTAACATATCACTAGATATTTGTAGCTATATTTTGATATGAGCATAAGTTTGTTGCAAAATTAAAATAATGATAATAATAATAAATAATAATGATAAAAGAAACAGATTGGGTTATTCTATGTTTGGAAACATTCACTGTGCTTTGTTTATTCATTTGTGGGTGAATTTGTATTATTGTGCATATTTAGAAGGCTTAGCGCCGCTCCGTAGCAAACTATAATCTCAACTCCATTTTGCGCAAATTTGATCGCTCAATGGTGGACAGGAAACGTTCTTGATATTTTGATTTATCCCCTAACCAGAAACCTGGAAGTACTTGGAGCACTGACTAGGTATGGCAGAAAATTCTGAAGTGAAACTGGGCGAGATAGAATAAACAATTTTTTTTTTTTTTTTGGATTTCATGGATGTATAAACAACGTCAAGCAATCATAAAACTTCCAGAAGTACACTGTAAAAAAAAATCCGTAGATTTTACGGTAAAAATCTGGAATCTGGCTGCCAGTTCATTTACCATTGTTTTTACGGGTGTCTGCCCGTAGAACATTTGTGGAAACAACGATGTGGTGAGGTTATGGTAATTGACTGCACTCGGAAATACATTGATAGTTGAAGGGCTACATGATAAGAAAAATACCTGTCCTATTCTATCCTATTCTGCCTGGTTACCATAAAGAAGAATATTTAGTGTAGACTGGCAAATTCGATTAACTTTATCCATGAGTTCCTGTCTTAAATCATTGAATTGATCACTTACAAATAAATAATGATTAGTATTTTCCACGGCACCGCAACCACAGAGTGGGTTATCAATAATATTTTGTTTTATTATTTAAAATAGTGTTGTAGGGCTATCTGACCCAAACAATACCTGTCTTATTCTACCCTGCTCTGCGTGATGATTCCGCTAATGTTTATGGGCGCCCGTAAAAATAACGGGAAATGGACTGGCAGCTGGTTGCCGAGTATTCTACAGTAAAATTCACGTATTATTGTTCTACAGTGTAGTTGAATTTGCTCTCTCCACACTCATAATAGTGAGGTTCAAATCTGACACAGAAGGGCAAGTACCTGTCCGCAAAACACCGCCGGATAATACAAGCTAGAAAGGCATGTACATGTACACATGTACATGTGCTTGTCAGTCCGTCGGAGTGACACAGCTTGACACTTTGTCTCTCCATGTCAGCGTGCGTACGTGGTCATGCACATACCTTTTTATATTTGTAAGTTTGTGCAAGCGTTCATTTATGCATGCGCGCAGCGTTTTGTTGGTTATTTTGGATTTAACGGATCTTTGACACAATATTTCAGTCTATTTCGAGCCGTCTCCCATGAAGAAAATTGATAATGATAGAGAAGAGAAAAAATGTTCAAACTACCCCAACCCGCACTTTATGCATGAACAATAGGCCCTAGCCCTTCTATTATCCAAATTAGTAGGACACCCCGGCACTGAAAGTCACCCAGAACCATCGCCCGACCATTACCACCCCCATGCAGGGAGTCGTGGGCTCAACTCCCATCAGGACACATGTCCGATTATTATTTTCAATCTATATAAGGAAATCCGCGCAGTGTGTCATGGGCTCAGGATGATAGTTGGTGATAGCAGTGCGATGGCGATGTCTAGACTTTGCTCCCTTGCATGTCATAGGAGGGCTGTCCGATGTTAAAACAAATAAAAAAATATTTGAACGAAAAAAAATACCGTCCGATAAAAAAAGAATGTGTCTTCCTTCTTTCCATCAAATATCTTTATTTGTATTTATTTCTTTTTTGGTTTTGTTTTGGGGAGAATATCCAAAACAAAAGATCGAAATAGGTCTTGCCATGTCTGCCCTGAAAAATTTTCATCAGTTTTTTTTTCTGAAAATGCTCATAATATAAACGTATCCATACCAATTTTAGTGCGATAGACGCGCGTTGCGCGTTTCTGAATTTAACTTCTCCAGTGTCGCTAAACCCCGAAGGTTTAAAAGAAAAGAGATGATGGGCAGGTCTCGGCAGGCAACGAGCATCCCCTTATTATCGCATTCCGCGGGACACATTAGCTGCAGACATCAGGTAAGAGACGCCTACGTATTAATCCGCGAGCGCAGGCGTCCACCATCAAGCCACCTCAGTCCCTGTGTCTCGAAAAAAGCGACAGACAAGGGCATATCAGGAAAGAGATGTTCGATGCAGATTAGCAAAAACAGTTCAAAAGAATGGAAGCCAAACTCAGCTAAGATTCTTGTCGTACAAGTTTGTCTTAGTTTTAGAAGAATTTAGAAATTTTACCAGATAACATAAAGGATAAACAAATGAAACGGCGAATCAATGCAATTAAAACAATTACACCGTTCCTGTGTAAACGTTTGAACATCCCCCGCGTTTTGCGCGACGTTACGTGACGTTTGTGGCGCCAAACGTTTCATTTTACTTTCCTCACATGACGTAATAGAAAATAACAACCCTTCAAAAGTCGATTATAGCGTCTATAAATGCAACAATTTATATATTTATGAAACGGCAGACTATTTTATAAAAAATCATTATGTTTTCAATTATTTTTACGGAATTTTGGGACCGAATCACTCACACTAGAAATGGATTTGGCACAGAACATGATATCTTCGCAAGGTCGTAGGAACATCGACTCAGCACCTTATCCTGTTTTCAGCTGCTTTATTTGCCTTACAAAATCCATCTATGCCCACTCGTAAAAACAAACATGTACAAGTATCTTCCAGTCAATCTATTTATGTAACTGGTGTGCCTTTAAGTCAATTTTAACATGTTAAAACTATGCCTTGGCCCCCCAAAACCCATATGCAGACACCTACATTTCGTTTCTAGAACTATATTAAAGAAGATATGGAGGTTTTTATGCTTTGGCGGCCATCTTGTCCGCCATTTTGTAACCGTTTTGTCTGAAATAATTTTTAACATCATTAATCGATTCTTCGACCTCTTAAACCTACGTAGCCACCAAAAATATGTTTCTAACCCACATACTTTAGAAATTATTAAGGAGTTAATCCGTTAGCGGCGAGCTTGGACGCCATATTGAATATTTCAATTTCCTCAAGGATCATTTAGTTTTTGGTTAAGGATATCCTAAATAATAAGAATCTGAATCAAACATTTGTGCGGACTATTTTTTCGGGTTCTCGTCCCGGCACCCGGACTATATCAAACGACCTTTCGTCTAGTATGAGACTTTTGACAAAAAATCAAAGCAGTATGATTTACAAAGCAGGGTTATTTAAGGGTACAGTGTGTGTGTCGGGGGTGGTGGGGAATTGGGGGCAAGATGTGTGTGTGTGATTGGGGGGGGGGAGTGAGGGGAGTAGCGGAGGGAACAGGACATGTTTACGACATATATGGATGAAACAGCATAAATACAGTCGAACCTGTCTTAAGGGGTCACTGTATGAAGGGATCACCTGTCTTTAACAGCCACTTTCTGGGGTCCCTTAGAACAAAGTACGGTGCAAAGGAACCTGTATTAAGGGGTCACCTATCTTAAGCAGCCACTTTTCGTGGGTCCCAGAGAATGACCCCTAAAGACAGGTTTGACTGTATATAAGCATGGGCGCATATAAAACATAAACTTAAATATAAAGTGGATATCATGGTGCAAAGTTATGCAGATGATACTTTAAGGGCAATAACTATAGCATGGTTCTTAAATTAAGTCGAATGGAGTTAACACATGCGCTACCGCAGAAAAAAAAATCTTCCCTGCCGTCAGAAGGACCGCCTTTTTAATCCCTTTCCGTCATATTTGAGTTTTTATCATATGACGTCGCATGTGAGAAGGTAATAAAGCCATGCATTAAAAGCGATAATCCACTAGTGGATTAAATATGCAAATTACTTCGTAATGTTATACGTTGACGTCCATAAAAACTTCGCTATTTCTAATGGCGAAATCGTGACGTTTTAGTGCAAATTTTGCTAATAAAATGCGATTTTAGTGTGATATGATAAATAGAATCTTGCATTCGTGCTCCTGTATTATTGAATTTATTAAACTCGTTGGGGAAAACCGATAAGATGCTCGGCAGAGCCTCGCATCTTATCTTTTCCCCAACTCGTTTAATAAATTCAATAACACATGAGCACTCATGTAAGATCCTCTATATCTTACAGGGCTTGACTACATGAGTTAATATGGACTGATCAAATCGGCGTTGCAGTTCCGTACATGTATCGATTTATGATTTACTCATTTTAAGAAAACAGAAATTTGTCTCCATACATGCCAAGTCTTACTTTGTAAGTTGAAACCTCTTTTATCTACTCCCCCCTCCCCCACCCCTTGAAAGACATATCCGAATTTCATTTATTTTTCACTGATTAAGTGGCTACCATTTTTGACACTTTATGAAGAAATAAGCAAGAAATCCACCAAGTTTTGTCTGATTTATTGTATATAAAAAATGAAGAAAAATAATAAAATTCTGAAAAGCGTTACGGTGTCACATCGATAAATCTGTACTACCTGTGAATTGGTAGATTAGTTCTTTTGGAGGAATCTCACTTAATTTGGTAAAACCTCACCTGATACTTCACCAGATCTCACAGATTTCGGTCCAGTATGTAGCGTAGTGGATAGAGCATTCGCTTTCCACTCTGCGGCCCGGGTTCGATTCCCGGCGTCGTCATGTGGGAGGGTAGTGGTCGCCCGTCCGAGGTCGGTGGTTTTCTCCGGGTACTCCGGTTTCCTCCACCAGTATAGGACCACAAACGCGCCAACATCCGTGCCATCGAGAGTATTTAAATACGAGGGGCGTTCGAAAAGTTTTGCAAATGGCCTCGTAACTTTGTGTAAGGGCATACTGGGTACAAATGCTATGCATGTACTGAAAGCACTACATTTGGTCTTTACTATGATACCAAGCAAATTACAAAGGCACTTTTTCTTACTGACTTATATTGCATTTTATCATATACTTTCACTAGTATTGCCCTTGATACTAGATATTTGGCCCAACCATTATAGCCCTGTCAGAAAGCGCTGTCCAGCCCTGTTGTCCAAAGTCAGGTGTATGGCCGAGATCACCTCACGTGTAGGGCGGAACAGAAATATCTCAGCCCTTGTATCGGCCCTCAATTTTGGCGCTAACTTCAAGTATTGTCGCTGACGTCATCAAAACATTTCAGCGAGCTTAAAGACGCCTGCCGCCATGTTTATTGCCGCACGTCGACTGGCTGAAAGTGGACACGCAGAGACTTCGTAGTTTGTTCTTAAACCAGAAAACCATTCTCGGTAAGTTTTATTTTGTAATCTGAGCCATTTACGATTAAAATACCAAACAATTGTTATTTGTTTTCTTCATTTTGTGCTCAGTTGTACTTCCAGCTGAAAGAAAAATGGCGGCATGGCTCACCATCCATGATCTTCTGACTCGACCATCTTCATGTTATTTCATCCAATAAAAAGAAGAAAAAAAAACAGACAAATTTTATTGGAACAAAAATATTGCAGTATTTATTACAGAAGTTCAATTTCTATAAGAAAGTATATGATAAAAAGATCATCACACGGTTGTTTTGATCCCATCCCTGATCTCAGCCCTCGGACCGTATCAGCCCTCGTCCTTCGGGCTCGGGCCGATACGGTCAACTCGGGCTGAGATCAGGGCTGGGATCAAAACAACCGTGTAATAATCTCTATTTATTAAGCCCCAGTCATACCACTGAGTCAATTTTACATGTAAAATTTTTTCAGTGCTAGGCCCTTAATTCGAATATCGTTATAAATACAAAATATATCTTTGTCAATTGCATGTCCATCGTTGCCCACATTATCCATACAAAAGTTAGAAGAGTGGCACTGTTATCGAGTCATTCCTTGCAACGCAATGCGCAGTTCTTATGACGCTATTAAAATTGACGTCAACGTCATTTTTGAAAGATTGTAGCAGTTTCATATTTTGCATTAATTTGAATTTATTGACAGATTTTAGCTGATCCATGCAAATGCGCTTGCTGACAAGATTTCTATTACTAACAGACTTACTTTCATAACAAAATCATAATCACTATAGTAGAAAGGCAGAATTTGCTATAACATGAAATACGGATAATACATATTTACGGGACAGTACTGAACCTAGTTTGAATTTAATTTCCGCCATATTTACAGGAAATATTGTCTGGACATTGTCTTAAAGCAGCAAAAATAAACAAAAAAATCAGAGACTGTTCATATATGAATTACGGCCCACTAAAGTAGAACTCTGCAGTGCCTGTAGGGTATACCTCTTTCAAAGAAGTTTAAAACTTGTCCTTTTAAGAAAATATAGGCGTGTTTGCAAACTTTTGTAGGCATAACATAGCTTGATGTGTTTTTGCTATCAGTAATTCTGTCTTTATAGTCGTTATCAAGTTATTACGCCATTTGCAAATCTTTTCGACCACCCCTCGTAAGTTCGCGTGAGCTTTCAATGCAAACAATGTAAAATAAATAAAGCGTATAAGTGTATCCAACAGACTATACCATGGTCCGGCGTAAAATCCGGGACTGACTAGCCAGGAAAAAGTAGGAAGACAATGAAAGAATGGACTGTTATGGATTTTGCCAGCACAACAAGGGCATTCAAAACGGGACACGATACAGAGAGATTGCTGCAAAATCATCTGTTTTACCCCTTACGACTGCCAGGTTATGGGATAGAACAGAATAAACCAGAATAGAATATAGTTGATTCGAATAGATGAGAACAGAATAGAATAGGTACTTTTCATAAAATGAGCCGCGACCCGAGAAAACCAACAGTGTGGTGGTGCGCCCAGCGCAGACTCAGATCAGCCTGGGCATCCGCCCAGTCTGATCAGAGTCTTCGCTGTCCGCAAGGGGGTAGCTTGGTCCCTTAGATACCCTTTAAGCGCTCAGCGAAGACCCTGTTCGGACTTGACGGATGCCCAGGTTGATCTGAGTCTGCGCTGGTCGCACAACCACATTGTTGGTTTTCTCCTGTCGCGGCTCAAATAGACATACATATGACAAAAACACAACCATTCATGATCAACAAAATTGGTGATGCCGGTATATAGGTGGTTGCATATAAGTTTACTGTTTACCCACCTTAATTTGCTTATTTCTCCAAAATTGGGGCTTGCTAACTCACACCCTGTGGGATACCAGCTACTAACATAATCAGTCGTAACGATGCATTTATTCTATGGTAAAGGTTGCCATAAATATAATCACTTAATTGGTCCCAAATCGGAATATTGCGGCTCATATATAAGTTCAAACAAATATATTTACATTTTTGGTGTATTTATTGAAAAGCCCTATAGTAAACCATAGGAACATAATGTAGTTTACATTCCAATAATTACATTGAGACACGCGACGTCAATGACGTCAAAATAAACAATGGCTCTCTACAACCTGATTGGACGTCAGCGACTTCATGACGTCATGCATGCTGTTCTGCTGTTAGCAGAAATGCTGCGTGTACATGTTTCACTGCTTCTTTTTTAGCGCTTATGTAAGGTTTTTCATGAAAGATTTGATTGAAATGAATGTAAATATAAGCAATAAACTTGATTTTTCTGATGTTTATCGAAGTGTAAACTACATTGGGTCACTAGCAAAGTTTACATGAACCCCTTCGGGGTTCATTCACTTTGCACGTGACCCAATGTAGTTTACACTTCGATAAACCTCAGAAAAATGAAATTCATTCCTTAAATGTCTAACCATATTTTTCACCTAGTGAGGCATATGGCGGGCCATTCAACACCGGTCGTGACTGTCTAGTTTTTATTTGTGGGGAAGCGAGAAGGGGGAAGGCGGGGGAAAGGGAGAGGGGCGCTTTTAGGGTTATCATCAACTTTACCTGTCTAGATGAAAAGCAGCTATCTCCGCTATGTGGCGCTCTATGTCATCAAATATATAATTGTTGGGATTGGCACCTACTTCTCGTGGATATCTGGCATATTAAGATAAATCAGAAAGTGAATAAAAAAGAGTAGTGTAAAAGGTTACAATGATAAGGAACTGATACAGTCAGATTCCACATCTCGCCCAGGCCCCGAGGTTATAAAACTTTTTTCGTGCTCAACTCAGCTGAGCATGAAATTTTCTCTGCTGATAAATATGAAAATGCCAACTAATGTTGGCATTTTCATATTCATAAGCAGAAAAAATTTCATACTTAGCTAAACTGGGCAAGAAAAAAACTGCACTTATCAGTAATGTCATGCTCAGCCGAGTTGAGCATGAAAAAAAGTTTTATAACCTCGGGGCCTCGACACCACACCGAAGTAACAACAAAAGTACGAGCGGATAGTATAGGAACAGCTTTTCCGTCAGCAACTTTCTACGCCACCTAGAGTAATGTGTGAATTCTGTCGGATATTTGCGGCCAGCATAGAAAATAAGGGTGCTGATCGAAAATGTAAAAATGACCGCACTGTTTTACTTCTTATTTCAGTAAAATTAAAATCTGAAAAAGTTCCTTCAAGAGCAGAGGATACATTTAGAAGAAGGAAATGGGCCAGACTACGTAGTTTCGGCTAATAAATTGTATCGATGAAATGCTGAATAATTTTAGTTTTCGGAATGAACACGGAAAATGATCATTTTATGGAAAAAAAGAGAGAAATATGCCGGGCAAAAACTTTGATCAACGTTGTACAAAAGTCATGATTTACTATATATTCTATACATTTTGGGAGGGTAGTCAACTTAAACTAAAAATGACCTCGGTATTTCTTATGCAATCTTTTCAAAAAAATATATCAGGTTGTTCGAAATGTAATGCGGTTTCTAAAATGAACGCGGAAAAATGAATTTGAATATAATGAAAAAATGAAATCAGAAGAAAAAGATGACTAGTCCATATCTCGTAGTGTATTTCATTACCTGTTTGCTTCGCGAATATCGATTATCGATTTTTAAAGAGTGGCGTGAATTGTTATCCATATCAGGCATAAGAACAGCTGTTTTTAGTTCAGTTCAATTCTCTTATCGACGTTACCAAAGTGGCTTTATCATCATCATATTTCAATTCTCATATCGACGTTACTCCCGCACCTCAGCGGAACGTATCCATAGCCGCAGTAACGGGGCGCCGAGCGTCCGTCCATAAAGTGGCTTTACCTACTGTCTATTCCTTATATAGGATTGGTTAAATGACGTCACCGAAATACGTCATAACACATTCGCGACATCAACGAGTTCAATTAAAACGCCGTTTGCTTTTCATTTGTTTAACTATCGTTACGCCGTAAAATCTTGTAATGATACATGTTAAATGGATAAGCTTGATTAATGTCTTTTGATATCAAGTTTATCAGGCTCGACCAGAAACACGCCGGACTGGCTCAGCAAGCTTCGCCATTCCTACGCTGTTTCTGGTCTCGCCTGATAAACTTGATATCAAAAGACACTAACATGGTATTGTCTTTTGAAGCTGGCTCGGCTAAGATGGACAGGGCATGTCGCCAGAATACCTGGTGAACGGCCGTCAAAGAAAATACAGAGCTGCAAATTATTTCCTGTAAGAATTGACCACTATAACGCAGAAAAGAAACTGGCAGAAATGATTCCCCTGAAAGCGTACTCATGCACATTCGAAGATAAAAATGGTAGGCTAATTGCCAGATCCACGCGACAGACTGCTCCCGCTGTCCTTCAGAAGGCTTGATATACCCTAACTTCAGGGCTGTGAAAATACTATGCCCGACTTGTCCTACTTGTCACATTTTACTGTGGACAAGTGAGAAAACTCAGTTTACTTGCCCTGAGACAAGTATTCAAAGTGTCACCAGTGGAAGTATCGTAGGATAATTTTGAGATATTTTTCTTATTTTCTCATGAAAACATATGTTGTGGTTCCAGTTAGAATTGCCTCATTGAGGCAATTCTAACAGGTGCCCACAACATATGTTTTAATTCGAAACTTTGTGACAGTTATTCAAAAATGTCATCAACTTCAACTCTTTCTCTGTTCATTATCGATTATTCTTTCCTTATTTCCTGTGTACCTTTTACCTGGGCAAGTAAATATTTGTATGCACAAGTTATTTTTGTCTATTTACTTGTCCATGGACAAGTGGAAAGTTTGGTATTTCCACAGTCCTGTTAACTCAGTGAGTGTTGAAAATGTTGGACGTAAAAAGTGACTCACCTCATTGGCTTAAAGACTGCCCTTCCGCCATCTACGAACATTAAAGTTAGTTTCAGCTGTGTGCCACCATCATTGTCATCTGAAACAAGAAAAATCTTTAGAAATAAAAAAATATATAATCGGCGCAGTTTAAATGGAAGTGTGCTTTGTAATATATCTCGTGGTGAAGAGTTGACAATAACTTTCATGAATATAACTCAAGTGAGCTATGTCGTTAGGCACCCGCAACTGTAATATTGACAATGGGTCATGAGCGACAATGACGTGTCTCAAGATTGAGCTGTCTTGAGATTGACCAGATTCCAAAACAGTTACCTACCAACATGATGCAGTGTTTGTCTGTGTGTATTAAACCGAAAGTAGAAATCAAAAGTAGATCTACACTGAAAAAAAAGAAGAAAGTTTGTAATATCTGCGTGTATTTTCGATAAAAATTATATTTCCAATTTACAAACAAGACACATATTTTGAATTAACATCTGATCAGGCAGTGCAGTATAACTGGGAAAAACGAAGATTAAATATTCATTGACATTTGATATTATTGGCTAAGTGTTGACATACGCGTTATTTAACCGATGAAATTTTGTGAAATGTGGAACAAAAGTGAAATTATACTCGGCTGCGCCCAGAAAAAATGCATGTTCGGTCAAACTGCATTTTTTCCATTGAAACTCATTTTCGTGATTTACAGTCACATTTCGAACAGAATGGCTACGTGCGTTTAATTTCTTCATAATTAAGTCAATAAACAACCAAACGCGGAATTAGAGCAAAGTTTTACACAATGCAATCACACACAGTTTTCCATCTGTAAATGTTACGGGACCATCACATACAATTTACGGTAAAGGACCTTGCAGCCACTTGCTAGGTCTTTTACTTTACAATCTATGTTTCAGTGTTCGGGTTCAAGCCTCGCCCGGCGCACAAATGAATACGCCATGTTCTGCTTGCGGAAGGTCGGGTGATTTTCCCCTGGAGCTTCTTCGGTTTTCGCCTACTTTTGCTTAACGATCGGCTCGATATAAGTGAAATATTCTTGATAGGGCCTTAAAACACATAAAAATACATATGGGCCACGACTCGAGAACAACAAAGTGGTTGTGCGCCCAGCGCAGACTCAGATCAGCCTGGGAATCCGCCCAGTCTGACCAGACTCTTCATTAAGCGCTTAAATGGTAGCTAAAGATCTAAGCTGCCTCCATGCGGACAGCGAAGACTCTGATTAGACTGAGCGGATGCCCAGGCTGATCTGTATCTGCGCTGTGCGCACAACCACTTTGTTGGTTTTCTCTTGTCGCAGCTCATTTGTCAGTTATGACGGGGCCAATATGACCAACTTGAGCACCAACGAGGCGGTTGGACAACAGTGCTTGGGACCACTCACCTATATCATCAATGGGGAGATAAGCCATGCCTTGAATAAGGTTGTCTACATGGGGGCTCTCCGGGTCGTACAATGCGAACTGTCTGATATTTCTATGTACTATTCTCCAATCATCAACTATTGTTTTACTACAAAATAATCAAAGTACTTAGAGTCCTGAAATGCAGAAATGTGAGAAAAGGAATCGCACAGAACGTGCATTAGGTGAAAACACAAATCAGCCAGCACATAAGCACGCTCTACATAAGAAGGTGTAATAGGGATAATTTAGGGATAATGCATGTAGCGATCCCTCATCAGAACCGTCTTGTCAAGACGGTCAGAGTTCCCAAAAAGCTGAGAAAACAAAATTCCCTGACTTTTCCCTGACCAAATTCCATGTGTCCTTGACTTTGCCGATAGGTTTACATGACTATTTGGGTGTACTGAATAAAAGAAATTTATTTATTTATTTTATCTAAGCTCTTAAAGAGTTGCTTCAAGAGCAGAGAATATATTCAGAAGAAGGAACATGGGCGAGACTACGTAGTTTTCCGGCCGGATTACTCGGCAATTTCTCTTTCAATCCTTGCTCGCCATCTTTATCCAAACCCAAAGCCCATGCGCCAAATATTCGAGGTTATGAGCTATCATTTTTCTGTAGTGGCACATGTATCACACCTGGTTATCTATGTTCCCAAGGATGTTACGAAACGAAAAAGAGTCATATTTACCTAACGACCTGGTAATCAGGATACGAAACGAAAAAGAATCATAGTGACCAAACGACCCGGGGACCGTATTTATAAAACAACTTAAGTCGTTGCTATGCTGTTGCTAAGGCTAAATTTGTATGTTTGAGATGCCCTACAACTATGAAATTTGCTCTGGAGGAACAGTCTGAAAAAGCCTGTTCCTCCAGAGCAAATTTCATAGTTGTAGGAAATCTCCTTCATAGAAATTCCGCCTTAGCAACAGCATAGCAACCACTTAAGTCGTTCTATAAATACGAACCCGGTCATCAGGTCGTTTGTTAACTATGATTCTTTTTCGTTTCGTAACAACTCTTTGTCTTTTCGTATGACAAGGTCGTTTGGTAACTATGTCTCTTTTACGTTTTGTAACAGCTCTTTTTCGTTTCGTAACCCTTATACATTTATAGATAACCACGGGTGGGTATGATTCCGTTAATCGGCGATGAAACGTAACTTTGCTGACAGGCCTTCCGTAATTTATTCCATTTTCATTGCCTCATTATATTCTTATTATTTATTTATTTATTTATCTATTTTTTTCATTTACTTACTTTTGTAATCTCTTGTACCCGGCTAAGGTTTTTCCCGTTTTCCTGGCCACAGATCCCAAACGTTTGGCCAAATCAGCAAGAGAAGCGTTCCAAAAGTAACTGGGGAAGGTGAAAGTTTGTCCTTTGCCCTTCAACTTCTTTATCATTGCGTCTATGGCACTGTCTTTCATCGGCTCCTTTATTGCTTCTTTAATCTTAGTACTCCGTTCCGGAGCGGAATTTCCATTATTCGAAGCTTTCCGAATCCTTTCCTCATCCGGAGACAGTCGAGCCTTATCGTCCGATTCAATCAGTCTCCCCGGACTATCCGCGTGATGTCTTTTAGATTTTGATTGGTCATCACTTAGTTTATTAATAACTTCTTGGACAATCAATGTTGTGGCATTTTTAGATCTATGAAGGTCTGTCAGCAGTACGATGTTGATAATTAGAACAACAGTAATTACTGGCAACAGCAGCTTAATAATATCAGACCTAACTGCCATGCTGTCGTTTTTACACTCGCTGTTTTTCATTTACTTATTGACTGATGATTTCAATTATCTACATATTCAGGTAATGATTGTGCATTTTGAAAATGCACCAAATCTGGTCTTCCTTTCTCTGTCATTGCCAAGTTTTTCGTCATCAAAAACGATTGTAGTAGAATCGGCTAGAACGAAATGTTTTGTTATAGTCACTTAAGTCTCTCAATTTAGTTTCTTAGCTCTTGTCATCTGTCGATGTAAAAGCTGTTTTGAATGTGAGAACCCATCATCAGTGAAGATTTCTGACAGAGGAGTCAAGGTGGTGAATCATGATCAATCCTGGGCCAGCCTTCAAAAGAAAAAAAAAAGAAGAAACACTTGTTTTAACAAGGCAATTAACATGACCTTCCTGTAATGCTGAAAAGCAAAACTGTCATGGGGTTTTTGGTTTTGCTTATAACTTATGCATTACCACAGGGTATAATCGATTCCGCCAATTTTCGCTTCCTGCAGAGACTGTCCGTCATATTTGGCTTCCGCCGAGATTGTCCGCGAACTTTTGCTTCCTGCAGAGACTACTGTCCTCGAAATTGGCTTCCTGCCGAGACTGTCCGCGTGATTCTGCTTCCTGCCGAGAGCCTCGACAGGAAGCAGAATCACGCGGACAGTCTCTGCAGGAAGCCATTTATCATGTACAGAAGTCTCGGCAGGAAGCAAGAGTTCGCGGACAGTCTCGGCGGAAGCCAAATATGCTGTACAGTCTCTGCAGGAAGCGAAAATCAGCGGAATCGATTATACCCTGTGATTACGGGTGAGCCGTTACAAAATCAGACGTCAGCTTCAACAACATCTCCTGACGTCAAAAATAGCGTGACCATGTGCACTAGAAACGGCCCTAAAAAGCGGCATTTACAAAACGTTTACAGATAAAGAGACGATTCTCCCGGCATGATGACTAGAAGAAGATTGCTGTTTTTGAAGCATGTTCACAAAATCTTTTTGTGCACTAAAAGCAATCAAACATACTTTTCTGACGTATTTGTACCTGCTGAGGCCCTCTGGTGCCTTTGCTCGTGTAGCAAGAAGATGGGAGAAGCTGATATATACTGAAGTTTTATAATTAAAATGACAACATATGGTTTGATGACAATGTTGGGGAACGGTCTGCCATATATCTCGTTGGTGTATTGCGTACGTCTATTGACGACAGATAACCATGGCAAATTACTGAGGTGTGGGTGCCGCCACCAAGGAAAAGGTTAATTATGATATATGCAAACAATGAAATCTAAAGATATCTGAACTTGGGCGCAGATTGATCAGGGTTATTTTTCTCGATCTTAAGGAATGCTCGGAATCAACATAATATGATTTATTGATGTATTCATTTATTCACAAGAAAATTCTTGACAGCATATACATATACGAGTCAATGTATAGGACAAAGGCTATGCCTATATTTGTCCTCTCCTGGCATAGTATAATGGTTGGTGCGGACAAAGAAGTGGTCAAAGCGCAGTGGTAACCATATTGATTCAGTTATATGGCGGGTTTTTCTTCGGAAACAATGTCAAAGATCTAGATCCGTCTTATAAGACAGATCTAGATCTTTTAGATTGTTTTGGAAGAGAAAAATCCAGTTTATAGCTAAAGTACACAAGACAGGAGTACATACAGTCAACTCTCCATATCTCAAAGTCGAATTTCATTCCAGACTTCCGATATCTAAAAGTAAATTTTCTGGTCCCAGAAAATATGCTTTGAGTTATCAGTATTTTGATTAAAAAGAGTTGAAATGTAAATAAAAATATGAAATGTCTCCAAACTATATTCTTTGATATAAGAGGGTACTTTGAGATATCAGTGTTCGAGATATCGAGGGTTGACTGTATTTGCAATAATTGTGGAAGGCTAAACTCCCGTCTTTATGACTGAATAATTAAGTCTTGTAACAGTTCCTCTTATCTTCTCTGTCCGCAAACGGTGTAGTGTCATAATTAAAAATATCGACCCTTGATTTAAGCAAACAGTGACGTGAGCAAAGAGCATTCTCTAGGCTACAGCTGGCGCCATGGTCATTATGAGCCTATTATGTTGAGGTTGTGTGAAAGTAATAATCACTGACATTACATTTATTATGCTGTTACAGTCAGGTACAGTCAGGTTAGTCTGCCGTCACGACCGAGAGCAATGACACCATGTAGCTACCTGTATGACGGACGCCTTAACTATGAGTTACCAGCGGCTAGTAAACCCACAGCATGAAATACGAGAGAAAATACACGCCCGCTCTTGATAAATTCTGCCGTGAGTCTTGGTAGCTACAGCTATAAAGTTAGCAATGCGAACATAGGCATATAGTTGCTGCATTCACACCCAGTGACACCTCATTCTGGGCAGGTCGAGTTTGCTCTAACAGTCAGATCAGAAGAGTAACTTTCCCCTTTCCCCCGGTGAGTGATTGCGTGAACTCAGGTTTAACGTACCGCCAAGTCAAAGGTTATACGGAAACCGGGACCTCGGTTTTGAGTCCAAAATTCGGAACCGTCCCCAACAATTTTCCGCATGTCGATATAGCCATTCGGATGTAGGGTAATAGTAAGTTTGATAAAATGACCGCACAAATACTTGTTTGACTTTTCTTCTATAGAAAATACCAAAAGGTTTAGAATAGAATATCAGGCTAACACAACTCTTTTTTTTTTTACTTTAGACTTGTGTTTTAAGAAAAATGAAGAAAACTGAGTAACCTTCTGCTCGTTTTCTCTGTTTTTTTTTTCTATAAACTATTAGAGAATGATGGCCATGTAAATCATAGGAAAAATGACAGCATTAAATGAAGACTAAAAAGTATAAAAAAAAAAAAAGATCTTAGTGCAGCTAAGCAGTGTACTATTTGAACACAACATTTTTAATTTTCAATTTAACAAGGCAATAATAAGAGAAAAAGTATCAATGTCCTATATAATTTGAGCCGCGACACGAGAAAACCAACGTGGTTGTGCGCTCAGCGCAGACTCAGATCAGTCTGGGCATCCGCCCAGCCTGATCGGACTCTTCGCTAAGCGCTTAAATGGTAGCTAAGGATCTAAGCTACCTCCTTGCGGACAGCGAAGACTCTGATCAGACTGGGCGGATGCCCAGGCTGATCTGAGTCTGCACTGGGCGCACAACCACATTGTTGGTTTTCTCGTGTCGCGGCTCATTTATGCTATTTCAAGTTCACACGAGATAGTTTATGCGGGACTGAAAGCGAAAGTTGCCCATGCTCCCCCGGATTATTGGCACAAGGAAAAACGACTTTATTGTGTAATAATTCCAACTCAACTTTTTTATACTAATTTCGCGCATTTTGTTGGTCAAGAGCGTACAGAAAACGGCGTTTATACTTCGATAAATCCCCTGAACCAGAAATCGGGAACTACTTGGACTATTTTCTTTGCGGCAGTTTCTAAAATACTCGGTATAGCTGTCATTTTGAGAAAAAGATGATCTAGTTGGAATTATAAGAAATGAATTTTATTTTTGTGGATTTTATGGATGTGTAAACGCCGGCGAATCACTCACAAACTTAACATAAAGCCCACGCCGGCGAATCACTCACAAACGGCGAATCACTCACAAACTTAACATAAAGCCCTTCTTTATGTTAAGTTTGTGAGTGATTCGCCGGCGTTTACACATCGATAAAATCCACAAATTTAAAATAAAAATCATTTCTATAATATCCACGGGACTGAAGGCACAAAGAAAAACGACTTTATTGTGGATCAACATCTCTATAAAGTCACTTTACACCATGGTCATATTCGCCACCGGATAGCGTACATACTTGGTATATTGTAGTCAATTTGTTATCATACCTGACTACATACACAGACATACACACAAACTTATAAACGCACATAAATAAAAACAAATTACGACGGAATGTGTACGAAGACAATGACACGGTAAAAACTGCAGAAGAAAATAGCCTGAAAGTAATTTTGATCACCTATTCATCCTTATTTCCGAAGGTTGACAGACGGACAGACAAACAGACACACGAAACTGTTCAATTTCAAGCGGGAGGGGGGGGGGGAGGGAGTCGAAAGATCGGCACTTTTAGAATTTGTACTGAAATCCTAGCAGTGCAGAAAGTAGGCAGGTGGCATTTTGGGGTTTAACGAGACCAACGATTTTACATCTTTATAAAATAGGAAGTCATTCCTGAAGAAAGAAGAAAAATGAGCCGCGACACGAGAAAACCAACAAAGTGGTTGTGCGCCCAGCGTAGACTCAGATCAGCCTGGGCATCCGCCCAGTCTGATCAGAGTCTTCGCTGTCCGCATGGAGGTAGCTTAGAACCTTAGCTACCCTTTTAGCCCTTAGCGAAGAGTCTGGTCGGGCTTGGCGGATGCCCAGGCTGATCTGAGTCTGCGCTGGGCGCACATCCACTTTGTTGGTTTTCTCGTGTCGCGGCTCTAATGTCAATCTGCCGACCATAACACTTAAGAGGGCACAAAATGATAAAGGATTTATGAAAAATGATTCGTGTATTGGCATGACACGACTGAAAACTTTCGTGACAAGTGTAAAATTTCCGAAATGACCTGAAATTTTTTTGACCGCTCACTCAGTAAGACTACATAGCCCTCAGTACGATATTCTTCTATACTTCACCCGAAATCTGTAAGGTCGTAACCCAGCAGGCACACGACGTCGAATGACGTCGTACTGACGTAGATGTCGTTTAAGATTACGTCGCATCGAAAGAACGTCGCATCGCCGTCAGTACGACGTCATTTTAATGCTGTGTGCGCGCTGGGTAGCTTTATAAACGGGTGTAAAGTATAAAAGTCACATTCTCTCCCACCAGCGTAAATACCCTGCGGAAAAAACAACGTTGAAACAACTTTGTTTCCAAACTAATTGGAATCAACTTTGATACGACTTTGTTTCTACGTTGATGCTCATATGACAGAACATTACGTAATTGTTTAATGCTGTTTAAAAATTGTAAAATATACTGAAAGGCAAATGAAAGTATACACTTTTTGGATGCATATATTTTACTCATTCCTCTCGGCTCAGGCATGAAATTTTGCATAAATTATTTTTACTCAAGGTACATCAATGTAGTATAGTAAAATTACTGATTGAAACGCTTCGCAAGCGGCACTGAACGTACGTGCCGGTTTCAAACTTTTTCCACGTGCAGCATACTGGATAATACGAGTTTGCTGTAAATCTGCATATGAAATTTCGGTTGTTTTTCTTAACAAACCTTAATGTTTGCGTTTCATTTACGCCATGACAAGGCTCTCCGTGGCAGACAGAAATCATACATAGGAAAATGATTTTTCGGCAAAATTGTATCGTTTAATATGATGCACGTGCAAAAAGGGCAAAATCAACATGTACATGTAGTGTCGCAAGTCAAGCGAGACATTCAATAATCTTACAATACCACATTATTGAAATTTGAGGAAAGATACATCATGCAGAATTTTAGACCTGACCAGTGAATAATAAGAAAAATACGGGCATTTAAAATGTATCATTTCTTTTGCCTCTGCGTATATAAATCATGCTTGCCACAGGGAGCAATTTCATCTTTCAAAATCAACGCAAACGTTGTGGTTTATTTAGAAATACACCCAAAATTTCAAATGCAGATTAACAGCAAAATATGTTGTCCATTTTGCTGTACGTGGGAAACATGCAAAACCGGCATGTACATTAAGGGCCGCTAGTCAAGCGTTTCAAACAGTAATTTTACTATATCACATTTATAATTGATTAACACCGAGTTTTTTGGATTTATTGATTTATTGCTTAACGTCCACGGTAAACAACTATGGTCATGTCGGGACGGTCAGTTAACCTAACCACACTATTCCTGGGCAGGCTTAGACCTCCTAAGCGGTTAACCAGTACTAAGTGCACATACTTTCGCCAGTAACTGACAACTGCCCTTCTTGAATCAGCGGAAGGAGAAACGGAAGTATGTGGCCAAACCGGGTTTCGAACCCAGGACCTCTGACTTATGAGTCAGGTGCCCTACCGATTGCGTCACGGATAAATCTAATAAAGTACATGTAAAATCAAATCAAAACAGTATAAACTTACTTCCGGTTAATTCCAACGGGTCATCTAAAATCACCTCTTAAACTATTTTCTTTATACACTGTTTCTAATGAAAAGATATAAATTTTGAGTTTTAAAATTGCGTGTTGAATACAACAAAATTAGTAAAATATTAAGGGTAGTACTTTGGCTTAAAAGCGAAATGAATAAAGTCGATGTTAAATAAAGAATTGATTTATAAAGGGTAACACATGTTTGCTGACTTATTCATAGATGATGGCTTTTGAAAGTCAGTGAAGTACAACACAACACTCTAACCGAAATTATCATATGCATATAAAATATTAAAATATAATAAAACATGGGACAGGACAGTGTAGACCCAGACCAGACTGCTCCTAATAGAGCAGTCTGATCAGTGTCTACACTGCTGCTTTCCTTTCTGACACCAATTTACGATATTTAATTAATATTTAACCAAATTTGGTTGAAGTTAAGATACTACAAATAATAATTTAAGGTGTCCGATGTTTAGGATAAGGGCAACTGCGACTTATTTGGGTAAAACTATACTCGAGAGAAAAAGAAACGCATCCCTTATTCAATAGAAAATACATGGGATACTATTTAAAGGTATAGATAATTGGTCTACTTGTTGGCCAGGAAAAGTATTTATTCAATTTTTTTTCTTATTATTTTAACGATATTTTCCTTTCTTTTATCATTTTCCCAGCAAGCAAATAAATAAATAAATAATAACAATAAAAAAGGAAAATACATTGAATAGAAAATATTTATTTATTTTGTCTGCTTACTTCAAAACCAGACAATATGTAGAGAAATCATACAACATTGTTCCAGTGAGCACAGACTGTTATCTTCGTTCAAAATCTACAGAGAGCATGGTTGGAACCACACGTGTAGCTATAGTGAAAAAGGTACAGTTTGGCATGATTGCGTAAACTGCTTGCGCTTCTACACAAGATGATCAGTATATGGTGAGCAAAATACACAATAAACAAACTTCAAACCTAAGTTTGAGCTTCTAACCAATTATTGATATAGGTTTCAAATCTTTAAACCTAGACTTTAACTTTGCCAAACCAAGTATTGAAAAAATGCATGTACTTCCTAAACTTAGTTTTGAAACCAAGGTTAATGTTTAATTTTTTAAAAATAGGTTGAAGTTTAGTTTTCAAACCTAGGTTGAGGTTTAAGTTTTTAAACCTAGGTTGAAGTAAAGTTCTTAGAAATCTAGGTTGGAGTTTAAGTTTTTAAACCTAAGTTGAAGTGTAAGTTTTTATTTGTCTGTCTCGTTTCTCGAGGCCCAGGGGCTGAGGTGGATCGGTAGGGGAGCCTGATGCATACGCGTCTTTTACCTGATATCTGCAAATACTCTGTCTCGCGGAATGCGTCAGTAAGTGTGGCTCGGAGAGGGCCACTTGTTGACTGCCGAGACCTGTCCATCAGCTTTTCTTTCAAACTTTTGTGCCTTAACGACACTGAAGAAGTTTATTTCAGACGCGTGTTTGTCGCACTAAATTCGGTATAGTTATATTTATATTTTTAAAACTAGGTTGAACTGTATGTTTTTAAAACTAAGTTGATATTTAATTTTTTTAATCCTAGGTTGAATTGAGGCTTTTTAACTTTGGCTGGAAGTGAAGTTTCTTTTAAATCTAAGTTTGAAGACTAATTGTCCAGTTGGCTTGCTATATCAGTCTGCGCAGATTAGTTCAAACAGTATTTTATTCAACGTATAAACATACACAATCAAATCATACAAGAATAATATGAAAGGATTCGATAACAAGCTAACTAGCTTATAAACATTGTCTGATGGCAGTCTGTGCAGATAGTTCATGAGACAAGATAATTCTCTGATCAGACTGCGAAGATATGCAGCCACATCTGTGACATTGCTCCCCGCACATACTGCAAGATCCTTGGCTTGAAACCCCATGCACTGGCACATGCAAACATGTTAAGAACAGTTTCCGAAACTATGCTATTCTTACTTCCTTCCCTTGTCCCACAATGATGCCTATAACGTTACAATTAACCTTAACGTGCCGTAAAAAACAGATGACAAAATTTACGTCTGCCAAATGTCAGGCAAATGTTTTGTCGTAGCCATATCCTTCTCAGAATTCAAGGACCAGAGAGCAAACAGTGTAGATCCAGATAAGCCGTCTCATTATGACCCGCCTCATGTGTATCTACGCCGTTTGTTCGATTTTTGTTTCTGATGCTTTACGCGTCATACCGTATTACTCCTATTAAACACCTCGGAGGTGTTACATTTTGGGGAAAGGGAGAGGGTTTATTTAGAGCTGAGAGTACAGTAAATCAGCCACTGCAAAATACCTCTAATATACAGTATCATTGTGAATGGGTGTACTTGCCAGGGAAGCCACTTTACTATTTTTGCCTCCCTTTTCAGTAGGGTCAACCCGTAAAGGAAAGAATTTGCTCCTCTAGGAGCAAATTCTTTCCTTAAAGAGTAGACCCCAAGTCAAAGAGCTACCTTATCCAGAGAATTCATGTAAGTTAATGTCACATTTTTTCGGAAAAGAGACAGGGGCATTTATTAGATCAGTGGCGTTTATTAGAATTAATACGGTATTATCATTTCTGACGTTCCAATGTCAAGCGGCTAAAAGGCATGGTGCAGAAGGTTGTGGGGTTTCAATCCCCAATAGGCCAGCCAGGGACTGAAGACCTCGGGTAAATGGGTAGTTTTCGAATCTGAGAACCGTAAAGGCAGCTAAAGGGGAGGAATGAGCTTCATTTTTCACTTGAAATGCTCATGGTAAAGTGGCCCACTAACGACTACGCCCCAAAACCCCTTCCCCCAACACCCCTATGTCCTCAAGGCTATGGGAAAATTTTGCCATTTTCTGACTGGTCAGGCCCATAATGATGAACTCATATCTGTTTTTTTTTTATCATTATTTTTTTTTTCGTTCTCATGTGTGTACTCATAACTCTTGTTGAGCATTTCTATCCCAGCAGGCACACGTTGAATAAACATTGAATCAAGGTTGATTCATGACGCTTTCAATGTTGAAACAACGTTGTGGGTCCAATGGGCTATCTTCAGTATAGCTGATGGCGGCAATGAATTACCTCCCAGTTAATCATAGTGTAGAATATATTTTCTGGTTCGAACATTGGGCTTATTCCAAAATTAGAGTCAATTAGTGGGGTTCGAATGGAAAAAAAATCCGCACCGTTTTTTTTCTTCTTCTTCTTCTTCTTCTTTGCCTCTTCTGGTCCTCGACTGGTTCCACATTTTCAGTCTACAACATGACTGAATTTACAGCCTTTCCTTAATAATTAGCTCTGTTTTATTGTTACCAAACTTAGGCCAAGATGAACCATAGAAACTTCCCTTCTTTGGCGGGCGTATGCATGCAGTTAAGTGCCCCTCTGTCACAAAATCTTGTGTCCATATATTCTCCATCATCTTCCATCCCAGCATGCACACAATGTTGAATCAACATTAAATCAACATTGATCCACCATCATGACGTTGAATCAATGTTGATTCAACATTGTGTGCCTAATGGGATCCGATGGATTTGAAATCTTGTACATTATAATTCTACAAAGACAAGAATACAAGAGCAAGTTAACAGGGGCTCACGTACACCCCGGCCAGTGCCACCGCCTAAGGACACTAAACTTTAACACAAAACTTTAACTTTAAGAATGTAACCTTGCCCTTTTGTCAGCAGAAGCACACAGAGGATGTCAACTAATCTGCTGCAACCTAAATGTAAACGTTTTAACATATCAAAAGGTTCCATTGAAAGATATTGGATATATTGAAAACTTATAGCAGAATCTGATGCAAATTTTGAAGTAAGTGACCTTGACCTTATGTCAGCATCAGCATCCAGATGACGTAAAATGTTGCAACCTAGAAGTAAACCAAGTCACACATCAAAAGTTTCCAATGAAGACAGGGTAAAACAAAGGGTTTGGATGACATCATTACATTGAGATTTTAAAATACTTCACCATGAAAATGTCAAGTCTGACCTTGACCGCTAGGTCACAAGCATGGGTGGATTTGGACCAAAATAGAACTCCGGACTAACATCTATCATCATGTCAAATATAAACCCAGCCCAACAGATGGTTTGAATGCTATTGAGATCTTACACACTTCAACACAAAACTATGGCACGAAAAAGTCAAAGTCTGTGACCTTGACCTCTAGGTCACAAGCATGCATGGGAACGGTACAGAGTAAAGCTTTGGACCAATATCAATCATCTTGTTGAATATAAACCTAAGCCAAAAAAGGGCTTGAATAATACGAAGACCTTAAAAAATTTGACGCAAAACTTTTAAATGAAAAGTTAAGTATGTGACCTTGACCTCTAGGTCACAGGCATGGGTGGGGATGGTACAGAATAAAATTTTAGGCCAACATCCATTATCATGTTAAATATAAACCAAACCCAACAAAGGGTTTAAATAATAAGAGATTCAAAAACTTTAACGCAAAACTTAAACGCAAATGTCAACTTGCGGGCAGAAGGAAGCTGTATACTTCGTATACCGGGGCTATAATTAACATATGCATGTGGACTGGGATTTTTTTTATCAGACTGCTCAGTATATGTAAACACAGGCTTAAGGCCCTTGCGAACTTCGACTTAGCATATAACTGATGCCATATTTTCTATTAGATCAAAACGTTTTCAATTAGGCATTTGATTCTACCTGCATGTTCATTACACAAGGTCCCATTTCTAATGGCAGTTTATGATGAATGGAGATACTGTCAGGGGATGCAGATCTACCATTTTCTTCTTTGCCTCCCTTCAATGGAGATCAACTCTTGAAGGTAAGAATTTGCTCCTCTTGGAGCAAATTCTTACCTTCAAGAATTGACCTCCATATTAGAAGTGATTCTTTCTTCGGGGAAGCAAACATATATATATACTATGCAAAATAAATATAGCAATTTTTTTGTGTGTGCCAGATCCACCATATAAAGTTATTGTTGTCAATTTATTGCATACATATACAAAGGCCGATCGTTCGAGATGGACAGCCAGTTAAAAAAATAAGAATTCTCAGTTGCAGCGTTTGAACTACCGTGACGTCAGTTTTTAAGACCATGAATGTGAATGACATTTCTAATCATGTACAAAAGCCAAAACCATAATGAGGCAGCTGATTTGCTGTTAAAATAAAGAAAACCGTTCTAAAACATTTGAATATGCTACGAGAATGAGGTTTAGAAAGTTTGAAAGTTATCTCACAGTTACGTTACACTTTAATGAAGAAACTTCACAGTTAAATTGATCATGGTGTGACCTTTAATTTTAGCCTATTGTTTTTTCTCGGGTTTGATTCTCCAATGAACTGAAGCACCCGCGAATCATTGCACATTGAACAGAATTATAACGTTTTAACGTCAATGACGTATGCTAAGATTCGTCAGTTGTTGAGCTTAATCTCATCTTTTACACAATCAATAGCTTTGACATGAAAACTGAGCCTAAAAATCATGAGAAAGGCCGTACAAAAAATGACACGCTTGCCATTTTTATGTTGCTTTTCAATGAGTGCGAATTTTGGCTTATGACCCCTTCCGCGCGTATTGCTTTTCCGCAATATCGATTTTAAAGATTGCTCCTGTAATCCCATGGTAACTTGAGCCCCAAATACGGTTCCCTTCCAAGCAATTTAATTTCGCTCCGCATTGTTGCACTTCAGTAATGAGAAAAATTGTAAAATATAAAAAATTGCTATATATATATTGCATAGTATAGTATAGAGAGATACAGTATAGACATAGAGAAATACATAGACCACAATGATGTAAAAATATTAACAGACACTGAGTCAGCTAGTTTAGAAGGCTTATGAAATCTTAATGGAATATCATACACATTGTTTAACATGAAAAACGATAAAAGTCCAGGGTTAAGTGGCTATTCTGCAGACTTTTAAAACCATTTTAGAGACAATTGAGGCACTTTGTACCTAGATCCATTAATTATGGCTATATAAAAGGGGAAATGTCAATAACTCAACGTCAAGGCATTATAACATGTATTCCAAAAGAGAATAAAGCAAAACAGTTTTTTAAAAGATTGGCGACCCCTTACCCTTTTAGATACAGTATATAGGATAGCATCGGGCACAATAGCTAACAGACTAAAGTTAGTGCTGGATAATATAATTTCGAAAGACCAAACAGGCTTTTTAAAAAGAAGATGTATTGGAGAAAACACTAGATTGGTATATGATCTATTAAAATATACTTATTAAAACGATATACCAGGTTTTCTATTACTGATAGACTTTGAAAAAGCTTTTGATTCTCTACCATGGGCCTTTATCCATAAAGCGCTTAAATTCTTAAACTTTGGAGAATCAGTAAGAAGATGGATAGAGTTTTTTTACACAGGTTTTAACATCAGTAGTTATACAGTGTGGCCACTTATCATCTTTCTTTCAAATAAGTCGTGGTTGTCGTCAAGGGGATCCCCTTTCTCCATACATCTTTATAATTTGTGCAGAATTTTTGACAAATAAAATAAGGAATAATAAAGCAATTAAAGGTATTATTATAGATGATGTGGAATGTAAAATATCACAGTTTGCGGATGACACCACGGTATTTCTGGATAGTTCAGAGGACTCACTAAATCAAACATTAGAAGAATTAGACAATTTTGCAAAAATATCAGGCCTGAAAATAAATTTTGAGAAAACTCAGTTGGTTTGGATTGGCAGACAAAAGTTTCACAGTGTCCGAACTCTCTGTACCAGCTCTCCCGGTTTACATAGCTTCGAATCGAGAGTACAAACATTCGCTTATAACCAGTAGTCGGAAATCATTATGTTTTGGGATTTTATCCGACATGTGCTGCGTCATTTATAGCTATCCAGCTTCGAAAATGTAAAGAGGTAAGTTTAATATAATTTGCTCTTCGGTATTTTACCTTATTGTTCTGTACAATGTCGTGTATGGGTGGGTAGTAAACGGTACAATATTCAAGCGGCCCCTGGCATGATTCTAATTCCATTTTCAGCCTTTTCTTACATGTTTTATAAAAAAATCTTTAAAATAAACGGAAGGCGTTATCAATCTACAGTTTGTTAGTTTTGATAATAGGATGATAGCTAGGTTTTGAACGACACAAACTCGTGTTAAATTAAGCTGTTCGGAATAAAATTTCTGTGACGGCCATGAGGTTTTCATTGTACAGGGTAATAAAGTAAAAGACCGAAGAGCAAATTATATCAAACTTACCTCTTTACATCTTCGAAGCTGAAAAACTATAAATGACGCAGCAGATTCCGGATAAAATCTCAAAACATAAGGATTTCCGACTACTGGTTATAAGCGAACTCTGTACCCTCGATTCAACGATATGAAAACCGGAAGAGATGGTACAGTCAGTTCGGATACTGTGAGTTTGATACTACTTCCATTGAAACAAAATGGAAACTAGCATGGGTAAATAAACGTTTACGCTCCTAGGCATTAATGTCAGTACCGATCTGACAAATATGATAAAACATAACTATGCAGTAAAAATTAAAAACTTAGAAAATATGGTAAAACAGTAGGAAAAACGGAATATGACCTCTATAGGTAAGATAACATTAATAAAGATGCTTATGATACCAACATTTAACTAATTAATTAACCGTAACTAATGTTGATAGAACTTGTGGTCCAATCCAATTGCTTGTAATTTTGTTGCAATAAAATATGTTTAAACTATTTAATCACCTATTCCTTTCTTTACCAAATCTGGAACAATCAATAATAGATCGAATAAATAGAATTCTTTATAATTTTTTGTGGAACAATGGAACAAAAATAAAAAAAAACGCAATAGTTGTAAAACAGTATTCCGAAGGAGGGCTAAAAATGGTGAATTTGAATGCATTTATTGACGCTTTAAAAGCAACTTGGGTGAGACGGCTTTTACTAACAGACAATAAATGGCAAGCTTTCATAAAAGCAGAGATAGATATAAGTAAACTAACAGGCTGCAACATAGAATATATTAAAGATAAGATTAAGCATATGAAAAACAAATTATGGGTTGAAGTGCTATAGGCACTGATAAAAATAAAGAAACAAGAGGCCCACGGGCCACAAAGCTCACCAGATCTCTAGCTCAAAATTGCTATCAAAATTTCTGTCACATTTGTACAGGCTAATACAAAATATACAACTACAAAGTCTCAGTCTGACAGGCCTAGTGGCTTCAGAAGAGATCATTTTTCTAAGGGATTTCTTTTTTCCCTTCTTTTGCTTTATGGCTTCCATGACAACCAATAATAAAAAGTGCAGTGGACCAAAAAACATATAGCTGATTGAAGACTTCTCAAGGAACATTTCTATAAAAGTTTTGTCAACATATCTGCAATGGCTTGGCAGTGAATGCCATTTTTCAATTTTCCCCATTACAAGTCAGTGCAACTCTAAGTTGCCATAGCAACAAAACGAAACAGCCGATTTTCATAAAAAAAACATTAACTTAAAATCCCCCAGCCTAAGGATACTACAGATGAAATCTGGGCCTTATCAGCCCAGTGGCTTCTGAGGAGATAATTTTTTAAGATTTTTTTTTCCATTTTGTTTTGCATTTTGGTTTCTACGGCAACCAATAAAGAAGCAGTTGGCAAAAAAAGCAAAGCTAATAGAAGACTTCTTAAGGAACATTTCTATAAAAGTTTTGTCAACATATCTGCAATGGCTTGGCAGTAAATGCCATTTATCAATTTTCCCCATTATAAGTCTATGGGAACTCTAAATTGCCATTGCAACTGAACTAAAGGGCAGATTTTCATAAAAAACACAAACTTTCAATCCTCCAATCTAAGAATAACACAGATGAACTCTGGGCCTTATTGGCCAAGTGGCTTCTGGGAGATATTTTTGAGCAGTGGGCCAAAAACATATAGCTGATAGAAGACTTCTCAAGGAACATTTATATAAAAGTTTTGTCAACATATCTGCAATGGCTTGGCAGAAAATGCCATTTTTCAATTTTCCCCATTTTAAGTCTATTGGAACTCTAAGTTGCCATAGCAACCAAACTAAAAGGGCAGATTTCATAAAAACACAAACTTTCAATCCCCCAGCCCAAGGATGCTACAGATGAAATTTGGGCCCAATCGGCCCAGTGACTTCAGAGGAGATGTTTTTTAAAAGTGTTGACATACGACGACATATGACGACGGACGACGAGGACAGACAATTGCCTATCCTATAAGCTCCCCCGCAGCCTTCGGCTCTGGTGAGCTACAAACAACTTTAACAGAGGATATTATGCTGAAATGTCAATTATTTTATAACAACAATATTAAAATAGCAGGACAAACTATATATTATGAAAGATGGTTTAAAAGAGGTGTGAGATATATGAATGATATAGTAAAAGACAATGGAGACTTCTATTTATTCAGCAAACAGGAATACAAGTTAACTGTCTTAACTACCTTGGAACAATACAGCCAGTGAAAGATAAACAAGCAAATTCAGTGAATTTATATCCCCCGCCGAAGTGGTTTGTTTATGGTTTATTTTAAGTTACATAAAATTTCGTTTGCTGGTTACATAGTTACGGCTGAACTTGTGGATTGTAAATAAAATCAAGGGCAATAACTCTTAGATAAGTGAGGCATAAGCTGAAGCTGTTCTTAAACACTTGTCTCAGCATCACTGCACTATGATGATATATTTTTAATTCAGTTTCAAGAAATTTTGTTCACCGATACCTTAGTTATGGCTAATTTGTGGATTTTAAATCAATTCAAGGGCATTAAATCATGCACTACTGGAGTGATTATGACAAAACTTAATGTGCTCTGCTGTGTCATGCCAATACATAATAATTTTAAGTTTCATGAAATTCTATTCATTGTTTACTTAGTTATTACCCAACTTTTGATTTTAAACCAATTCAAGGGCAATAACTCATTGCTTACTGAAGCAATTCCGACATAACATAACAAGCACCAATGTGATACATGCACCAATGTGATATGGTGATACATATTTAGTATAAGTTTCATAGAATTCTATTCATTGATTACTTAGTTATGGCTGAATATGTCAACCTGAAATTGATTCAAGGGCAACAGCTCATGCACTACTGATGTCCCTCTGACGAAACTTTATGTGCATAACAGCGTTATGGTGATATTTATTCAGTTTAAGTTTCATGAAGTTTTGATAATTGGTTACTTATTTATGACTCATTTTATTAATTTTAAATCCATTCAAGGGCAATAACTCATGCACTACTGAAGCCAATCTGACGAAACTTCACATGCATCAGCGCGTTACAGTGATATATATTTATTTTAAGTTTCATGAAATTCCAACCTTTGGTTACTTAGTTATGGCTCCGGACGGACGGACGGGTGGATGGATGGATGGAAGGACGGACAGGCGGACGGACAGACAGACGGATGGACGGACATGGAGAAAACTATATACCTCCGCCTTTGGCGGGAGATAAAAAGGCTTAAGTAAGTTGACAAAAAAACAGAGGAAACTCCAACAGCAAAACAAACATGGAACAGAATAATATACAACTTCACAGATTCTGACTGGCATGAGATATACATTCACCCATTTATAATAACAAAGCATTCAGCTCTACAATGGTTTCAGATTAGCATTAACCATAATATTCTGGTTACAAATAAACTTCTTAAATATATGAAAATAAAAGATGATGCCTTATGCACCTTCTGTAAGCTTGAAGATGAAACAATCTCCCATCTTCTTTGGAAATGTAATAAAACACAAGAATTTATTAGGGAGTTACTTACTTGGTTACAAACATTCAACATCCAATTTCATTTATCTGAGAAAATTTTCCTATTTGGCTTTGAAAATGAACAGAAAATGTCTAGAATATTAATGTTTTTACTGTTGTATGCAAAATATTACATTTACTGTACGCGGTGTAATAAACAATCCTTATTGCTTGAGGTATTTAAGAAAAAACTTTTATTCATGTATAAAATACATAGAGATATAGCCTTTTCTAAGAATGAAATTGAAAAATTTTGTGAGGAATGGAGCGTATATGAGAATTTACTAAATAATATCCAATATTAAATAGTAATAGAAATGCATAAGAAAATAATGCATCTAAAAAGAGATTAAGCTAGTAAAACAAAAACAAGGGAAAAAAACAAACAACAAAACAATAAAAGATAAATTAAGAGACCATAAGGGAAGTGATATAATCTTCTTAATATATAATATATAATATTCTTAATCTAATCACAAGCCATTCCAACCAGCACAATCTGCCCATTTACCATACTGTGTGCTAGGCCTTTTCGAAATAGCCAACAAAAAAAAGTATGTTTATAGGGCATGTATGGTAAATGAGTTGATTGTGTACGTTATATGGAATTATAAAAACAAGAGCTTCGCAAGCGGCGCATAATACGCCCGTTTCAGTGTGTCATAAAGGAGTTACAAATGAACAAGATAGTTTATAGAAGGATGGACAGGCAGACAAAGAGGGGAAACAACTCTGAAATTAATGACTGCAATGTTATTAAAACATCTAACACATCCAATACTGTTAGTATACAAAAAAATCAGCTTCCAGAATGAAGCAGCTCAGAAGTTGAGAAATGCCAAAGTCAAACAAGGGAGATAATTCATAAACTGAGTAAACAAGAGTACCATTCTTGTTCATAGTACATTCCCTTGACAATATACACATCACCATAAAGTTTTGTTAAAAATATTTCCAGTGGTTAAGGAGTTACAGAGTAACACGGAAATTGATGCAAGGACAGATAATTCAGAAGTAAGTAAGCCAGAGTTGTGGCTCATGCTCATGATACATTGCCCATTATTATACACATTCCTACAAAGTTTCATTAAAAATATTTCAAAGGGATAACGACATATGGAGTGAATGGGGGAATGGGGCCAGCCTAAAAAACTAATCAAAGGGAGGTTACTCCAAAATTAAGGATGGGGGAACAAACATTCTTATATGTGACAAACCATCTTGTGACCATGCACGCTGCTATAAAGTTTCATCAAGTTATTCCAAATGGTTAATAAGTTATTAAATGCACAAGATTAGAATACACAAAAATAGCCTACGAAATCTAATCAAAGGGATGCAAATCCAAGACAAAGAAAGGGAGAGCAATCATTCTCATACGTGACACATCGTCAGACCCTCATACACATTGCTATGAAGTTTCATCAAGATGTCCCTAACGGTTATCTAGTTATGGCGCGCACAAGACTAGTAGAGTAAAAAATAATCAAAGGGGAATAACTTGAAAACTAAGAAAGTGGGAGCAACCATTACTGTACGCAACACTTTGCCCCATCCTAATATATATGCCTACAAAATTTCATGAAGATATCTCAAACGGTTACTGAGATATGGTGCGCACAAGAATGTTGATGGACGGACAGCGCCATGCCATAATACGCTTTTCAAAACGGGCGTATAAAAAAGGATAATAAATAAATAAATACATGCAATTGAAACATGTTATAGGCTGGGCAATCATTTTGCCATTTCTCCCTTGCCTCCCCCCCCCCTTCCCGGCCTTTTTACCCCCACCCCCCTTGTGTATCCAGGTCCAAAGAAAAATTGAACAGTGTCAATCACTGGCAGCGATAGACATTTTGTTTTACATTCATAGCATCTATCATGTCATTTGATTTGGCAAATACTTATTTATCTGAGTTTTAAGAAACAGGGTTCCTTGCGGCAAGTGTGAAAAGTGAAGACTCTGACTAGACGAGCATCTTCACATTATGCTCAGATTTCCCTGTTCTCGCAATAGTTCTTCAGTCTTGTGGGATTTTGGTAGAAAGTCGAAGAAGACTTGTCAGGCTGCATAGAAGTGCAGGTTGATTAGGGTACACCTCCATATCTTTTGTCATTTTTACAAAAGGGAACAACTTTGGTGACATCCTGTATGCCTTCCTGGCTGACGAAACCTTTCTTAAAGGGAATCTGCTCATAAAGGAAGGAATCTGCTCCTTGAGCAAATTCTTTTCTAGGGAACAAATTCTTTCCTTTGCAAGTACATCCCTATTGAGCTGGGAGGCAAAAATGAAACTGGAAGAGTTTGTTCCCCTGAAAATATACTCAATTACCAAAAGTCTTATTTTCTTATTTGTTTCACATGCTATGTGGAATCCTATGTCAGATCCCAAAATTATGGTTTTTGTCAAGATTATAAAAATTTATGCTTAGAAATGTGAACAAGAAAGATGTAATAATAAAAAAAAGAGACTATTCCAAAAAAAAAAAAAAACATCCGCGGAATGCTATGTCACACCTGCCTTATGCTTATTCAGTAGTACCGTAATCGACCTTATTAGCGCTCTGTGCGCTTAACTTTTTCAAAATGGTGGCAAATACTTGTAGTAAACTTTCTTTCTTATAAGCCCACATTTTAATAGGTTGTTATGTATTGAAGGGAACGAATTTAAAGGTAAAGCATCAGAGAAAAGCTGCTTATAGGCAGCTTTTCTCTGATGCTTAACCTTTAAATTCGTATGGCCATGGAAGGAAAGTTTAGAAGTAAAAAAATGAAATATTCTATTCATTTTCAGCTCTTGTAAACAAGCAAACAAAGGGATAAACCAGTAAAAAATATGCGCATTTATAGTCCTATGCCTCACAAATTGCCATGGTATGCGTTTATAGGGGCATGTACGCTAATTAGGTAGAATACGGTAGAAACCATGGTTAGAGGAAGAGTGTACACTATGTCTGATGAATTTGAGCAAATTGGACTTACATACTAGAAAAGATGCAGTTATATATAAATATAGGTTAGAGGTATAAAGTAGTCAAACTATTGAGGACACCAGCTAAAGAAAACATTTTATGCCATGTCTGATGATTGTAGGTGATATAGTTAGTGAGAAGTGGACTTGAATGCTCTTATCCATATAATCATGGATGCTAGGTTGACAAAAAAAATTTCCAAAGTCAACAGAGAATGATATATAGGTCAAGGGTACAAATAATAGCAGCATCCCAGAAGCAAAATCAGCAGCACGTGAAATACAGGTCAATGGTTGAAACAAGTGCATTAATCCTGGAGTCCATTCTAAGTGAAATTTTATACCAGGTTTGATGATTCTAGATATCTGAGAGAAATGGACTTAAACGATAGGGTTGATGTAATTTTTTAAGTACAATTTTACAAAGTCAGCAGAGCATGAAGTATAGGTCAAAGGTCTAAATATGTGCAACAATCCTCTAGATCAACCTAAGCAGAAACCTTGTACCAGGTTTGATGACTAGGTATCATAGACTGAGAGAAATGGACCAGTATACAAGGGTTGACTCAATTTTCGACGTAAATTTTTTCTAAGTCAACAGAGCAAAAAATATAGGTCAAAGGTCAAAATAAAGGCAACAATCCTCTAGAACATTCTAAGAAAAAACATGTACCAGGTTTGATGATTGCAGGTATCATTGATGGAGAAAAATGGACTTAAACACTAGGGTCGACATAATTTTTGACATAAAATTTTACTAAGTCATTAGAGCATATAAGCTAGGTCAAAGGTCAAAGTAAGTGCAAGGTTTCACGAGACCATTCTAAGAAGAAACTTTATACCAGGTTTGATGAGTGTAGGTATCATAGATTGAGAATAATGGACACAAAAGTTAGGGTTGATATAATTGTGGACGGACGGAAAAGTGAACTCCTATATCACACCTTGCTACAGCAGGTGCGACAAAAAAATTGACCCCATATTAGAAGCGATTCTTTCTTTGGGGAAGCAAACAGGAAGTCACAAAAGCTGTTTCTCTTTAAAGAAATACACAAAAATTCACCTTAAATAGGCCAACGGTCTCACCTGACTGCGCCTCTTGCACCTGAAAACTTCACGCAGTTTAAGCTGCCAAATTAATACCTACCTGTATATCTGTTGTACTATACTTAGTAAAACAATTGAAGGATATCAAAATTCTATGATTATTTTTACTTAAAACAAAATCTTAACAAATTTCAATATGCATGCATTCAATAGTACCGGGCATCTACAATTAAAAGCCTGTCCAATAAAAGTCACGCTTAAGTTGTTACATTACAGTACCACTCCAAATGGAAAACCCCCTACAGCATGAATTCACAAACATGCATACTTATCGCCATATTGTTGTTAATACCGGTTTTAAAGAGTTGAATGGTTTACCATACGGAGACCAGCATTTCAATAAAACGTTAGTTACACAATAAAAGCATCTGACACATGTGCAAATCTGAAGAATCAAGACTACTCCTACTCACTGCCCTGGATATTCTTTAGTTTAGCCTTGATCAGCAGCAGAATAGTTGGCATCAGAATATTGTAAGAGGCGCATAAATGATCAGGTAAGCTGCCTATGTGAAGTACTTGCAAAACAGCAGGTTTAAACTCAATTTTAATTGTTTGTGATTTTTTGCAGTAGGGGGTCAGTACATTTGGACTGCTACCTTACAGTAACCACTGTAGCGTGACGTTAATTACTCCTGCGCATCAATTGCATACACCCGGTACAAGTGCATGCATGCACATTTAATTTGGTATATATTCCAGTAAAAGTCACAACTAGGATTAAAATTCAATATCCTTCAATTGTTTTACTAAGTATAGTTGCAAACCAGAATATGGACGGATGGATGACTAGCAATTTTACGTCCTCTTCAACAATTTTTCAGTCATATCAGGACGATGATAGGACAATAATGAAAGGCTGTGTGCAATGGAACCTCGTTTACAGTTGGAAAGATTTCCGCTTCCAGCAGGGCTCAAGCCTGAGACCACTAGATTAGCAGGCCCGTTTAACCTGAGCTACCAGGACTCCTGCAGGCCAGAAGCAACTGTTCTCCAGACATCTGCAAACAGGAAAGACTCATAAAAAGCTGATTCTTTAGAGTCTACCTACAGCCTCCATCTGGTGCCTGTGGATTCCTTTGCATTCCCATGCTCTATGCAAACAGTAAAGGCTCCATTCAGACTACACGGATGTGCAGGCTGATCTGAGCCTTTTTGTTTGCACATTGGTTAAGTGTCAATTTTCCGCATCATGGCCCATTTATCAAAGATAGCAAACACTTATGTGATGTGTATGCTGATCTGAGCATCTGCTTTTTGTACATGCAGGAGTTCAGTGTCAATTTTCCACATCATGGCCCATTAATCAAAGACAACAAACACTTAAGTGTTACAAATCCGAAGCTGTGTAGGCGGATCCGAGCCTTTGCTTTTTGTACATGGGTTAAGTGTCAATTTTCCGCATCATGGCCCATTTATCAAAGACAACAAGCACTTCTGTGACACAAATCTAATTATTATTCAAATGAGTGCATACAAGAAAAGCAGTTACACAGAAAATAAATACACACAAAAACAAAGTTTGTTCATTTACAATGAAATTCTGAGATGAGAAAATAAAACATGCAAGTGAACAAAAAAAAAATAATAAAAAGAAAAAGAATTGAAAATAATTAAAAATATTATTACTATATATTTTGCAGAGTATCAAATGTCCGAGAGACCATCAAAATGATACTAACCAACAAATGGCATTTTTATACATGTGTTTTATGGCCCTTTCACGAGTATTTCACTTATACAGAACTTGTAAAGCAGAGATAGGCAATAGGCAAAAATCGGAGCTCCTGCCAAAAAAAAAAAACAAAAAAAAAACAGCCCTTCCACAAGAAAAATGTGGTTTTCACACTTGTGCTTGAACTTTGTTTGAACCCACAGCGGCCAGAAACCCAATGTTTAAGACTCAGTGCTCTTATCCACTAGGCCACTAAGGCCAATGATATATGATTGCAGATCACTGTTTAGTAACTTGTACAGAGCTGCTATCCACTATGCCACTGAGGCCCATGATATATGATGCAGGTCACTGTTTAGTCAGCTGCACATTACTGCCTCATTATAGTGCTACAAATTATAACAGTTTGGATATAATGCTATCCAGTCATGGCTCACATTAAGGTGTATGTTTACTCCTCCATGTTATTCTGCCATTTTTACAAAGGGAAGCAACTCATGTGACATCTTATGCTTCCATATACAACCAAATGTTCCTGAAAAGTAGTCTAACTCCTAAAGGGAAGAATTTGCACCAGGAGGAGCAAATTCTTTCCTTTAAGAGTAGACCCCCATTAAGATGGATGGATGACTTGCCATTTTACATCCTTTTCAACAGTATTTCAGTCATATCAGGACGATTGGACGATGATTATGAAAGGCTGTGTGCAATGGAACCCCGTTTACGGTAGGAAAGATTCTCACCTTGAGCGGATTCGAACCCAGGTCCGCTAGATCAGTAGTAACCCACTGAGCTATCGGGGCTCCTCCCCCCATTAAGAAGGGGGGCAGAAAAGAAAATGTAGAGTTGCTTCCCCTGAAAGCATACCAAGTCACCTTAAGACTAAACAACAAAAGAGCGTAAAGCAATTGAGCATTTAATGCTCCCAGCATTGCCTTAGAAACCTTTGAAGTTTGGTCTCAAGATAAAGCTACTTTATGTAAGCCTCTCCATGGACTCAACACAGCAAAAAATTAACTGTTCTGTACTATCACTCATGGCCAGTGTCAACATTTGGACAATTACCTCTTGCTACCCCAAAGTCAGAACATGCACTGACCAGTCAAATAAGGCAAAATTCTTAGACAAACAAACATACAAATGTTTTTGTGACAACAGAATATATTCTGACAACTTTAAAAGCTAAAGCAATAAGCACATTCGCCCAAGGTCAATAGCACTTATAGTGCTGCTACTAACGATGGTACTTTAGTAATTTTGTTGAGTATATACCTCACCATCATAATTTCATACAAGTATTATTTAAAGCTCTGTGGCAAAAAAATATCATTCCTTCTGATAAATGGACGGATCCAATTAAGCTCTACAGGCAAAAAGTTGTGATATGGCGTGTAAAAATGATTACTTCAATTAGGAGGTGAGGTTAATGCTGATTTCTTATTTTGTCATACAAACATATTTACATACATGTATGTTGTATATTTTGTTCAGATAATCTTGTCCTAGCAGTTTTAACACTTAAACCACCACAAACGAAAGAAATTGAATCTGCAAACAGTGTAGATCCGAATGAGGCTGCTCATAATGAGCAGCCTCATCTGGATCTACACTGTTTGCCTACTAGTCTTTGGATTTTGAATATGAATTAGCTTGAACAAAACATTTTTTTTTAACTATTATGAGCCACCTCATCTGGATCTTTACTGTTTGCCATCTAGTCCTGGAAATCTCAATACAATATACAGTCAGTATGAAACAGTTTTTGAAATTTTACAAACATAAATTTTGAGGTCTGCTTCATGGTGCTTCAAGAGAGGAAAGATTACACATTATCATGTGATACTGTAAGGACCCTAAATATTTGGACAGATAGGTCTGAGAAAACACTGGAGATCCAGATTAAAGTTTGCTTAGAGTCTACAAAATTTGCCGTTCACTAAGCATCATTTGGATGCATTAATGTGTGTAAAATCCACTTTCTAAGCATTTTCAAACAATAACTGTGCAACTTTCAAGTGTTCGAAATTTTAGAGTCATTATGGATACCTTCGTTATACTGTGATGTAACATCAGTACATAAATTGTTACAAAACACCTAGACATGGCATGTATGATTTCACTGCCATCCAGTCTAGGACTGTTCTATTAAATGTAAAACAAATTTCTCAGTCCATAATTTCTAACCTCATTTCCTAAATTCATACACTTGCTCAAAATCCTTAATGCATGTTTTAAAGGAGAAACAAATGTAGCTTCAACATTTGTCAACAAAAGAATGAAAATTACTATGCATGGACAGACAGACAAATGGCCAACAGGAGCCACTAACGTGGAGTGTTATACAGAGTATAACTTTGCTTGCTTCCACAATGGAAATTCTAAACAAAAGTCAACAAAAAAAAAACCCACAAAGAACAGAAATAGCACAGCATAAAAATCAGCAATGAAACATATGAAAAAAAATATGTATATACCGGTATGTGTGTCTACAGATGCCCCAATGGGTGGTCTTAATTTTTTCCCATGGACATTAAATGTTTCATTTAACACAAATGAAGAGATACAACAATTTAAAAGTCAAAAGTAACAATAGACACCTTTGCAAATCAAAAATTGAAGCCGTAAGATGAAAGCTGTATAACCAAATTGAAAACTTAATTTTAAAACAAATCATTTTTTTCAAATATTTGACTTAATTTATTGTAAAGAATCTGACAAAACTGCACAAGAATTTCGATTACAATTTTTTTCTTTCTTTTTTTTTTTACCTTTTTTTTACAGGCTCAGGAAGACACTCTGTCTCATCTTATCTCACAAATATGCATATCATCTGTGAAAAGTTCAGAAGAAACAGGTGAAAACTAAAGGCAGAGCTGACAAACTCTGTAATGAACAAAATATAAGGCAAATCACTATTGTCCTCATCATCATTTTATGATCTGGGGGTGGGGGTAGGGGCATGAAACTTAAGGGTGGGGGTGGGGTTGGGCATGGATTTATGAGTATATTCCAATGCATGGTTTAAGTCAGAAAACAACAAGACCTTAAATTAGCAAACAAAAGTGATAAAAAGTTTGTAGACTGCCTCTTTTTGTATGACATACTTCAGTACACCAAACCTGATTTCCAACAATAAATTATGCAAAGTAATGTTTTACATAGCAACATATACATGTATATACATAAAGTAAACCAGCACAGTATGGTGGCAACGTAATTCAGGTTTTTACATATATATAGAACTATAGAACAACAAAGAGTTCATGAATGCAACAAATATAAAAGCACATATATGGTGGTAAACTTTGTTCTTTACTAGCACAGATAAAAATAACATAAATTTCATGAAAAACAAGTAAAACATGCAATAATTTCTCAAAAACAAATATGACAGCATTAAGCAGAGACCTCTTGTGCAATCAGCAGAACTGAACCTAAGAAAAAAATTCACAACTCCTAGACAATGTTTGTTACTTCTCAATTCTAGATACATTGCAACTGAATTCAACAGCCACCACTGGGATTGTATAAAACTGGCTGTTTTAGGAAGGTGACCACTATCAGGGAGTCAAATATCATATATAGTAACGGTGTACCCTAAAAAGCTTAAATATTTGGACACCTAAAAACCGTTAATTTTCCATTTTGAACAAACGGAAAATTAATGGTTTTAGGTGTTCCAATACTTAAGCAATTTAGGGTACTTTGGAAACAGAAAAATACTATCTCCTACAGGGAAATGGCAGTTGTTAAGAGATGACCGTTAACTCTTAAAGCCCCAGTGACGCAATTAGCAAAATCTGCAAACAGCGTAGATCCTGATGAGGCGGCTCATAATGAGCCGCCTCATCTAGATCTACACTGTTTGCCCTTCAGTCTTTGAATTCTCAATATAACTAGAAGGTTGTCCAGGGACAACTGGTCGAGCCCGCTGTTTGCTATAGTGGCCTATAAGCATGTCAAGACTAAGTAACTGCTTCACCCTAGAAAGAAGCCAAACATCATCATGCTTAGCCAGCATTTTCTTCTGTTTTTTTTTTTTCAAATTTTAACAAAGGAAAATAATAGTGATGACCCAGACAAGCTCAATTTATGACAATTACAATATCTGACCTTCAAGTGTGACCTTGACCTTGGACCTACCCAAACACGTATGTCACTTGACACTTCCACTCATCAAGAAGAACAATTGTGCCAAATTCTTTTGAAATCCATCCATAAATGTAGAAGTAATGGCTCGAACAAGCTCAATTTATGACCATTTTATCATTTGACGTTCAAGTGTGACCTTGACTTTGGACCTACTTCAACAAATGTTCCAAATGGCACTTCTACTCATCAAAGAGAACAATTGTGCCAAATTATTTTGAAATCCATTTGTAAATGTTGAAGTTATGGCTCAGACAAGCTCAAATTATGGCCATTTTATCATTTGACCTTCAAGTGTGACCTTGAGCCACCTGAACAAATGTTTCAAATGGCACTTCTACTCATCAAGGAGAACAATTGTGCCAAATTATTTTGAAATCCATCCGTAAATGTAGAAGTTATGGCTCGGACAAGCTCAATTTATGGCCATTTTATCATTTGACCTTCAAGTGTGACCTTGACCTTGGACCTAGCTGAACAAATGTTTCAAATGGCACTTCTACTCATCCAGGAGAACAATTGTGCCAAATTATTTTGAAATCCATCCGTAAATGTAGAAGTTATGGCTCGGACATGCTAAATTTATGGCCATTTTATCATTTGACCTTCAAGTGTGACCTTGACCTTGGACCTAGCTGAACAAATGTTTCAAATGGCACCTCTGCTCATCAAGGAGAACAAATTTGCCAAATTATTTTGAAATCCATCCATAAATGTAGAAGTTATGGCCCGGACAAATCCGGACGCACGCACACACTGACTAACGCACGCACGCACGGACATACACCAAACTGACATTGTAACAACTATGTCTCGCTCACCCCAAGCGGGCTCGACAAAAAGTCATGGACAATGCATTTTTTAATTTATGCAGATGTAAATTTTGTCGTCTGCTTTTTGGTACTGAAAGAGTTAATATAGGTTCCATGCTGTTCTGTTCTGGCCTCAATGACAAAGCCTTGCAAGAAGGTTCTGTGAAGCTATAATATATGATAATCTGTTTCCATTGAGAAATAAGAAAAAAGTGTCTCAGAATTATGCTGTGCACAAACTCTCAGTATTAATATGTGTATGGCAATCTTATTTCTTTTTATTCTTTTTTTTTCATATTTTTTTTTTCATTATTTACTTTTTTTGTTAATTTTTCTTCATTTTTTTTTTTACTTTTTTATATTTTTATTTCATTTTAATATTTTTTTTGTTTTGTTTATTATTAATACTTTTTTTGCATTTTTACTGTTATTATTTTTGCTCCATTTATCCATCATAGCTGGAACATAGCAAGGTAGCTATAACTGTCTTGATTTTCAAAAGTTTCATAGGGGAATGAGTATTATTCACTTACAGAACGCTTGGGCTTAAATGGTAAAATATTTGGTTAAAGATGTTGCAAATATGTCACTAGGAATGGTTTTACAAAATGCTGTATGCTAACATGTCCTATTTATCATAAATCTGGATAAAGGGAAGATGGTGGATGCAAACTGCTTTTCTTCTAGTTGATTGTCCAAAAACTTCATACATCGCCAAACTAATCGTAGAAAAACTTTTTCCTGAAAACTCTTTGTGTAACTGCAGATCTGGGTCACCAACTGCAGGTATTCTAAATTCTGGGCTCGGTTTTTCAAAATTAACAACTTTGATAGTTAATGATAAATTACATTTTCTAATGTGTTGTACACAAAAGGCACTGACAATTTTTGCAGATAAAACTGAAAAGCTTCTGCAATGCATTTTCTCACATTTTTCAGCAAAACATGTTAGCACACTTGCTTTTTTGGGGTACTAGAAGACCTAAGGATTCACTAACGATATCATCGTCCCAATATGACCACAGCTGTTTACCGTGGACATCAAGCAACAACACAACAAGGACTAATGAATCCTTAAAGATGATGTCACTGCCGGGAGGTCTGGTTCCCAGCACTTTGCATATGCAACCTGTACATGCAAAGGTGTGATCAGTTCTCATTAAGATTGTTTCCAAGTCACTGACAGTGTAACAAATCATGACTACACCTCCTGCCACCGATCCTGTCCATGAATGATAATGTGGAAATTAATCCTTATATTTAAGCAAAAGACGCTTTTAACAACTGTGCTCTAATGGGTACAATTTGCCTCACCAAATTTTAAATTATCAGGAATTCTGTGACAAGCTACACTCTAGGAACACTAACATACCAAATTCTGTTGGAATGAATTGTGGGATTATACTGATATGTAACTATACATGTAGCTCTTCATACTTTCATCACACATTCATAAATAACTTAATGCCCCAACCAATGATCTAAACCAGGGTTTCCTTACACCAAAGATGAACATTCTTCCATGTTGCTATAAAAGCCGGCTTGTACTGCAAGGCTATACAAGTGTATGATAACTATACCCTGTGACACATATATAATACTTAAGCATCTTCATATGTAAACATGATAGACACAGCTCCAAAAAAAGGGAGGCTTTCAGGGTAAGTACTAATTTTTGTTTTCCATACACATGGGGGTAATGCCAAGTCACTACCTGTGCTGTCAATCATGCTAAATCTAATACATTCATGCAAAAGTGGCTGTCAACCGAGACACCTGACAGCGTTTTCAACTCTGTCTGGTCATAAACACTAACATCATTTAACACCATTATTGGAATGAAGTCCACCAAATTCTCAGCCATTCAGGAAAGTAACTGATCTGTCAACAGCACAGGTAAGCCAAGTGGTATTACCCCCATGATAAACATATGCTTTGGCCCATCATTGCCACAGTTCTAAAGTGGCCATAACATGCTTTATTGAAAATTAAGATATATGAGCCTCGACACGACAAAACCAACAAAGTGGTTGTGCGCCCAGTGCAGACTCAGATCAGCCTGGGCATCCGCCAAGTCTGATCAGAGTCTTTGCTGTCTGATGAAGGTAGCTTAGTCCCTCGGCTACCCTTTAAGCGCCTAGCAAAGAGTCTGATCAGACAGGGCCGATGCCCAGGCTGATCTGAGTCTATGCTGGGCGCACAACCACCTTGTTGGTTTTCTCGAGTCACAATTCATATATCCTATTACCCTCTTGCAAGTTTTCTTATCTAGAGTACACTTCATAAAAGGGACTTGGTACACCTTCATGGTTTTCCACCATTTTGACAAAGGGGAACAACTTTCAAGTCTTTCTGTTTACTTCCCTGGAAAATGAAGCCCTTTTAGAAGTGGGTGTCTGTTCTTAACCCTTAGACTGCTAAGCGCGACTATAGTCGTGCTCGAGGGGTAGGTCACTTTGAGAGCATGTCAGGCACACTAGACATCAAGTATTCCCCATCATTTGCGGTTGTCCTATGCAGGAGGGAATCTGCTTTCTACTAGAGCAAGGTTTTACCCACCTAATTGATTTGTTGACCTTTAAAACTCGGAGAAAACGTAAAAAATTTATGGTATTTTCAACATCAGCTTTTCAGGTGGCTACCCCTACTTACTTGATCCCGATTTTCTGACAACTAGACTTCATCCTTCCAAACTTTCTCTCTTGATAAATATTCAGCAATAACTCCGGCCCTCAGACAAGCAATTACTTTTGTCATACAAAGCATATCATTGGCGCTAATATCTTGTACTTTTTTTTTTTTTTTTTTTTTTTTTTTAAGTGTCTACATCGGTTCCCGCTGACATCATGTGACACCCAAATATGGCAAGTCACGTGACCTTGGTAACTTCCGGAAAATGGCAGCTCACACATCGGCCATATTGAGTGAAATTTTCAAGCAAATCGACCAGAGTGTGTGCAAGTTATGGCCTCTGAGATACCCCTACCCCCATTTTAGGGTCAGGTAAATTATTTTTTCAGCAGTCTAAGGGTTAACAGAAGGTAGTGCGAAAAATCAAACATGTCAATTTCACCTGAATTTCACTTTTTAGGTCTATTGGGGCCAGAAATGGGCAAATTTGAAAATTTATTTTTTCTTCTGTTAACCCTTAGACTGCTAAGCGCGACTATAGTCGTGCTCGAGGGGTAGGTCACTTTGAGAGCATGTCAGGCACACTAGACATCAAGTATTCCCCATCATTTGCGGTTGTCCTATGCAGGAGGGAATCTGCTTTCTACTAGAGCAAGGTTTTACCCACCTAATTGATTTGTTGACCTTTAAAACTCGGAGAAAACGTAAAAAATTTATGGTATTTTCAACATCAGCTTTTCAGGTGGCTACCCCTACTTACTTGATCCCGATTTTCTGACAACTAGACTTCATCCTTCCAAACTTTCTCTCTTGATAAATATTCAGCAATAACTCCGGCCCTCAGACAAGCAATTACTTTTGTCATACAAAGCATATCATTGGCGCTAATATCTTGTACTTTTTTTTTTTTTTTTTTTTTTTTTAAGTGTCTACATCGGTTCCCGCTGACATCATGTGACACCCAAATATGGCAAGTCACGTGACCTTGGTAACTTCCGGAAAATGGCAGCTCACACATCGGCCATATTGAGTGAAATTTTCAAGCAAATCGACCAGAGTGTGTGCAAGTTATGGCCTCTGAGATACCCCTACCCCCATTTTAGGGTCAGGTGAATTATTTTTTCAGCAGTCTAAGGGTTAATGGAACGACCACTCTGTTCCTAGAGCAAATTCTTTCCTTCAGAACTGACCCCACTTCAATGGGAGGAAAAGTCAAAATCACAGAATTGCTTCCCTTAAAACAGAGCTCTAGAAAAGAAGGAGTATTTGGTGATAATTAAAGATAATTTTTGTTAATTCTGCATAAAAAACATATTTTGTGACCCCTCATCTGCCTCATCGAGACAGTTCAGATGTGGGGTCACAACATATGGTTTCGATGAAAAATAAGAAAACATATCCTTAATTATCATTAAATACTCCTTCTTATCAAGAGCTCTGTTGAAAATGTACCTTGTCACCTAAAGATGATAAAATTGATTGTAGTGATGCAACAATACCTTATGTATGACTTGATTTCTGATAGACTAGTTATAAACCTGACTATATGAATGACTAGTTACGATGACTGAAGAACTAGTATCAAAGCAAATTAATGGGACAGCATAGTTAAGCTATGATGCAATAATATGATGAATGGATGGATGACTTGGCGATTTTATGTCCTTTTCAACAATATTTCAGTATCAAGACAATGGCAAAGAAAGGAGAGGGATGAGCTCCGCTTTTCATATGCCATGCCCAAGAAAAAGTGAACTGCCTAACCCCACTGCTTCAAGCTACAAGAAACCTTAAACCTTTTCTAACCAAGACAATGGAAGGTGATAAAGAATCTGCAAAATGAAGCACTGTTAAGTTTCAGACAGAAGACTGCTTCTAGCAGAACTCAAACCACAACCCCGTGACTAGAGTTCCAGACAAGCAGGGGTAACAGGGATAATTCAGAAATAATTATTCTTATTTCTCAATGAAAACATATGAGCCCGTCCAGATAGAAATCGACCTTATGACGCGCGACGTGAAACTGAGATAAATGACGTCAAAGTTTGACGTTACGTCAGCAGATTTTTCCGCTGTTTCACACGGCATGTGATTGAACTTTAATATGAATGTTAATTGTGTGGGAAACCACCGTAGCCGCATATTTGTTGCCAGGAATCCAGAAATATGATTCTTTGGAGCATTATGCATCACCAAAAGTGCAGTTTGCGTTTATAACTGAATTTGATAAATTGAAAAAATCTTTTATTCGCAGATCCGTAAAAAAGGTTTAGACTTGCGACAGTTCTGGTCCCATTTTAGTTCATGTTCATAAATTTTCAGCTTTGATCTAGAGAAAATAATTTTCAATCTTGGATAATAATAATAATAATAATAATAATAATATTATTATTATTAATATCAAAAGAAAAATCTCGAACCGAAAAAATATCCAAGCGTACAGCTTTGTTTAGTAATAGGAGATAAAAGCGTGACGTCACTGATAAGATACCTGGGGGATTCCCCGAGTCTGGTTGGCAGAAAGGTTGATACAGCATTATAGAATATAGTTAATACGCGAGATTGTTTGTGTAAATTATGACTTTAAAACAGCAAAATTTTAATGTTTTAGACAGATAATATGTAAGGCTTACATTTTCTTTCATGAAATTGAATTTTATGATTTATTTGCGTGCTAAGATGCTTCATTGGACGGACACCCGGCGCCAGGTGTGTGCAACTATGGTTACGTACCGTTGAGCCACTTGGGTAACGTCGATACGAGAATTGAACAGAACAGAACTAAGATGCTTCAAAAATATATTTTGTTTTTCCTTTCTATCACAAATGTTCATAGCGCAAGTTTATAAAAGTCTAGATGATGTAGCGTGTAAAAGGGGAAACGGAAAATACAAGAAATGAACGAACGGACAAACAAACCATTAAATAAATGAATGACTGAATAAATGGCAGTGAATCGTTGATGAATGACAAAATGCATTTCTTTTTCTTTTATATTTCTTAGTTCAAGCTTTTGATCTTCATGTAACTTTCAAAAATTACTGTTGGCTTAGCTCTATTATAGAATTTTATAAACTGTTATAAAATCAATATTTCAGGTGGCATTTACTTGTTTTAGGATATAGCTAAAAGCTTACACTGAAACGAGATGAAATGCGAAATTCAATTTTATCATTGAATTATTGTTAGCATTAAACTGTTCTTAACTTGTTAGATCTCGTATTCACAAAATACAATATATACTTTTTATCATAGATATCACAGTTATAAAATCAATATTTCAGGCGGCATTTTCTTGTTTTAGGATATAGCTAAAAGCTTACACTGAAACAAGATGAAATGCGAAATTCAATTTTATCATTGAATTATTGCTAGCATTAAATTGTTCTTAACTTGTTAGATCTCGTATTCACAAAATACAATATATACTTTTTATCATAGATACTCTAATAAAAAGTATCTGAGTCTGTATCCTATGTTATTTTTCTGAATTAAAAATGTTTGTTTCCTATTGTATAATAGTATATTCGCGGTCTTTAGTCGATCCTTGACAAAGGACGTCTTATCATAGTTCAAAACACACTGCAGGTATCCTGTGGTGACAAATTGAAATAAACATGTATCTAAAATAAACTGTTTGTGCGCCGAGTGCGGCTAATTATCCGTTAGCACAAACGTATGGCTTCCTCTCGTTTATTTATTTTTCTTTCTTTCTTTGTTGTTCACAGAATTTTAAGAAATCGCAACCATCGATATATATTATTATTTCTATTATTTTTATTTTTAATTTTCTTGTCTCTAAATCAGATCGACATTTTACAGTAATTCCGCTGAAGTTCTCTTAGAATATTTTTTTTTCATCTTATCCTATTTATACTAATAAATACAACTTATAGTAGAAAAGATTAAAATACTGATCTGCAGTATTTTCATTTTATTCTGTTAATATTTTTCAGTCGTAGTTATTGAGAAAAACAGTCCGGTTAAGTTGATGGGTTTATCCAAACACGCGTTTTACTAGATGAATTCAAATAATTAAATGATTTCTTTTTCGTATGACAGGTGACCAAGACCTTATTTCCAATTGTTTTAAATCAGTAGCTATTTATTCGCACTTATTTTAATTATCTTTTACGCATTTTAGTGATTACACTTCAGACTATCCTATAGAAAAACACTGTCCGCTGGTTAATCTTTGCCAACCAAGCTACCCACGTGATCATCCGATGACGTCACTGCGGGGATTCCCGTTATCTCCTATAGGCCTACAAATATCGTCAGCGTATCCATGCATTCACTGTTTTGGTTCTATAGCCCTTCAACGCAGTAAAGGTATTTTTGAGTCATAACATAATTCTACCATATCGTGATTTCAAAAAAATGATCTACAGGCAGATGCCCGTACAAATAACGGGAAATGGACTGGCAGCTGGTTGCCAGGAATGTTACCGTAAAATCTACAGATTTTTTTTTTTACAGTATGCAGAAATAAATTCTTTGCTTTATTAAAAAGAAAATGACAAACTTTAAGCTAATTGCTTACTCATCTTTAGAAACAGTTGAAGTATTTCAAAACATCAAAGATATCTTTTTAAGAGTTTTTTTTTTTTTTTTTTTTTTTTTTTTTGCTTTATGCACTCGAAGCCATAGGAGCACTGGAGGTAAGAAGTTTGCGGATTGTTCGTATGTGCGAACGGCAGTCAGTATTTAAACATGTCGGTCAGTCCGAAGTTTATGTCTTGTAAAAGCTGCACACTGTAAAAAAATCCGTAGATTTTACGGTAAAATAACTGGCAACCAGCTGCCAGTCATTTTACCGCTATTTTTACAGGCGCCCGTAAAAATTGCAGGAATCCTCAAGCAGAGTGGGACAGAATAGAGCAGGTGTCGTTTTGGTCAGATAGCCCTTCAACAATACAAAGTTATTTTCGAGTGCGGCCCGTTAATACAAAACTTCCATTTCGTGATTTTCAACAATGTTTTACAGGCAAACGCCCGTAAAAATAATGGGAAAGGACTGGCAGCCGGTTTCCAGTTATTCTACCGTAAAATCTACAGTTATTTTTAAAGTGTGCTCTTTGGAAAATATATTTCTTGATTACCTTTCGAGGTAAAAGGGATCATACTTGGTATATGACACCTGGAGCCATTCCATCTTTTCTACCTATCTCACGAGGCATGTCCCGGGATGGGACCAAAGTCCAGAGCTGCGTTACGGGAAAATTAACTCATACTGATTACATGCGTTTGCTGTGTTAACGTTAATAATAGTGATATGCGTTTCAAGGGAAAACATTGATAATGGCGTTATCTATAACAGTGTTACAGCGTGATGTCACGTAACGTTATTAATTCTGGCAAATTTCTTTAGATACCAGTGTGTTTAAAACTGCCATAACATCCTTAATAATCTAGTTAACTTCAAAAGGTTTTCACCTTTTTGTTCTATAACGGCATGCGCATTCAGATAACAGAAAACCTAAAAATCGATTTTTTATGTCATAAGGTCGATTTCTATCTGGACGGGCTCATATGTTGAGACCCCTCATTAGGGTGAAAGTTCCAAAATATCAAAATCCTGAAATCAAGTTTATAATCCTGAAATGAGGAGTTTTCCTTTACTTTAAAGAGAAGGTTGGCCTCAAAAATCCTGAATTCAGGGATAATCTTGAAAACTATTACCCATGTTCTAATGAGGGCTCACAACGTATGTTTTTATGCAAAAATAAGGAAAATTATCTCTACATCATCCCTGTTACCCCTTCTTCTCTGGAGCACTGTGTGACCCGAAGTCAGAAGTACAGATCACTCGGCAACTACAGCTATGATGCAAGAAATGAAACTCAGTATGTGCAAACATCATGAGACTGTTTTGGATAAGAGAACCCATTACAATCGAAAAAATAGCCATCAGAGGAGATGGCAAATCCCCCGACCGAAGACCCGCATTGGCCTTGGTAAAAAGGGTGCACTTCAAAATACATATTAGTAATATATTGTCGTTCTTTTATGCTTCTGATTGACATTAACTGTTAACAGTTGCATGATTATCTAACACACAGACTAAAACAGTATGCTTGACTGCTAAAAAGAGGTAATATCTCAAACAGCCACCATATACACAAATGTATAGCATACGATACATTCAACTTTCAAAATGTGTGAATAACTTCTAAAGTACAAGCCCTACAAACCTAATTTTGAGCTCTCTAGTAAGTGAATTTGGACAAAGAATCCAAATCTGGAAAAAAAAATTTTTTTTTTTTTTTGGGGGGGGGGGGAAGGGGGCATGGGAATGTGGAGGGATCAGAGAGAGTTAGGAACACTGATAAGATATCACAGCATGATCATCAATATTCTAAAAGGTACACGATTGTTCAAATTGTGGAGCAGACCAGGGTTATACAGATTTGGAGCAGGAGACTCAAACATCAGCTCAAACTACCAAAGGGAAATAACTCACAAAGTATAAAAGCATGAGTTATCATTCATGTATGAGACAAACTGTCATGACCTGTTCTACATATCTGTGAAGTATCATGAAAATATTCCAAAAGGTATTCAAGCTATAGAGCGGACACCTAAAATCATCAAAGGGAAATAACTCCAAAAGTTAGAAAGCAAGAGTTGTCATTCTTGTTCGCGACACATCATCATGACCTGTTCTACATATCTGTGAAGTATCATGAAAATATTCCAAAAGGTATTCAAGTTATAGAGCGGACACGAAATCACACCTAAAACCATCAAGGGGAAATAACTCAAAAAGTAAGAAAGCAGGAGTTGTCATTCTTGTTCGCGATACATCGTCATGACCTGTTCTACATATCTGAGAAGTATCATGAAAATATTCCAAAAGGTATTCAAGTTATAGAGCAGACACGAAATCATACCTAAAATGATCAAGGGGAATTAACTCAAAAAGTAAGAAAGCAAGAGTTGTCATTCTTGTTCGCGACACACCGTCATGACCTGTTCTACATATCTGTGAAGTATCATGAGAATATTCCATAGGGTATTCAAGTTATAGAGCGGACACGAATCTGCCAAAAAAATCAGACCTAAAACTATCAAGGGGAAATAACTCAAAAAGTAAGAAAGCAAGAGTTGTCATTCTTGTTCGCGACACATCGTCATGACCTGTTCTACATTTCTGTGAAGTATCATGAAAATATTTCAAAGGGTATTCAAGTTACAGAGCGGACACGAATCTGCCAAAAAATCACCAAAGGGGAGATAATTCAAAAAGTACAATAGGAAGAGTTATCATTCTTGTACGCGACACATCGTCATGACCTGTTCTACATAACTGTGAAGTATCATGAAAATATTCCAAAGGGTATTCAAGATATAGAGCGGACAAGAAAGTGTTTACGGACGGACGCCAGGCTCATCGCTATATCCCCCGAACCGGTCGGGGGATAAAAATATGGTACAAGCTAGCATTCTTTCTGCATTATACTTCTTATAAACAGTGAACAACAATGCTACGAATATGAACAAAGTTAATATGCATACCATAAAAATTATAAATATTGGAGCCGACAGGCCTGAGCAAACAGGGCAGACCCAGATCAGACTCACTGCTTCCATAGTTGGAAAATACAAACTGTTCAATTTTACTAGTTACTGTAATTATTTTACAGCATAATTATGCACCAATTTTTAGTATTTTTATGGTAATTTAAACTGTTCTACAGTTAGGTCTTTATAAATTGTTTGAAAGCAGAGCGCTAGATAAGAGGGAGTATTTGGTGATAATTAGTGATAATTTTTGTTAATTTTGGAAAAACATACGTTGTGACCCCGCATCTGAATCGTCTTGACGAGACGGTTCAGATGAGGGGTCACAACATCTTGTTTCAATGAGAAATAAAGAAAATTAGCCCTCAATAATCATCAAATACCCCTCTTATCTAGAGCTCTGTGAAAGGTGAACAATGACACAAGGATTATTGATGAACTTAATATACATAATAACAAAAAAACAACAATCTTATGGCCTGGCAGATGAGGTGTAACTTAAACAATTCTGCATTGAAATTTATCAATATAACATACAAGCACTTATTCAAATTTGATAAAAAGCTTATTACAGACGTATTAATGGTATAGGTCCAACACAGACTTATCTTACACAGATTGCATTTTTACACAAAGTTACATACATACATTGCATTTTTAGTGCAATATTGACAAAATTTCCACAGCTTGATTATATCCAAGCAGCTTTCGATTCATTCCAATTTTTTAATTTTCCATAAAACCATATATTGTGGGCACTCATTTGAACCCCCTTGCCACTGCAATAAGAGGCCAGAATGATTTCTTTCATTATTAAGAATAATCAGAGCTCTAGATAAGAGGGAGTAATTGATGATAATTAAGGATAATTTTTGTTATTTCTACATAAAAACATACATTGTGACCCCTCAGCTGAACAGTCTCGACGAGACGGTTCAGATGAGGGGTCACAAAATATGGTTTCAATGAGAAATAAAGAAAATTATCCCTCAATTATCATCAAATACCCCTCTTATCTACAGCTCTGAAAATTATCAAAAGTTTAGATTTTCTTCACCTCTTTATCAGTTGTTTCATGAGGAATCTATTTCCATTCACCATATAACTTTCATACCCAACATCTAAGCAATAACAACAATATTATTTGTCAATCATAACATAGCACTAATCATTAAATCATAAAACAGTAAACCAGGTTTATCATATATAGCACAAGATTTAGCACTAAAAATAAAAATTTGAGCTTCTATTTTAACGGAGCCTCTAAATAAGCTCAAGTTTTGGGTGCAGAATTTGAGTTTTCCTACTTCTCCAGAAACACAGTAGTAATTCCTCATTAGAATCAACTCCGCAAGTTCTTTCCAACTGTAACAAGGTTTAATAATTCATCAGTATCCAAGACTTGTTAGTTCAAAAGTACCAACATCTTTAATTAACGAGATGGTAACTTACTCTATGTAAAGACACTAGCTTTTTTGCTGAAAAAATGAGAGGAGCTTTTGCATTGAAAAATGCAAAAGCTCCTCTCTTTTTTTTCAGCAAAATAATAGCACGATGATTTTACATTTACAAGAAGACTCACCAAATCCGACTAACGACTTTGTTAAGCTAATAATGCTTTAAACAACAGGGCCCAAATTTTCAAGTCCAAACCTTTAGCTTATATAGAGCTCCGGGGTTCAACATATAAATATCATTCAAGTCAAATCTTTGCATATCCCTGACTTATAAAAATAAAGCTATTTCTGTGGAAGTCCTTTCATTTCATCATTATAACACGTGTCATACGAGCACAACTTTCTGGAAAATTGCCATGAAAGCGGCAGACAGTCCTCCCGCAATCGGCAAAGTCACAAACCAGGCAAGAACTATATTTCGGAACAATTTCCAATCGACACCTTGGCGAGACCGGAACCACCCCACAAATACTATAGATCCCACTTTACAGTGTGTTGTTGATATGGGAATTCCGATGTTCGATGCAAGAAGCACAGTTAATGCTGATCCTATCTCTATACAGAAGCCACTGAAATAAGGAACACAATAGAAAGTAAATAAAACGTTACTGTATGTATTCAGTTAAAGGGGTGACTCTAGCAAGCCAAAATGACTATTGCAATACTATTACTATTGCAGGAATCCCTATTGCAATACTATTACTATTGCAGTTACTATTGCAATGCAATTGCAATAGCTATTGGAGACTGCTCTCTTATCCAGAAATTTTGCTTTAATGTATAAAATCTGGTTTGTTCGAATAAGTTGGTGGCTAAAAAGCATTATTTATCATATGACGTCGCATCTGAGAGTGTAATAAAGCCATGCATTAAAAACGATAATCCACTAGTGGATTAAATATGCAAATTACGTCGTAACGTTATACGTTGACGTCCATAAAAACATCGCGTTTTCTAATGGCGAAATCGTGACGTTTTACTGCAAATTTTGCAAATAAAATGCGATGTTAGTATCATATGATAAATAGAATCTTGCATTCGTGTTCCTGTATTATTGAATTTATTAAACTCGTTGGGCAAAAACGATAAGATGCTCGGCAAAGCCTCGCATCTTATCTTTTTCCCCAACTGGTTTAATAAATTCAATAATACATGAGCACTCATGTAATATCCTCTATGTAATGACTCTAATTTCACAAAGTGCACAACATGACAACAAAATACAAGAAAATGTTACATTTTCCATTCTTTGGAATCCAATATAAGCTAAAACACATTAGTTCTTATTATTCTTTTAGTTAAAAACACTTCCTTCAAAAAAAAAGATGCATGTCTAGAATCTATTGAGACTATTGCGATATTGGAAACACTATTGCCGATAGTATTGACATTGCAGCTTTCCCTATCGATAGTGACTATTGCCAGTGTCACTATTGCGATATATCGATAGTCCGATGTATTGTTACTGTATGTATTCAGTTATTAGATGGGTTTTCCCCTTCCAAAACAATCTCACAGATCTAAATCCATCTTCGAAGAAGGATCTAGATCTTTGGCAGAGCTTTAGATAAGAGGGAGTATTTGGTGATAATTAGGGATAATTTTTCTTATTTCTCATTCAAACCGTATGTTGTGACCCCTCATCTGAACCGTCTCGAGGGATAATTTTCGCGAAATCGGCATAAAAACATATGTTGTGACCCCTCATCTGAACCGTCTCGACAAGACGGTTCAGATGAGGGGTCACAACATATGGTTTAAAGGAGAAATAAGAAAAATTATGCCTAATTATCATCAAATACGCCCTCTTATCTAGAGCTCTGCTTTGGGACTGTTTTGGAAGGGAAAACCTCATCTTATAGCTGAATTACATGACTACTTTACATATTTTCAGTAATTTTGGAAGGACAAACTCCCATCTTGTAACGGAATGCGATAATTTTACAATAAAACTACGTAAGTAATACTGTAGGATATATAAAATTAAAATGGAGAATTACTATTCATAATTCTTGTTTTGTCACCCTAGATGAAATAGACTCTCACCAATTCACATCGTAATGAATATTATTTTTTATAGAATATGAACAAGAAGAGACAGCTGGCCTAACAGTGAATTGCCCATGACATAAAACTTCAATGCAAACGCGAAGTGGAACACTGGAGCGGGAACAGAAATAAATGCAAAAGGTCATCCCTTACTTTGGTTCAGGTGAGCTCAAAAACATTAATGTTCCTAATAGCACCCTTAATCTTATTCAGAATAGTTTATCTGCAAACCAATGCATGAATGCAAACATTGGTCTGTTTCTCTGATTATCACACATGCTGCAAAGTACCTTGTCTTGTGGCCTAGCCCAGTCTTGGACTCTTGACTTACCTGGAAGGGGTTATCTTTGTAAGATCTTCTCCCATTGTTTTCATTACCCTTCTACCCCAGATCCACAATCCAGCTGAGATCCCTACACCCCCTAACAGGAGGATCCAGATAGGGACCGGGGCCTTCTGAGCAGCACTGCCTGTTGTAGCTGTCACCCAGATTGCTACTAAAGGCCCTATGGCATTACTGAAATACATATAGTGGAGCATTATAGTAACACTACTCATCATATCACTACATGGATATAATGACATCATGTCAAAGTTCAAAATTGGACAAAACTATGATATAAAAGAAAGAGATTTAATGCTCACAAAAGGCACAGAGCTGTAAGTGAACAGCATAATAATATGCACCCGGAATATAGCAGCACTTCAGAATGAGAAACACACATTTCAATCAAGGGAGACTCTTGATGTAAATCATTACTACTTCTGCTAATGGCATTAGTTTAGAGTCATTTAGTAAAAATAACAAGAGGCCCAAATGGGCCTGATATCGCTCACCTGGCTTTTGTGCGATGGGACCATTCTGATACAAAATTGGTCCAATTCCAATGAGATTTTCTCATTTTCACATTTTGCTACTTTTAGTAACAGAGGCCAACTTGTCTGGTCTTTATATATTTACTTTTGAAACATCTCAATACAAGAATCATTTTGCCACAAATTTCATCAAAATCCATTCAGGGGTTACTGAGATGTTGTCAGTTTCATGTTTTGTGCTATTTTTAGTAACGGCAGATGGCGGCCATCTTGGAATGCCAAAATGCAAAAAATCGAAAAGCTTTCATGCAAGGATCATTTTGACACACAATTGGTCCAGCTCCATTGTAATTTTCTAATTTTCATATTTTGCTATTTTAAGTAACAGAGGCCAACTTGACGGGTCTATATTTGTTAATATTTTAAAGGACTCAAAGCAAGAATCAGTTTGCCTCAAATTTTGTCTAAATCGATTCAGCGGTTAATGAAATATTGTCATTTTCATGTTTTGTGTTATTTTTAGTAACGGCAGATGGCAGCCATCTTGGAATGCCAAAATGCAAAAAATCGAAAAAGCTTAATGAAAGGACCATTCTGATTAGTCCAATTCCATTGAGATTTTCTACAACAGTGGCAAACATGACTGGTCTACAGTTAGTTATTTCTGAAACATCTCAATGTAGGAATCATTTTGACACAAATTTCATCAAAATCCATTCAGCGGTTTCTGAGATATTGTCATTTTCATGTTTTGTGCTATTTTTAGTAATGGCAGATGGCGGCCATCTTGGAATGCCAAAATGCAAGAAATCGAAAAGGCTTAATGAAAGGATCATTCTGATAGAAAATTAGTCCCAATCCATTGAGATTTTCTAATTTTCACATTTTTCTATTTTTAGTAACAGTGGCCAATATGACTGATCTATAGTTAATTACTTTTGAAACATCTCAATGCAAGAATCATTTTGACACAAATTTCGTCGAAATCCATTCAGCGGTTACTGCGATATTGTCATTTTCATGTTATGTGCTATTTTTAGTAATGGCAGATCGCGGCCATCTTGGAATGCAAAATTGCAATTAAGAGAAATGGCTTCATGCAAGGAACATTCTGACACAAAATTGTTCCAATTCCATTCAAGGGTTACTGAGTAATTGTCATTTGATGTTTGTGCTATTTTTAGTAACGGCAGATGGCGGCCATCTTGGAATGCCAAATTGCAATTAATCGAAACGGCTTCATGCAAGGAACATTCTGACACAAAATTGGTTCAATTCCATTAAGGGTTCTTGAGTAATTGTCATTTTTATGTTTGTGCTATTTTTAGTAACGGCCCCCGTGGTGGCCATCTTGGATAGACAACTGGCATAAAATTGAAATAATTCCATTCAAGGACCATTTCTGACCAAATCTGACCAGAATTGATTGCGTTTCCTTGAGATAATGACATTTGAGCAAAATCGGTCTTGTAAGCACTAAGTAGGTCACTGTGACCTAATTCCACTATAGATTTTTTTTCATTTTTATAATTTTGAATCCCAAGGTCCCATTCATGTTCCATGCAAACTTTCAACCAAATATACCAAACGGTTCTGGAGAAGATGTTGGTTTTGTTGTTTTTGCTATTTTTAGTAACAGCGGCCATCTTGGATTCTTGACTTGACCCAATTTTACAATTTTGAAACCCTGCAGTCTGGTCATGCTCCATGTGAAATTTTAGACCAATGGGTTCAGTGGTTTTACAGAAGAAGTTGTTTGAAGTTGTTTGAATAAGTCGTTTTTTGACAGTGGCATTCGAGTAAAATTACACTCGTAAACAGAAAGTAGGTCACTGTGACAAAACTCCGCTACAGATTTTTTTCATTTTTACAATTTTGAATACCAAGGTTTCACTGATGTTCCATGCCAAAATTCAGACAAATATACTCAGTGGTTCTGGAGAAGAAGTTGATTTTGTTGTTTTTGCTATTTTTAGTAACGGCCGCCATCTTGGATTTTCAACCTGACCCAATTTTACAATTCTGAGACCCTGGAGTCAGGTCATGCTCCATGTGAAATTTGAGAACCATGGGACCAGTAGTTTTACAGAAGAAGATGTTTGAATATTTGTTTTTAGGTGTTGACGGACATTTTGCGTGACGACGCACGAAGCACGCCGGACGCATTGGTATGACAATAGCTCACTATGGCCCTTCGGGCCAGGTTAGCTAAAAATAATAGGCTGATCTTAGCCCTTGCTGTTCACATATGCCTCATCCAACCTTTTCTGCGTTCGGGCTCAAACACTTTACACTAAGTTTTGAGTTATCAAAATTCTTGTAGTTTTGCAATCATTATTCTAATGTCAGTATACAAAAGTCATACTTTTTTGCAGTAGATTTAGTTTAGAGAGAGCACATGCATGCCGTCACAAAGATCTGCTTGAAATAAAACTAGGAGAAATTTCCCATTTAGCAGTAAGTCACCTACCTGACATCATTTCCACCATGGGCAAAAGAGCCAAACACTGCTGTTAATACTTGGAGGAAGGAAAACAAATTCTGTGTCTCTGGCTGTTCAACAATATTTTCTCTTGCAAGCTTTAGCTTTTCCTGTAGCAAGTATAATACAAACATTAACCATTTATGTCTAGTTGACCTTTTTTACATCAAGTTTAAAATGCCTGATCGACTGTTCCGTTTTTGCACAGTAGTAAACCGGACCCCTGCTCACTTTGAAATGTCTTCATACTATCCAAAGCGTCTTTAACAGCTAGCCAATGGTATCATGACCATACATATGCATTTAACATTAAAATGCATCCTTAGTAATGAACCTTTCTGGTTTCACAAAACTAAAAATTTGAAGACAATTCACTTATAGTGTTTTCACTTTTGTTCAGTAAATATTGAATGTTAGGCCCCAATCAACTACTTGAATTATCCATGACATCGCTTATGTGTAACGTAGAGTGAACGAGTGTTGTTCATGGATGTATGAACATCTTCAGCCCAGTATAGGTTCATCTAAAGAAATTGTCGAGGAGTGTAAATATTCTCCAGTAACTATCAAGGCAGATTGTACATATGCAGATGCATACGATTTATGGCTTGATTTCTGATGAAGTGTGCTATATACACCAGAGCTCCAGATAAGAGGGGGTAATGGGGATCATTTGGAGATAATTTTTCTTATTTGTCAATGAAAACGTATCTTGTGACCCCTCATTAGAACCGTCTCGGCGAGACGGTTCTAATGAGCGGTCAAAAGATATGTCTTTATGGAGAAATATGCAAAATTATCTCCAAATGATCCCCATTACCCCTTCTTATCTGGAGCTCTGTATATACCATTCTGTATCTGATTGAGCAGAACTAAATGAAGTGCAAAATATGGCTCAAGGCATGCTAGGCCTAAGCAGCTACGAAGCAGGAAAGGATATCTAGAGGTGTAGTGGTAATAAAGGCGTGTAACATCTTTCAAGCTGTTTTGCTTTTCTTAATTTTTTGGAAACTTTTCTAATTTAAAAAGTCCTGTCTATTTTCATAGAAGAGGGCCCAATATGGTTACCTATAACATACTAATTAAGTTTAAACCTCTTTGTAGTAATAAACATGAAGTAATGGAACACTTTACCTCATCATTCAAACTACATGTTTCAGAAGAATTGGCACTACTAGTTGTTGTTATTGTTGTTCTACTGCTATCAGAGGAGTCAGGAGCCTGTAATTCTTCTTTCCCTTCTGTTAACAACGGCGTAGCTGAGCACGTGCTTATGTTTCCTTTACTATGAGCCACTGCAGCTAAACTCTTATTGATATTCTTACAAACCTGTATCAAGACAAAAGTTTATGACTAGAATTCTGCATACAGTAATGACCCTAAAATTTCGGTCATCTGAAAGTCGGACAATTATTGTTCTGAAATTCTTAGAAAGTGGGGTTTACACACACATAATGCATCCAAATGATGCTTAGTAAATGGCAAATGTTGCAGACCCTGTTCAAACTGCTCCTTCAGGAGCAGTTTGATCTGGGTCTACAATGTTTGCTCAGACCTGTCTGTCCCAATATTTAGGGTCATTACGGTAAGCAACATTCCAGATTAAGGATTTACATTATATAGAGGATCTTACATGAGTGCTCATGTATTACTGAATTTCTTAAACGAGTTGAGGAAAAAGATAGGATGCGAGGCTATGCCGAGTGTAAATATCGGTTTTCCCCATAAGTTTAATAAATTCAATAATACAGGAGCATGAACGCATGATTCTACAAATATCATGTCACTCAATTTGCATTTTATTAGCAAATTTGCACTGAAACTTCATGATTTTGACATTAGATAACACGACGTTTTTATGGATGTCAACGCATGATAATGTTACAACATAATTTGCATATTTATCCACTAGTTGATTATTGTTTTTACTGCATGGCTTTATTACAGCCTCAGATGGGACTTTATATGATAAATTGTGTTTCTCTCCCTTAAACAAGTTGTTGCCCTTATCAAAACTCTCCTGGGGTGTTGATACTGACATCATATTAATCTATTGAGATCTTCATAAGAATTACCTGATTCAGTAAGGTCATGATGGGTGAAAATTTTATATTGTGGAATTTGGTATTTCTGGCATAAGTTTTTTTCATTTCTTCAGAAAAATGTGTTGTGGTCTATCATCAAAATACTTGTAACAGGTGAAAGAAAAGGTTTATGAATCATCGTAAAACACTATCAAAACTCTATCTGATTTGAAGCCCTGAAACCATTAAACTTTTAAAACGTAAACTACAGCAGAAATTTTATTGTAAACGTGAAAACTAGCTTGTTTTGTGTGCTCTGTTTTACATCAAGTGAAAGTGTGATAAGAAAAGCTTGTGTAGAGCTCTAGATTAGATGGAGTATTAGGTGATAATCAGGGATAATTTTTGTTAATTCTGCATAAAACATATATTGTGACCCCTCATCTGAACCGTCTCGAAGAGACGGTTCAGATGAGGGGTCACAACATATAATTACAACGAGAAATAAGAAGAATTATCCCTAAATTATCACCGAATATTCCTTCATATCTAGAGCTCTGCTTGTGACAAGATTAGTCTTGGGGCTGAATAATGTTGTCCTACCTCATCAGAATCAACCTGTGAAGACAATTCTACTTAAATCAAATCAAAATACGTAACGACCCTAAATATTTGGACAGACAAGTCTGGGCAAACACTGTAGACACATATCAAACTGCTCCTGAAGGAGCAGTTTGATCAGCGTCAACCATGTTGGCCATTTTCTTAGCCTCATTTAGATGCATAAAATTAGTGTGTGTAAAATCCACTTTCTAAGAATTTTCGAACAATAAAATGTCCGATTTTGGGTGTCCAAAATTTTAGGGTCATGACTGCATCCACATTTTCATGTTCGAAACTTACAGCTTTCCTATGTCATGCAGAGTTTTGTGTGGGACCTCATAAATGAATACAGAACAGAGCTCTAGATAAGAGAGAGTATTTGATGATAATTAAGGATAATTTTTTCTTATTTCTCATTGAAACCATATGTTGTGACCCCTCATCTGAACCGTCTCGTGGAGACGGTTCAGATGAGGGGTCACAACATATGTTTTTATGCAGAATCAACTACAATTATCCCTAACTATCATCAAATACTCCCTCTTATCAAGAGAGCTCTGACAGAAACTACAAAAATTGCCTTGTTTTTATGCAGAATCAACTAAAATTATCCCTAACTATCATCAAATACTCCCTCTTATCAAGAGAGCTCTGACAGAAACTACAAAAATTGCCTTGTTTTTATGCAGAATCAACTAAAATTATCCCTAACTATCATCAAATACTCCCTCTTATCAAGAGAGCTCTGACAGAAACTACAAAAATTGCCTTGTTTTTATGCAGAATCAACTAAAATTATCCCTAACTATCATCAAATTCTCCCTCTTATCAAGAGAGCTCTGACAGAAACTACAAAAATTGCCTTGTTTTTTATGCAGAATCAACTAAAATTATCCCTAACTATCATCAAATACTCCCTCTTATCAAGAGAGCTCTGACAGAAACTACAAAGATTGCCTTGTTTTTATGAATCAACTAAAATTATCCCTAACTATCATCAAATACTCCCTCTTATCAAGAGAGCTCTGACAGAAACTACAAAAATTGCCTTTAAGGTGTATGGATATACCTTTATGTTTTTCAGTCATTTTTTCCAAAGAGCAAAGACTTTTGAGGCTTTCTGTTCAATTCCCTGGACAACTGAGCTCTTCCAAAATTGGGTGAACTCTTAAAAGAAAGGATCTGCTCTTCTAAGAGCAAGTTCTTTCCATAAATAAATGCGCCCAGTTGAAAAGGAAGGCACAATGAAAATAACACAGTTGCTTCCCCTGAAAATGTACATTCACCTAAAAAACTTGCAATTAGTGGAATGATTAACAGAGCAGACTCTGATCAGACTTGTATTACAGGGTCTATCTGCATCTACACCAGTTGCTATGGACTGTGTCTAGATTTTTATAACACTAATTTTACTCACCTCTTTAACTGGCTTTTTAGGTGTACTGGTTTTTGTTACATGTACCTCAAAATCTGAAACAAGACAATAAGTAAAGGCATTACAGATGAGATGTGCAAAACAATTAAACACTTTCTGGTATCCTATTTATTAATTTATTAGTTCCAAAATTACTACAAATGTGAAATTCAGTTATGACACTAGGTTTTCCATATGAGAATATGGCATGGACAATTAATGGCTATTCTAATGCACTAACTAATATTACGCGACGTCTGATTGGATAACGTCAAAAATTTGCGACAGTATATTCTGCGATATACTGTCGCAAACCCGACGTCATTAAGTAACGTCGCTTCTCATTGGCTGACGTTTGGTTTTACGTTGCTGACTGCGCTTGAATGGGTGCGAACTAGTACATTATGAGGGGTGAAAATGTAGAAAAGTGCATTAGAATGGGGATAACTGTATTGAAAATTGTCATTTGGGGAGGTAAATCATCGGTTTTATGGTCGCAAATTGCGTTTTACGGCTCCCCTGGCATGTTGCCGTAAAACGAAATTTCCGACCATAAAACCGACGATTTACCTCCCCAAATGACAATTTTCAAAACAGTTATCCCCTAAGCCTAGCGCATCGTATATGACCGATCTAGAGTTTCGGGATTGTTTTCAAAGAGAAACCATGTCTCCTATTAACCAAAAAATATGGTAGAGCTATGCTTATTATAAAATGCAGAGCTCTAGATAAGAGGGAGTATTTGATGATAATTAAGGATAATTTTTTTTATTTCTCATTAAAACCATATGTTGTGACCCTCATCTGAACCGTCTCGACGAGACGGTTCAGATGAGGGGTCACAACATATCTTTGTATGCAGAATTAACAAAAATTATCACTAATTATCACCAAATACTCCCCTTTATCTAGGGCTCAGTAACCAAAAAATATGGTAGAGCTATGCTTATTATAAAATTGCAGTGAAACAGCATCATCATGAAAACTCAATTTATTGTAATGTGAATTCTGTGAAAAGAGACACAAGAAAGCAGACCCAATATACATAGGGTGCCCTATTACAGTTGTGCCTACTATGCTCTATTGTCCTAACACTTCCCCTAAGTATTTGACAGGCGGAACAGGAGAACGTACCTGCCCTTCTACTGACAAAATTCACTGAAATACCTTTCATCCAGGTGCGTTATAATGCTTTTATGGAGCAGACACAACAAGACCTGTCCGCGTACAGGATAGCTCGCCTGCAGCGCATTGCCCATCACATAAAAAAACTTTAACCAAAACATCCATTTCGGACGCCGACGCCAACGCCGACGCGGACGCCAGGGTGACAACAATAGCTCTTCCTGAACTTTCGTTCAGGCGAGCTAAAAAGGCATTTCTACTTCTGGGTACATTACAGATATTATAGATTTTGACAGTCAATCTGTAATACTATATTTTATCAATCTGATGGATAAAACAAAGATTCCCTACCAATATTTCCTTTCTCATCTGTCATAAATGTTGTTTCGGTCTTTACACATCCATTAGCACTTGTCTCCACCACTGAAAAAAGTAGACATATGGTTATATAAGCTACTCTCTTAATATGTAATATATCAGCTAGAAAGAAGACTGTTACTACAATGGCTTCTCTGTTTACATGTTTAAATGGCAGAGGTTTGTCTCTATGTGCTGAAGATTTACAAAAAATGCATGAAATTTAACAAAACTGGCACAAGTGGTTGATCAAACATGTTCAATTATCTTCAAGGTGTCAAGTCATTTTCCAGTCCATCAGAAAGTGACTAGTGTCTGACAGAGTCCTTCAAAAAATCAAATTCTGCATATTCAAAAGCAAACTCTGTTGTATTAGGCGAATAAAATTCCTGATGTTTGTTTTTTGTAGTCAGCTCACACATCAATTTAGACACCAGACTAAAGGCAAAGTATCTTTCTCTAGAAATGTGCTGTTGGCTAACCAACAGTTAGCGTGTTTCTCACAAAATGAGCTGTAGATGGCTAGAAAGTGAGAAGTATTCCATAGTCCAACAAGTAAGCTTATTTTACATAGTTCTGTCTGAATACCTTAGTAAATATGAGCAGCGACACGACAAAACCAACAATGTGGTTGTGCGCCCAGTGCAGACTCAGATAAACCTGGGAATCCGCAAATTTGACCAGACTCTTCGTTAAGGGCTTAAAGAATAGCTAAGGGTTTAAGCTACCTCCATGCGGACAGCAAAGACTCAAATCAGACTGGGCTGATGCCCAGGCTGATCTGAGTCTGCGCTGGGTGCACAACCACATTGTTGGTGTTCTCGTGTCGCAGCTCATATATCTGATAATTCAGAGCTCCAGAGTTTTGAGGGTAATTCTGAGATCATTGTTCTCATTTCTCAACAAACACGTATCTTGTGACCACTCATTAGAACCGTCTCAGTGAGCGAGACGGTTCTAATGAGGGGTCACAAGATCTGTTTTATGGAGATGTAAAATTATCCCTAAACTACCCGTTACCCCTTCTTATCTGGAGCACTGGACTATATTCCAGATACTTACGTGGTTTGCTGCGCTCTTTAATTCCTATATCTTCCTCTTCCATAAACTCTCTTACTCTATTACATTTCTCTGAAAAAAGATAAAATATATCTGACTAGTCTATTTTCTACTCTGTGTTGCCATAGTAGTCTATCTTAAACTTTATCTTATTACACTAGTCTTTGCTAATCAAACTCTTACTCTATTACATTTCTCTAAAAAAAGATAAAATATATCTGACTAGTCTATTTTCTACTCTGTGTTGTCATAGTAGTCCATCTTAAACTTTATCTTATTACACTAGTCTTTGCTAATCAAACTCTTACTCTATTACATTTCTCTAAAAAAAGATAAAATATATCTGACTAGTCTATTTTCTACTCTGTGTTGCCATAGTAGTCTATCTTAAACTTTATCTTATTACACTAGTCTTTGCTAATCAAACTCTTACTCTATTACATTTCTCTAAAAAAAGATAAAATATATCTGACTAGTCTATTTTCTACTCTGTGTTGCCATAGTAGTCTATCTTAAACTTTATCTTATTACACTAGTCTTTGCTAATCAAACTCTTACTCTATTACATTTCTCTAAAAAAAGATAAAATATATCTGACTAGTCTATTTTCTACTCTGTGTTGCCATAGTAGTCTATCTTAAACTTTATCTTATTACACTAGTCTTTGCTAATCAAACTCTTACTCTATTACATTTCTCTAAAAAAAGATAAAATATATCTGACTAGTCTATTTTCTACTCTGTGTTGCCATAGTAGTCTATCTTAAACTTTATCTTATTACACTAGTCTTTGCTAATCAAACTCTTACTCTATTACATTTCTCTGAAAAAAGATAAAATATATCTGACTAGTCTATTTTCTACTCTGTGTTGTCATAGTAGTCTATCTTAAACTTTATCTTATTACACTAGTCTTTGCTAATCAAACAAGTGTTCGTTTTTCTCTGCATTAAACACACTTGGCTATTCTATCAGACAGACCAGTATATGTTGAAGAGTCATAGTTTACTGTCCCAGTAAACAATATTTCAGTCATGTTGAGATGTTGCCTCTGAATTTGTAGGGCTTTTACTTGACCTGAGATAAAAGACAACCAGGTCCTGCTATAGCTACTAGCAGCTCTGCCACAGAGGCACCAGGCAGCCCATCTATTTCACAGGCCTCAATGGATGAGGGCCAACAGACTAGTATATCTTTCAGATGGTAGCAGATGGTGTGGACCAGGATCGAAATGTTCGTAGAATAGTGTGGTCAAGAAGGGCAGTTGCCAGTTACTGGCGAAAGTATGTGCACTTAGTACTGCTTAACCGCTTAGGAGGTCTAAGCCTGCCCAGGAATAGTGTGGTTAGGTTAACTGACCGTCCCGACATGACCATAGATGTTTACCGCGGACGTAAAGCAACAAATCAATCAATCAATCATTCACTCTCCCCCTATCTGATCACAGTCAGAGAGGTATGATGGTTTTAATAACTTACAAAGGAGTAAATTTTTACTAGTCCTCCAGCAAGAGGCACTAGTCCTGAAGAGCAGACAAGAGGATATTTCCAGACCTGTAAACCAGTCTACACACTCAATAGTCCTTGACTTGTACATCATACTCTGTCTAAGTACAGCAGGTAGAGCTCAGCATTGCCTTTTTGACTGAGAAATGATTCTTACCTGTAATTTTCCTCCGTTGCCATGGCACCACAACAAAGCGTACAATAATGGCAGCAATAATTGCCGGCTTTACAGTGAGAATAAATGTCCCATACAGAGGGATCTCGTTGAAGTGAAGCACTGAAATATACATATCAGAGTGCCACTAAAACACTACTCATTATAGCTCAAAATATACATATCCAAGGTCGAGTTGTTCAAAGCATCGTTAGCCTAACAAGCTCTTTGAGAGGTCATCTCGTCAAGTGTTTTATGACTATAAAACCAAATACACTGATATTTTTTTGTTGCCAAAATGTGAGAAGCTTTTGCAATGCAAAAGCTTCTCACATTTTTTCAACAAAAAATGTTTGAGATATTTACATGTAGGTTTGAAATTTTAACAAATCGTTAACTTGCGATGTCGTTAGTTTTGAATAACCGGACCCAGAGTGTCACTTAAATACTACTCATTTTAACTAAAAAATATTTAACACTAAATAAAAATCCAACCTACTGTCAAGCTAATGCAACAAACTGTCAAGGAAATGAAAATTTTCAAAAGAAGCACCATACGGAAATTTGAAGAGAACCAAATACAGTTAACTCTCAATATCTCGAAGTTGAAATTATTCTCGAGCTCCTCATATCTCCGGTCCCAGAAAATTTACTTTGATATATCAGTAGTTTGAGGTAACAGGAGTTGAAATGCAAAGAGAAATAGGAAATGTATCCAAACTATATTCTATGATATAAGGAGATACTTTTGAGATATCAGTGTTTGAGATATCGAGAGTAGACTGAAGCTTTGTACACATAGTAAAGGGTCAATTTAATAAAACTTTTCCTTTGCCTGGCAGTGCTCCAGATAAGAAGGGGTAACAGAGATAATTTTGGGATAATTAGCCATATTTCTCCACAAAAACATATTTTGTGACCCATCATTAGAACCGTCTCGTCGAGACGGTTCTAATGAGGGGTCACAACATATGTTTTCGTTGAGAAATAAGAAAAATTATCTTTGAATTATCCTCAATACCCCCTCTTATCTGGAGCTCAGGCCTGGTATATGATTCACTTTCACGCACAAATCAATTTGGGGGATAACTGTCTTGAAAATTGTCATTTGGGGAGGTAAATCATCGGTTTTATGGTCGGAAATTTCGTTTTACGGCGACGCGCCAGCGGAGCCATAAAACGCAATTTGTGACCATAAAACCGATGATTTACCTCCCCAAATGATAATTTTCAATAGTTATCCCCATTCTAATGCACTTTTCCACATTTTCACCTTTCATAATGGACTATTTTGCACCCATTTCAAGCGCTGTCAGCAACGTAAAACCAAACGTCAGCCAATTAGAAGCGACGTTACTAAATGACGTCGGGTTTGCGACAGTACATCGCAGAATATACTGTCGCAAATATTTGACGTTATCCAATCAGACGTCGCGTTATATTTGTAAGTACATTAGAATTAACATTAAAATTATTTTGACAAGCAAGTCTGTATGTCGTTATCCCCAAATCTCTTATTTACTGGCATTCTCGTCAAAATGCACATGATCAGCAAATAACAAAGCTTAAACTTATCTACAGTTTTAAAACCTGTATCACAGAATGCTACTGGATTATTTAAGCTTATTCCAGTCTGTTACAGTCATCTGATTTTTCATGTAACAGTATGCACTGTGTCCAAAGTTAAATCATAAGCAAGGAAACTTACATTCAGATCCTTTATAGAAGATTGAGAATAGATTCACTGCTATAGTAAATGCATAAAATACTGGTAGTAGTCTAAGGCCAGGCTCTAGTGGCTTATCCTGAAACATAACATACAAGAACTGTCAGAAGAAAGTAAAGTGTGCCTTGCGGGAGCTTGACTTTAACAAGGGCCTGTAAATATTATAATATAGGACATTGAAATGAGATCAACTGCAGTGTCAGAATGAAAAGATATATTAAAGAAATCAGAATTATGAAATATAGATCACTGTGACCTACTTTTAATTTCTGTAATATACTTTCTTTCCCATTTTTGCCTCCCTTCTCAATGGGAGTCAGCTTTTAAGGAAATAATTTACTCCCTTGCTGACACTTTTAAGAGTAGACCCTATTTTGGGAAGGGCTTCACTGCCTAAGAAAATAAAAGAAGTTTCCCAAAGCTCCAGATTAGAGGGAGTAACAGGGATGATTTTAGGATAATTTTATGGATTTCTTCTTAAAAACATATTTTGTGATCACTAATTAGAACCGTCTCACTGAGAAGGTTCTAATGAGGGGTTACAATATATGTTTTGGTTAAGAAAGATAAGAGATGGTAACAGGGATGATTCCGAAATAATTCTATATATTTCTCCATAAAAACATATTCTGTGATCACTCATTAGAACCGTCTTGCCGAGACGGTTCTAATGAGGGGTCACAACATATGTTTTGGGTAATAAATAAGAAAAATTATCTTTGAATTATCCCTGTTACCCTTGCTTATCTGGAACTCCAGTTTCCCTATGCAATAATGCCTGTAAAACATGGAGAAGCACTCATACACTGTAAGTTTCTGAAGTTTTGACAAATTTTAAAGGGGGAAGGATGTTCCAACAAGCAGTGATTGCACAGGCTGTTATCAGCTTGTGCAGTTCATGCCTGAGGAAAATCTTCAAATGATGGGCATCATGTCATAGATTCAAGTTTTTACCTTTGTAAGTACGACTTTGTAGATGAGGAAGAACAGCAAAGTTGACATCCCACCAGATAGAAGGGGTGATGCAAACCACGAACCAACTGAAATAATACGCAACAAAGATCCAGGTTATGGGTAAAATTTTTCATTTCTGCCTAAAATCAATCATCCTTCTCAAGATGGTCTGAACTTATGATTTGCATGGATAATGAATGTGTTTCCCCCCCCCCCCCCCCCCTTCAATTTTCTGGTTCTTTAAAACCTAACTTTCAGACTGATAGCAATTTTCTTTTTTTCCATTAATCTAAAAATGCAGTTTTAACTACCATATATGCGGTAATTTTCGCGGGTTCAAATTTTCGCTGTTAAGTCGAAAACATGAACAAAAATTTTCGCGATTTTTAATTTTTCTTTTCGCAGTTAGCAACATGTGCGAAAAGAAAAACTATTTCTTTTTCACTTGAGTCAGTTCATTCATTAACCTGCGGCCCTCGCAGGTAAATGAAAGAACTGGCTCAAGTGAAAAATACAAGCAACTACCGAAGACAGAAACAAAATATATGAACACTTTGTCTATAGAAGACACTTTGTAAGAAACGAAAAATTATTCTTGATTTTAATATTCGCGGTTTCTAAGTGACCGCGAAAAATGGAACGGCGCAAAAATTACCTTGTATACGGTATATTTCAGGAAGTAATGCATTTGAAAACAGGGCAGACTCAGATCAAATTGCTCCTAAAGATATAATCAGGATCTGCACTACTGCCAACTTACACTGACAATTTAACTCCTGTCATACCCTGGCATTTACCTGCAGATCGAAAAATATAGTACAGAATAATATAGAACTTTGTGCTCATGATGGACAAGCAATGTATTTTTAATGGTGTACTTTTATTTTCTGAAATCCCTAAAAGTAAAGTCAATGTTCTGTTCATCTTATTCATTGCAAACATAATGAATATATATAGGCATTTATTTATCACAACATATTTAATGCACATATGAATAATAAGAGCTCATGTCCACAGGGTATAATCGATTCCACTAATTTTCGCTTCCTGCAGAGACTGTCCGTCCTATTTGGCTTCTGCCTAGACTGTCCACGTACTCTTGCTTCCTGCAGAAACTACTGCCCTCGAAAAATGGCTTCCTGCCTAGAGCCTCGGCAGGAAGCAGAATCACGCGGACAGTCTCTGCAGGAAGCCATTTATCATGTACAGAAGTCTCGGCAGGAAGCAAGAGTGTGCGGACAGTCTCGGCGGAAGCCAAATATGACGTACAGTCTCTGCAGGAAGCGAAAATTAGCGGACTCGATTATACCCTGCGATGTCAGTCCCGTGAAAAAACCTGTTACTTACTGATCATGCCCAAGACCTTCCAATTCACACCCCTGGTGCCGTGGGCAACTAGTGAGAAACCCAAGGTAGCACCCACAATACTGTGTGTCGCAGAGACAGGAAGTTTAAAGAAAGACGCTACTAGCAGCCATATACAGGAGCCTGCAAAGGTAGAAAAGCTATATAATACACTACATGATCACATAATATTGCCATAGGAAAGTAGTTATTGATCACTTTTGATTATTTAAGTGAGATTTATCTCAGCATTTAACTTGTTTCAGCCAATATGCAAGACATCAGGATCAGCTACTTTAGTGATTCCCCTACAAAAGTTTAGATGGGTGCAGCACCCTTCTGCCTTTTGGCCTTACCCTTCTGCATTTAGATTTCAGAAGGTAATTTCTTTCATATTGATGTCATTTTGTTGCAAATTTCAGCTTTCTGTGTATAAAAGAGGCCTTTTATAAAGCACGTATTTTATCAGACTGATATTTGAAGTAATTCTAGAGATGGCAAATCACCATTTTATAGCCAAATGAGTACTGTATGTAAACTCACCACCAAGAGCAGCTGTGTTCCCCAACATAAATTCTGTTTCTGTCCCATTCGGGTAGGCATCTAGTGTTATTATACCCTTTCGTATAGTATCTGACACCTTAGCACCTGAAATTGTTAAACAAGAGGTCCATGATGGACCTAAATCGCTCACCTGAGTTATGATGAAACAATGTGGAAGATCATCTATTTGATGATGGTTCAACTGCAGCAGTATTGCACTTTCTATCTACATTCTGACAAAGTGTCATGAAGATTGGATAAAAACTGTGCCCTCGAGAGTGTACACAATGTTTTTCTAAGATCTGACATGGCGATCTAGTTTTAAATCAGACATTATTAAGTTTCAAACTTGGCCTACATTTCATGAAGATGAACATTCTGACAAAGTTTCATGAAGATTCAATGCAAAATAAAGCCACAATTGTGTACACAAGGCTTTTCTATGATTTTACCTAGTGACCTAGTTTTTGACCCCACATGACTCAGTTTCAATCCTGGCCTAGATTGTATAAGGATAAACATTCTGACAAAGTTTCATGAAGATTGGATTATAACTGTGCCCTCTAGAGTGTACACAAGGTTTTTCTAAGATTTGGCCTAGTGACCTAGTTTTTTACCCCACATGACTCAGTTTCAATCCTAACCTAGATATAATTCAAATAAACATTCTGACAAAGATTCATGAAGATTGGATCATAACTGTGCCCTCTACAGTGTATACAAGGTTTTTCTAAGATTTGACCTAGTGACCTAGTTTTTGACCCCACATGACCCAGTTTCAAATTTGGTCTAGATTTCATTAAGATAAACATTCTGACAAAGTTTCATGATGATTGGATCAAAACTGTGCCCTATGTGTCATTCTAAGATTTATTTCTATTTTTAGCTCTGGCGGCCATTTTGTTCAGCGGAGTGAATCCGTTTGAGCAATTTTGGTTCAGGGCCATGAGTCAAACATTTCTGTGAATTTTTTTTTAAATCAAGCCATTGGCTTCAGAGGAGATGTCTTTTAAAGGTTTTTCTATTTTTAGATTTCTATTTTTAGCTCTGGCGGCCATTTTGTTCAGGGGAGTGGAACCATTTTAGCATTTTTGGTTCAGGGTAATGAGTCAAACATTTCTGTGAAATTTTTTTGAAATCAAGCCATTGGCTTCAGAGAAGATGTCATTTAAAGGTTTTTCTATTTTTAGCTCTGGCAACCATTTTGTTCAGCGGAGCAGAACCATTTTAGCAATTTTGGTTCAGGGCCATAACAGAAACATTTGTGTGAAATTATTTTTAAATTGGCCCACTGGTTTAGGAGGAGATGTTGTTTGAAGAAATTGTTGACGACGGACGGACGGACGACGGACAAATATCCATCACAATAGCTCACCTTGAGCACTTCGTGCTCAGGTGAGCTAAACAAGAGGACCAATGGTCCTGTAGCTCACCTGACACTTGGTCCTGGTATATATTTTAATGCTTTTATACATGTATATAGCACCAGGGCAGGGGCAGATAACCCCCCTCCCTTGGGGATTAATGTTGGGTCCCAATTCTATATACCAAGCCACAAGGTCACTGGGCCTTTGTTTCTGGACAAAGATTTCTGAAGGGTTTTTATCATAAATGGGTGTGGCGGCCACCATGTTCATACAACCATGACCATCTGAACAAACTTTGATTCCTTTGACCCAGTATTAAAGCTCCATAATATATGAAACACAGTAATCATTTGTATAAACTATGATGGGCCTGAGTGCCCAATGCTACATACCGGCACCAAGTTTCAAGGTTATAGGCCTTTCGGTTCTCGAGAAAAAGACGTTTGAAGAGTTTTTACCATATATGGGCATGGTGGCCATCTTGGTCAAATGACCAAAACCATCTGAACAAACTATGGTTCCTTTAAGCCGGTGAAGCTCCATATGAAATATGGCTTCAATTGACCCTAGTGGCCACTGAGAAGATGTTTGAAAATGTTGACGGGTGACAGAATCTCAATGACCTTGTACAAAAGTCAAAGAATGACCTTGACCTTTAACGACAAAATATCTTCATCTGGTCATTTAGTCAACCATATATACCAAATATTGCACCTTAGACTTAAATAGTGTCTGAAAAATCCACTGTTTAAGCATTTTCCCATATAAAAGCCTACATATGTACCAAAGTTGACAGTGTCATAAATTAGGTCAAGGTCAACGCACAATTATTTGTATAAACTATGATGGGCTTGAGTGCCCAAAGCTACATACCAAGTTTCAAGGTCATACACCTTTTGGTTCTGGAGAAGAAGATTTTGAAGGGTTTTTACCATATACGGGCATGGGGGCCATCTTGGTCAAGACCCTGAGAACAAACTTTTATTCTCTGATCACACTTAGACTCCATATGAAATTTCGCTTCAATCAGACCAGTGGTTTCAGAGGAGTAGATGTTTTGAAAATCTTGATGACGGACAGACCGACAAAATGACCTGGACCTTTCAGTGACATAATATCTTCATCTGGTCATTTAGTTGACCATATATACCATGTATTGTACCTAAGACTTAAATAGTTTCTGAGAAATCCACTGTATAAGGGTTTTCCCATATTAAAGCCTAACATACAAAAGTTGACCATGTCGTCAATTAATTCAAGGTCAACACATGGTCATCATTTGCATAAACTATGATGGGCCAGCATGCCTGATGCTACATACCAAGTTTCAGGGTCATAGGCCTTTTGGTTCTAGAGAAGAAGATTTTCGAAGGGTTTTTACCATATATGGGCATGGTGGCCATCTTGGTCATGTGACCCAGACCCCGGGTATAAACTTTCGTTCCCCCATCCCACTGAGACTCCATATGAAATTTGGCTTCAATCGGCCCAGTGGTTTCAGTGGAGAAGATGTTTGAAAATCTTGACGACGGATGGTCCGACGGAATGACCTTGACCTTTAGTGACATAATATCTTCATCTGGTCATTTAGTCGACTATGTATACCAAGTGTTGTACCTAATACTTAAATAGTTTCTGAGAAATCCACTGTTTAAGCGTTTTCCCATATAAAAGCCTAACGTACCAAAGTTGACCATGCCGTAAATTAGGTCAAGGTCAACGCAAGGTCATGATTTGTATAAAATATGATGGGCCCGCATGCCCGATGCTACATACCAAGTTTCAAGGTCATAGGCCTTTTGGTTCTGGAGACGAAGTTTTTTGAAGGGTTTTTACCATATATGGGCATGGCGGCCATCTTGGTCAAGTGACCCAGACACCGGGTATAAAATTTCGTTCCCCTATCCCACTGAGACTCCATATGAAATTTGGCTTAAATCGGCCCAGTGGTTTCAGAGGAGAAGATGTTTGAAAATCTTGACGACGGATGGTCTGACAGAATGACCTTGACCTTTAGTGACATAATATCTTCATCTGGTCATTTAGTCGACCATGTATACCAAGTATTGTACCTTAGACTTAAATAGTTTCTGAGAAATCCACTGTTTAAGTGTTTTTCCATATAAAAGCTTAACGTAACAAAGTTGACCATCCAGTAAATAAGGTCAAGGTCAACGCAAGGTCATGATTTGTATAAAATGTGATGGGCCTGCATGCCTGATGCTACATACCAAGTTTCAAGGTCATAGGCCTTTTGGTTCTGGAGAAGAAGATTTTTGAAGGGTTTTTACCATATATGGGCATGGCGGCCATCTTGGTCATGTGACCCAGACCCCGGGTACAAACTTTCGTTCCCCCATCCCACTGAGACTCCATATGAAATTTGGCTTCAATCAGCCCAGTGGTTTCAGAGGAGAAGATGTTTGAAAATCTTGACGACGGAAGGTCTGACCGAATGCCCTTGACCTTTAGTGACATAATATCTTCATCTGGTCATTTAGTCGACCATGTATACCAAGTATTGTACCTTGGACTTAAATAGTTTCTGAGAAATCCACTGTTTAAGCATTTTCCCATATAAAAGCCTAACGTACCAAAGTTGACCATCCCGTAAATTAGGTCAAGGTCAACGCAAGGTCATGATTTGTATAAACTATGATGGGGCGGCATGCCCGATGCTACATACCAAGTTTCAAGGTCATAGGCCTTTTGGTTCTGGAGAAGAAGATTTTGAAGGGTTTTTACCATATATGGGCATGGCGGCCATCTTGGTCATGTGACCTGGGCCAAATATATAAACTTTCGTTCCCCAATCCTGTTAAGGCTCCGTATGAAATTTGGCTTCAATCCACCCAGTGGTTTCTGAGAAGAAGATGTTTAAAAGTGTGGACGCCGACGACGACCGACCAAGGCTATACTATAAGCTCACCTTGACAGGTGAGCTAAAAATCAGGGTATGGAACAGATGACTACAAGTCACTGGTATTATGCAAACTTAACCATTAACATTAATGTGGACCGTCAACACTGCAGAGAAGGTGGGATTTTGAGGGTAATCTTGTCATTCAGAGATAGTTTTTTCTAAATTTCTCAATGAAAACATAATGTTGTTACTCCTCATTAGGACCACCTGGAGAAATATGTAAAAGAAAAAGATCTCTAACTTATCCCTGGTACCAGTTCTTAACTGGAGTACTTTCTTGAAAAAGAGAAATCAGATGCCGCAAAATGGGACACTTGATCAGGGCCTGCATTGCCCTGCAGGCTGCATCCCAGTTTGGTGGAATGTTTCCCAATTTTTGCACACACACTATATTGATTCCAGACAAACCTATAGAATTACTGTATGAATGCTAACCAAACTGCATATATATGCATGCTTGACCGAAAATCTTGTTGTGAGACATTCTTCCTTATTTCTCAATGAAAACATACCACAATTGTCCAGAAAATGCAACCATTTGGTTATACAATGCATTTATATATGCAAAAGATGCAGAAAGAAAGACAAATAGTGAAGACCTTGATCAGGAGCAGTCTGATCTGGATCTGCAGTATTTGTCCCAATAGTAATAATTAATTTTAACTTTAACTCTTACCTATTAACACAGCTCCTAGGGTTTCAAATATAGATCCTAATATGCACGCTTGTCTCAGCGTCAGCACCTTTGCTCCAACTGACGACCCGAAAGAGTTCGCTACATCGTTAGCACCAATACCAAACGCAAGAATAAAGGCAATGACAAATGCTAAAATTACAATCCATAACCAGCTATCATCCACTAATTTCCATGTATCCCCAAATAAAGATGCCATTCTGCAAGGATAAAAGAAAGTATAACTAACAAGAATTCCGCGGAATGCGGTGTCTCGCCTGCTAGCGCTTTGTCACAAAACAGAGCTAAATCAGCAAAGATGTATGCATGAACCAAGTTTCTTGGCTCTAGCCCTAGTTTCTGAGAAAGACCTAAACGTGAAAACTTGACAAAAAATTGCAAAGTCAGTCAACCGTAAAATGTTGGTAAAGACTCAATACTGATGATGACTTCGAGCTCTTCTCTTCCAGATGAAGGCATGACCCAGGTTCCATGGCTCTAGCCCTTATAGTTTCTGAGAAACAGACCTAAATGCGAAAACTAAACGAAAAATTGCAAAGTCAGTCCACCGTAAAATGTAGGCCAAGACACAATATTGATGATGGATTTGAGATTTACTCTTCCAGACTTTAGCATGAACCAAGTTTCATGGCTCTAGGCCTTATAAATTCTGAGAAAATGACCTAAACATGGGAACTTGACAAAAAATAGCAAAATCAGTCAACCGTAAAATGTAGGTCGACTCAATATTGATGATGGCTTTGAGATCTACTCTTCCAGATGTATGCATGAACCAAGTTTCATGGCTCTAGCCCTTATAGTTCCTGAGAAAATGACCTAAACGCAAAAACCTGATGAAAAATTGCAAAGTCAGTCAACCGTAAAATGTAGGTCAAGACTCAGTATTGATGATGGCTTTGAGATCTACTCTTCCAGATGTACGCATGAATCAAGTTTCATGGCTCTAGCCCTTATAGTTTCTGAGAAACTGACCTAAACGCAAAAACCCGATGAAAGTTTACGCCGCCGACGACGACACCGGAAAAGCAATACCTATGTCTCGCCTCTGCTTCGCAGGCGAGACAAAAATTATTTAGCCATTATTACTATATTTCTTCATATGACAGAGGTCCCCCCCCCCCCCCCCCCACCCACCCACCAAATTCTAGATTCATCATCTTATAGCAGAACTTTTCGACTCATTTTTATGTTTATATTTTAAACTTATATTGGACGCACTGCATTTATGAATTATATCATTTGATAAGCTTCCATTTGATGCAGTCTGTGCAGGTTTATCATACAGTCAAACCTGTCTTAAGAGGTCACCAAAGGGAAGGACAAAAAGTGGCTGCTTAAAACAGCTTAAAACAGGTGACCCCTCAATACAGGTTCATTAGCACTGTACAGTAGATCTTCAATGGCTCGAATCCTGATGGCTCATTAACCCTGCCTGACTAGAACTCTTTCCTTGGTGTTCGAGCCAATGAAATTCTACTGTATTTGGTCAAGTTCATTATGTAAATGCTGAGCAAGTTCGTAATATACTTGGAATTGTACAGGTTTATTATAATTGCAATCTGTTTTATATGAAACTGCAGTCAGTGCAAGTTGTGAAACATTACCTGATGACTCTTACTTTATGACGTGATATACGGGATTTTTCCTCAACAAAGCTCACACAAAGACTCTCCCAAATTTTCGAACAAGGGCTATAACTGCTCCCTACACTACACGACTGTACTGGAGATCTTTTGGCTTGAGATCAATCTGTGACTTCAAGTTGTCTGTGTGTGTTCACCAGCAAACAACAAACTGAAAGCAAAGAGCATACTATAGTTATAATTCTCTGCTCTTGAAGGAACTTTTTAAGATTTTAATTTTACCTCACTGCAGCTGGTGTTGTGCCGTGTGGCGGCCGTAAAACGTCTCCCCGTACATCATCCATAGTGCAGATTATATTTGATTTATATCCTTTGAGATCAGAGGATAGATTCTTAGAAATCTAAAATTTGAGATCGATTTAGACTATTATTCTAGATCATCGTCTTTTATATTATTTGGATCCTTTTGCAACTAATCAGTATTTGAATCGACTGTCCAATTAAAATTAAGAAATTACAGTATGCTTTTTTTCTGGTTTCGTCACCAGATATTGTCAGGGTCACTGACAAGGCTTTATTAGCCGAAACTACGTAGTCTGGCCCATGTTCCTACTTCTGTATGTATTCTCTGCTCTTGAAGGAACTTTTTAAGATTTTAATATCATCTTATTTGGTTATACGAGGGGGGTTTCCCTTCGAAAGCAACCCTTCAAAAAATCTAAATCTGTCTTTTAAGATCTTGATTTTTTGGAAAGTTATTAGATATATCTTACAGCAAAATTAATAGAATAAATCTATATGAATTGGATCATTTGGAAGGGGAAAATTGCCCCTCATCTTATAGCCAAATAAATACAGGTATTACTGTATTTATTTGGGTATAAGATGGGGGCAATTTTCGCCTTCCAAATGATCCATTTCCCAACTTCTGTGATATGAAGTCCACCCACACGACAGAAAAAAAAATTTACGACAAAAAACGCTGATGTATTACAGTAATATATCAACCATTCTCACAGTATGGCTATAGATGGATATGATGAGTGACGTGATTAAATGTCCTTTTCAACAGTGTCAGGACAATTTAGAGGGTGATAATGGAAGGCTGTGTGGAATGGAGCCCTGTTTACTCTGGGGAAGTTTCCACTTCCAGCAGGAACTGAACTCAGGATGCTAGACCAGCCCGCCAGCCCTTAGCCCACTGAGCTATTGGGGCTCTTACAGAGGCACTTGGAAAAATTGTTCGTCTTATTCTGCAACATTCTGTTATTTGCTGATTTTACTAGCTGTTACTGGCATTTATATCTTTGTGACGATTTGATAACATTTCTTAACTTCAGGTGGTGAAGAAATATTGGTGGGCTAATGCACATATAGTGAGAATTTAGAGCAATGATTCTGTCACAGAGCTCTAGATAAGAGGGAGTATATTGTGATAATTAGGGATAATTTTTGTTAATTCTGCGTAAAAACATACATTGTAACCCCTCTTCTGAACCGTCTCGACGAGACGGTTCAGATGAGGGGTCACAACATATGCTTTTGATGAGAAATAAGAAAAATTATCCTTAAAGGTATACTCCCTCGTATTTCATTACGAAATAATCACAAAATTATGAAGCTGGTTAGTGTATGCAACATAATTAAGATGTGTTAAAAAAATCTTCAGCTAAAACATCTTTGTTACGGAGGCAGAGACGATATATCAATGCGTACCGTTCTTGAATATTCATGAATATTGTGTCGTCATAAATTGATTGACTCCCACAGGCGTTTCTGCAAGCAGGTTTTGAATTTTATGATTGGTGGAGTAAATAACTTAACAATAGCATTAACCTCTAATCTGTGCACGTGAGTTGTTTTCAGCCAATAACTGTCTACAGTTGAGTAAAGAAAGGGCTTAAAATTATTCATGATATAACTTTAACCTGATTAACTATGATTGCTGGGCGTATCAAGTCTTCAGTTTTGGCGGGAATGGTGACCCGCTATTGCCCCTCTTTTTTGTGTATTTCCTTAAATTCTCCTATTTTCAGTGACCATCACAAATCATAAATTTGGCAGATAAATGTACTTTTAATAGCAATCATTATCATGCCCAGAATATAATGTTTTGTGAGAAATTTAAAATTCAATAGAAATATTGTGGGTGTAAATCTTTAATACTCCCACTTATCTAGAGCTCTGCTGTCAGGTGCAAGAAGGTATTATCACTCATGCTCCGCACTCCTGATACATGTTTTACTTTGCAAATGACCTCCAATGAGTGAATGATTACTCAACAGTCCACAACTTCTGAAACATAGCAGAAATAATTCAATAAATTTGTCTGCATTTTCTTAAGCAATTAAGTTTGGAGAACACAACTGCATACATGTGCACTTAGCTGCTTAGCTAGGTATGAAAACTGTACCTGTTAACATGATATAAATATCGCAATATGTCCTATTTTGAGGACAAATGCCTAAATGGCAATAAAAGAAAACCTACTTATGATGCAATCCTACATTCACCTGGCAGCTAAATGATTTGATCTTGGCCACTCATAAATGGTGCATATTCATATGCGAGACCTATCTGACATCACTGGCGATTTGAACAAATATTTTGGCCCTGAGAAAAAGAAGACTAGCTGGACTGTGCATAATCACAGAATAGTCCAAGTCTTTGCTCGACACACTTGCATGAAGCACCTTTTCTGAGTGTTGTGGCTCTTGTGATTTATGGATTTATGCCAAGACTGTATGTTTCTTGCAGCCTGATCAGATTTATCCCTCTCTTGTACCAATAACCCTATAAACTCCAACACACTTGATACCTTATTAATCCTATTAAATGCCCCGGGGGCTTTGCATTTTACGAAAGTGGGACATTTTCAGAGTCTAATAACCCAAAAAGCTCAGACACACTTGATACCGTATTAATCAATCAAACGCCCCTGGGGCTTTGCATTTTACAAACAGGGGTGTTTTTTTTAGTCTATAGTGTAGTAAATCAGTCACTGCCAAATACCTCTAATAAACAGTATTAAGGTGAGTGGGTATACCTGCAGAAGAAGCAACTTTACTATTTTACCTCTCTTTTCAGCAGTTGTCAACTCTTAAGGGAAAGAATTTGCTCCACTATGAGCAAATTCTATTCTTTAATAGTTGAGAGTCATGACCCCATTTCAAAGAGCTACCTTATTCAGAGAAGCAAACGGAAATTCATAAAAGTTAATATAACAATATTTTCAGGAAAGAGGCAGGGGATGTTTAACAGAGCAGGGGCCTTTATTAGGATTAATACGGTATTTTAGATCAGTACTCACAGGCTGAACCCTGTCTATGCTGTAAAGTACCATGAAAATTCTAAGTATTGGGGCAGATGAGTCTGAGCAAACAGTGCAGAACCAGATCAGACTGCTCCTTAAGAGCAGTCTGATCAGGGTCTACACTGTTTGCCATTCCTCCTACATATTGTGACCCATTTCTGCATTGTAAAACTCCAACTGTTCCATTTTTGAGACAATTACAGTAATTCTATCATTCCATGTGTCCCAACTTTTTTAATTTTTACCTTAACGTGGCCCTTTTAACAATTAAGTAACAAGGCCGTCTTATCAGGTGGTCTATTTCTATAAAATATGGGTCAGGATATATTTATTTCTAGTTTGAACAGTTGGCAAGAATGTTTACTTCAAAAATATGTCATTATGTAATATGTCTGACATATCACTTATTTTCCTGATCTTGTTCAACATTTGTGTTTAACATTTAAAAACAAATTCAGTTTATAAAAGGAGCAATATGTTTTTTTGTAAACAACTTAAAGTCTCCATAGTCCTATAAGTGATAAAAACGTCTAAACGCAAATCGTTATGAAAAGTGCTTCAATCTTCACGTTTGGTGATAAAATATGGAGTGATGTGGATAGATTGATCCATATACCTGGTAAAACGTATGGGAACGTGTTTTTTAAAGACAAAAATTCGTTCTACAAAATACAGATTTCCTTTTCTGGTTTCCCGTTGAGCGATGCAATATAAACAAAAGCGGTATAGTGAATGGGACTCCACTGCTGTACATTGTATTTTTACCATTTTTTCATTGTTTACGAAATCGAAAGTAGGTCATTTTGGTTGGCAACTAAAATGACCCAAATCAATTTTCGAATCTTTTTTTATATGAAACTCAATGATTTTTATTGGTTCAAAGTTGGCTAATCGGGGTGATTTACTATGACGAAACTATGGCGAGAAGCTTGCAGCGATACCTCACGATAAATTTTTTTCATGCTGATAGAGCAATGGGGCCTTTAAGATAACAATAGTTTTTAAGATATCAAACGCAGTTGGTTAAAGTAAAACATAACAGTCTTTAAACAGGTTTTAAAATTCTTGCATATCAAAATGTGTTCAACAAAATGTGCTATACAGTTTACCCAAACCCAAACCATTGTTCTTTACACTGTATGATTACAAAATCTAGCTTAAACCAGTCTTAGTTTGCGTATTACCAACAGGACTCTAAATATATGGATAGAGGGTCTTTAGAAGCAGACAGTTCAAACCCAAATCAGACTGCATCAACAGAACTGTTTGACACAACACTTAAAGTGCCGAAAATCTGCAAAAAGCATAGATCCAGATGAGGCGGCTCATGATGAGCCACCTCATCTGGGTCTACACTGTTTGCTCTCTAGTCTTCGAAGTACAATATGAGCTTGGACAAAACAATGCTAGAAATTTTTCAGGCATCAATTTTGTTGCTTTCTTTTCTTGTTTAAGGGTTATACAGTATTCATTTGAAACCCAGTTACCCCAGGATTGACGAACTGCAGGGGACAGTGGGGCTGAAGAACGGTGCCTTGCCAAATTGCCATGCTTGTGCACAGCTTTTGATAAAACATCAAAATAGCTTGGACAACGATATTGACCCTCACTGAGTGTTGGACATAGTCCCAAGGGGCATGGGTGGCGGCTTTTAACAGGGATTTGATCAGACAACTTGTCCCCACAGTGCCAGGGATCTGCACAGGAGGAAGTCAAAATCCCTGCTATTTCTTGGCCCTGGAGTAGTTGGAGTTGCAGATAACGTTCCAATACTTTTTGCAATTTGGTTATTTAACTTATTTGCATTGAAGCCAGTGTATTTTCTCTGTGCCTGAAATCAATAATCAGTCAGTCTCCTGTTTATTTTGTAAAGTCAAAAATAGGCTGTTAAGCGTTTATTTATTTTCATGGCCCTGAAAATATTTATATTAGCTATAGCTGAATTATTCAGAAATGGCTCAGAGCACACAGCGTAGACCCAGATCACCCAGAACAGAGTTGACAGGAAAGTGGGTGGGTATGCAGCATTTTCAGAATGATTCTCCCAGCAAACAGGCTGATAGGTCAATGGCCCATAGGGTCTAGACATTTGAACTCGTGCCAGGTCAAATGATGAACAGTAAACAAATCATGCTTCAATACACCATGCCTTATGTCACTGCTACATAGCTGGGGTTTTTTTTTTTTTCAGACTTACATCTTTTCAGCCAAGTGAACCCAGTCTTAACCCTGTTGCACTCATCTTAACCCTGTTGCACTCAGAACAGAGTTTTGGCCGTTCTGAGAGCAATAGGGTTATGCCAGTTGCATTCTCCAGGAAACCAGGGAAGACAAGCAAATGATACAATTCTACATGTCAGCAGTCACACTTTTCTAATTTTGTGCTAGTGACTAAGCAGTGCCACTAGCTTAAAGCACTTTTCTCCAGACACAACTACCGTATTAATCCTGTTAAACACCCCAGGGTGTTGTATATTGCGAAAAGGATTATTAAGAGCATAAATTAAAATCTGAAAGAGTTCCTTCAAGAGCAGAGAATACATTCAGAACAAGAAACATGGGCCAGACTCACAACATAGTTTTGACTAATAAAGCCTCATCAGTGACCCTGAAAATATCTATTTACGAAACCAGAGAAAAACATACTGAAATTTCTTAATTTTTATTGGGCAGTCGATTCAAAGACTGACTAGAATCAAAAGGGGTGCAGAAAATATAAAAGGCAATGATCTAGAATAAGAGTAAACCAATCTAAAACTTCAGAATTCTAATCAGCCACTGCAGAAACATCTCTAATAAACGATAATAAGGTGAAAGGATACACTTTCAGAGGAAACAACTCGTACCATATTTTGTCTCCCTTCTCTGTTGCAGTGTTCCCACTCAAATTTTAAACTGAGGGGTTTTATACCCCCTATCTATAAAATTTGGTGGTATGAAGTAAAATTTACGGGTATGACTTTTTATCTCGAGAAAGTTATGGGCCGAAATGGACATGGGCCGAAATGACCCGGAATCCTTGGTCCGCTTCTTTTGCAAACACTAAAGTGCCGATGTGTTTCCAATTGAAGCCTGAAAAAACGAAGAAAACGGCTGTCATGCCTTTTTCCAGTCCATTTCTCATTTGATGGATTCTTTTCCAAATGAAAAATAGAAAGTGCCATTTCCAAACAGAAACAGCGAAAGTAAACGCAAAAATACGGACAAATTCTGTCGGCCATTATGACAGTTCTAGTGCGCAACATGACCGCACATGTCATTAATATTCATGCAGCCGATTAGTGGTAGTGTTTTCCAATAATGAATTTGATTGGCCGTAGAACGGATGTAACAGACGTGAATGAAAACATAGTATCTTACTACGGCCCGCATTTCAGATCAAAGCAGCGACTTCTGACTCTCTTCTCGGCTACAAAAATCATCTGGCCTGGCAGACTCGCAATAGAATGAAAAAAAATGATGATTTTTTTATATTTTTGAGAGAAACATATGCGCGTGAATGCACGTTCTTGCCCCAAAATTTATGCGTGATTAGAATGATTTCCGCGTGATTCACGCACAATTCTACGTGAATGGGAACACTGCTGTTGGGGTCAACTCTTAAAGGAAAGAATTTGCTCCTCTAGGAGCAAATTCTTTCTGTTAAGGGAAGACCTAGTGTCAAAGAGCTACCTAAAGTTATCAAGATCCAATCCATGCAAGTTAATGTAACATTATTTATGGCAAAATGCGGGGCATTTACTGGTATTAATACGATACAAACAAAGACTGACACATAAGCTGTGCCTTGTGATGCCCTACCTATCAATAAACAGAGCTCTAGATAAGAGTATTTGATGATAATTAAGGATAATTTTTTTTATTTCTCAGCGAAACCATATGTTGTGACCCCTCATCTGAAACGTCTCGACGAGACGGTTCAGATGAGTGGTCACAACATATGTTTTTATGCAGAATTAACAAAAATTATCCCTAATTATCACCAAATACTCCCTCTTATCTAGAGCTCTGAATAAAGTCGTCTGTTAAGAAGCTGGCTTTATTTATAGCACAGACCTATAAAGCATGCAGAATGAACATATTTCTGCTGCTCAACTTGCGTCATAGCACCAGCGTACCTGTCAATTCAGTCGTCTTCTAATTTTTTAATTCCTCTCGTTTTTTTCCATACAAAACACAATTTGATGACAAGAAAAAATAGTGCAGCGTACATTAATTATCCTTTTCTAGGTTTTAACCCTTAAAGCGCCAAAATGCAGACGACAAAATTTACGTCTGCAGAATTTCAAAAAATGTCTCGTTCAAGCGATATCATATTGAGAATTCGAACACTAGAGAGCAAACAGTGTAGATTCAGATGAGGTGGCTCATTTTGAGCCACCTCATCTGGATCTACACTGTTTGCCAATTCAACAATTTTAATTTTTGGCGCTTAAAGGGTTAAATCAGATTAGATTGGGTAGCAGGGATCATAATTGAGGGATAATTTTTGGTATTTCTCAATAAAAACATGTTGGCTCCTCATTAGGACCATCTCGCTGAGACAGTTCTACAGTAAGATAGTTCTAATGAAGGGTCACAACATGTTTTGATGAGCAGTAAGAAACATTATCTCAGAACTACCCTGAAAACCCCACCTTATTGAGAGCACTGCTATAATGGCTAGGATTTGTTCCTTTTTGCCACTGTTTGCAGGGGTAAAGCAGGGCTTCCGTTAACGGGCGTATGGCCGTATATTACGCCCAGGATTTGCTCCCGTACGTCGAGAAATGGGACCTCTGGCGTCTGGCATACGCCCGATAATTGTCACATACAGCCGTTTGATCTTGTCCCGACGTATAAAATATCGCCACTGTCTTTAAAATTCTAGCATGTGTCATAATTAATCGGATTAACGCAGGTGTCAGCCAGACGAAAAGACCGCCTACAGGCCAATCGAGATTGTCCGTATGGAGCACTGAACCAGGTATCTCACATGTCGGACCGCCTACCTGTCAAAAACGATTATCAAAATAACGCCCACTCGTAGATTCAACCTCTTACGGCAGTCTGCAAAACAACTTATCAAATCACGATGACTGAGCTTTTGGATGAAAGGTGTCCATCTATTTTTACGATCGCGAGAATGTAACTGACCTGTATGTGTAAGGCGTATTTCGACTTCAAAAGTTTGTGAATGTATCCATTATACACGAATACTGTATTGACAAACTCTATCTGAAGTTTTTAAGAACATAACATTTATATTAACGCTTGCCCTAACAACGAAGGTCTTGTCATGATCCATACTGTCATCAATGGAGTTTTTAGGAATACGAACCTCTTCCGCGAAAAGTGTTGATTCAAAGCGAAGATACACCGTTAATATCAATAGTCGCTATTTCCGACGTGTTATGGTCTACGCTCTGGTACTATACATTGTTTTGATTAATGGTACTATTAAACTACGAATACTGAAACGTCCATTTCACCGATTTCCTATTTGTTTCGTCATATCGTCATGCAACCCAGTGCGAAAATAATGCCGTACAGTGTGCACAGAAATAGCGCATGCTGATCAGGGTCTACGCGATTATATATACGGTAGCGTTGATATACAATTACCTGCACGTTTTTGGGTCAAGCACGTTTTCTCTTTGATGTTAAGATCAAAGACGCCGCTGCGAGTATATACGCGTGCCGTACGCAGTGTCAAACCATGAGACAGGTACCTCAGTACACACACCGATAACCAACAATCGTATCAGCCAGCGCAACTAAGCAGTCAGACCGGTCTTTCTTGTTCGCATCTAACATGAATAATAATGAACATCGACCTAGCGACAACCGAGTTCTTCGGTGGAAGCGTGTCATATATACGTTCCGTAAGTCATCGTATTTCCGACGCGGCCCATTCGGCGGCAATGAAAGGGAATATTATGCAATAGCAGACAGTGCAACGGCGAGTCTTCAGCTTTTAGAGTGCTCAGGACTTGCGTATAGTTCACAAACAAACAGGAATGACTCTGATTAGACTGCCCAAATGCTCAGGCTTCCCTTCGAAGGACAAAAAGTTCACTACAGTGCAGGAGACAGAGAGGGATGTGTAAGGGGGTGGGTAAAAATAACCATGTACAAGTCATTCCTAAAATCTTCAGACTTCCAAAAAATTCTCTCAATACGTCCAAATCTGACACCATGGAAGTCTGGACTTCCAAATTTTGGAAGTTAGTGGAAGCCCTGGTAAAGCAGAGCTTCAGATTAGAAGGGGTAACAGGGATAATTGAAAGATAATTTTTCTTATTTCTCAATGAAAACATGTTGTGACCCCTCATTTGAATCGTCTCGATGAGACAGTTCCAATGATGGGTCACAAAATATGTTTCTAGGGAAAATAGTGATAATTATCCCTAAAGAATCTCTGTTTCCCCCTCTTATCTGAAGCTCTGGTAACAGGAGCCCAGTTGGCAGTCTCACTGTCGCCCATGGCCCCATAATTCTGAACCCCCCCCCCATCCCCCATCCCCCGGAGTTTCCATAGAAAACCTTTTGCCTTAATGTAAAATTCCAGCTTTGGGCAACAAACTGACTTGTCTTTATCCCTGGTTTAGAGGACAGCAGAATATATAACATGGCTGGAAGTTAACTTCTTAGGATCTTCTGGATCAATAAGAAAGTCAGACCTACCAGACCACTTAAATATTTATAACTTTTAGTCAGGCTTGGAACTTCAAGATTCTTGTACTCATATATCAGCAGATTACAAGTCTCAAGTTTGTAATATAAAAGTAGGATTTCCCAATTTTAAGTCCCTCATCAGAGCCTTTCGTGTCCACTGAATCCAAGATTCAGAATAAAGAGTTTGCAAATAGGGTGTTTGCTTCTTACTCCAACTCTTGCTTTTCTTATTTCTCAAATTTTATAGTTTAAGATTACCATCTCCAGCAGGTCTTGAACCCAGAACTGCTGGATCAGCAGGCCAGCACTTAATCTACTAAGATACTGGGCAGGGATAAAGACTAACAGGGGCCCAGTAGCCCACAGCCCCTAAATTTTGGGCTTTGGAGGAAATGCCCATATCCCTATTAATAGGGGCCCACACTGCCAAAAATTTAAAATTTAAATTTTAAATTTTTGGCAGTGTGGGCCCCTATGTCAAAATTGTTAGTCTTTAACCCTGCTGGTGGGACTCTTTTATGGAGGAATAGCAAAATTATTACTATTACTGAATTCTCATCAAAGCCCATCTTTATTATATAAGGTGAACTGGTATACTTCCAGGGGAAGCAACTCTTTGTCATTTCAATTTTTACCTCTGTCCTAAATGGGTGTCTTCTTGTACAGGTAATAACTTGCTCCCTAAGAGCAAATTCTTTCCTTATTAAGCAGACCCTTTCTGAAGAGTTTTTCTACCCAGGGAAGCAAAAAAAAAAAGTCACAGAAATTGTCTTCATTAGAAAACAAGGAGGAAAAGCACAGCAGTATTCCCTTACAAGTTAGAAAAACATACAAGTTGACTTAAAGGAAATTTCTTAAAAGCACAAGCTAATCAGTTTAATTTCTTCAGAAAAATCAATAGGTTTAGTATAGAGACAGGATTATGCAATACGCAGTCCCTGTATAGACCAATAAAGTGTCTGACTAGGGATTACTGCTTCATCTAACAGATTATTAAATCATCGTCTTCATTCAAAGTTTATTATTATCTGTATGTGACTGAGGATACATCTAGCAGACACGCTTAAAATTGATTTTTCAAACTGAGAAAGCCAGGATCTGGCACTGAAATGGGACCAAAGTTAGGATCCCAAACTGTCTATCAATCAATTTGTAGGGAAATTATACACTACAAAAATGTTAGTCCACGAATGAGCAGACTATCAAGGAATTGCATCTACGCGCTTTGAGGACACACCTAAAAATTCATTCGCAGCCATTCCCCAAAAGAAACAAAAAATGCAAATATATATACTACGTATTCTGATATGTTAGTAGCTTCCCATGGAGAAAATAGTGGGACCACACTAATGTGACTATGAATGCCATGTGAGCTATTTTCTAGAGGAGAAATCTTTCATTTAATAATATATAGTTGACCCCCATTGAAAAGGGACGCAAAAAGTTCCGAATTACTTCCCCACCAAAGCAAAAATATAGGTCTTCTCCGCGCTTTGACTTCTTGATACTGATGCAACATGTTACAAACACAGCAGCGTATCAATCATAAATTTGCTTTTTTTTTGTCTGTTGCTGATAAGTAAATATCTGTGCAATACATACATCACAGCACTATAGATCTAGCTGTGCTTCTGAAGCAATACTTCAGGTGTCATGCCAAAGGTGCTTAACATACAATTTATACACTCCAACAGGTCTGACAGACATCAGAACCAATTTGTGTGTCACTTCTCAAACTAGCTGCTATCAATCCTTAGATCCACCTTTGCAGAGCCATCACAGTACCATTAGGGTTCCTAATGTGCTGAGAACCTAAATCAAAGGTACCTAAATTAACATGGTCTAGGCATGCATCTACAGGTTTTTGCTATGTTGAGGAATTGAATGTTTATGAATTATTGGAATGTTCATGCTATTTCTGATCACAAGTGAAGCTGTTGACAGACAGATGTTCTTTATAAAGCTGAAAAATATATTTACCCTTAGTGCAACACAAAAGCAGATGACGAAATTTACCTCTGCAAAATGTCCAGTCTGTATCATACTTAGTATTCAAAGACTGGAAAGCAAACAGTGGAAACCCAAATGAAGCACCTCATAATGATTAACGAGCTGCCTCATCTGGGTCTACACTGTTTGCAAATACAATTATTTTCATTTTGGGGCTTTGTGAACAACAGTATGCCCAGTGGAGATCCTGACTGGGTTGTGCATATGCTCTGTCTAACCAAAGTTCTTATTGCTTATCTTAATTTCACACTCCTTGGTTGGTTGGTTGGTTGATTTGATGCTTAACGTCCACGGTAAACAACTAAGGTCATGTCGGGACGGTCAGTTAACCTAACCACACTGTTCCTGGGCAGGCTTAGACCTCCTAAGCGGTTAACCAGTACTAAGTGCACATACTTTCGCCAGTAACTGACAACTGCCCTTCTTGAATCAGCGGAAGGAGAAACGAAAGTATGTGGCCAGACCGGGATTCGAACCCAGGACCTCCGACTTACGAGTCAGGCGCCCTACCGATTGCGCTACCCGGGCCGGCCACACTCCTTGGAATGACCCAAAATATGTAATTTGGTTGTATTACTTCAACTGTAAGGTTCCACCAAGCTCCCTTCTAATTCCAAAAATAAACGCATCGTAAACGACTGCGTAATACCCCGCCACTGCAAACCTTTCATAGCTTTTTTTTCATGATTTCATACTTGTATTTAGCTCCAGGACTGGGGCAGATAATTACCTCCTTCTGATAAATTTTAATATTATTGCTTGACCATTTGGTATGTTTCTTTCAGTTCTGATTTTATGATTTTATACATATATATATGACCTGTGACAGGGGCAGATAACCCTGCTGGACTAAATTCTGATTGTAAAATAAAGCTAATGTTACTTATATTATTTCTGTGAAATTTCATAAAGATATACCAAAAATCTGATTTTATATGGATTTTTTCATGATTTTATACATGTATATATATAGCCCTGTGCCAAAGGCAGATAACCCCTGGGGACAAAATTTTGATCATGACAGAAAGCTTATATTGCTTCGATAAGCTGTAGCAAGTTTCAGGAAAATCACGTTCCACCCTGATTTTATGCCGAATTTTTCATGATTTTATACATGTATATAGCCCCCGGGCAGGGGCAGATAACCCTGGGGACAACATTTTGATCATGACAGAAAGCTTATATTGCTTCGATAATCTGTATCAAGTTTCAGGAAAATCACTTTCAACCCTGATTTTATACAGAATTTTTCATGGTTTTATACATGTACATAGCCCCGGGGCAGAGGCAGATAACCCTGGTTGACAAAATTCTGCTAAAAACAGAAAAAAATGTATTATTTCAATCATTTCTGTGAAATTTCATTAGGATATTTCAAAGAGTAAAGAAATAACAGACCAAAAACCACCTTTGCGACACTGACAAGGGCAATAACTCTGTCACAAGATATCAAAATTTGCCCATTAACAATCCCAACCGAGATATTCCCAAGACCAATTCATAAGCCAAGTTTGAAGAAATTCCGTTAATAAATACTCAATATTAATAAGCTCACTCATCATTCATTTCCACTAGGCTCATAACACTGTTGTCACTCTTACTTACTTACGTACTTATGACCTCTGTTACTTTTGATACCTATGATACCCGAGTTACATTTATCATTCATATTATGACTTCAATCAGGTGTTTCGAATTTCATGAATACCTGCACTAAATTCCCTAAAGCTTTACTGTTACTACATGTAGTTCCCAGAAATATCTGAGCAAAAAAAACTCTTAAATCCATTTAGGATTTCAGCTAAAACAAATATCAGATTGATTTAAGAAATTTAATAGCCAAAAGGAACAGCAGAAGAAAGTATTGATTAATTCAACTTTCTAAATTATTCTATTCAACTTTCTGGAGCAAAAGCTTGTTCCCATATTTTCTACTAATTTTTAAAGCGATAAATATCCATGTATAATACAGTATTAAAGTATCAGTATAATCTGACAGTATGGAAACAAGAATTCTGTGGAATGCAATATCTCGCCTGTGTGGCAAATGTCACAAAACAGAGCTAACCAGAATACTAAACATACACTACTAACGGCGACAAAGTATATATATATACCTATGTCTCACTTCTGCTAGTTGCAGGCAAAACATAAATTATATTTCGGGCAAGATGGCAAAAATTGTGAGCATTTTTATTCCCAGGGAAATGGTAGCACTATTATGTTAGCAGTCCTCAAGAAACTAAGCAGTCCTCAGTCTGGCTGTCTGACATGTCTGGTACAAGTATTCAAGACTTTGGAGTACATTTCAATCAATCACCAGATTCACCCCCTGGAAACTCTCATACTTTCATCAAATCTATGTTACCTTAAAGATGAGATTACCAACACTTATCTTTTTCTTCTTTATTTTTTTTTTTTAATTTTCATAGTCTTCATCATGTTTTAAATATAATATGTAATCATGATATACCCTTAGTCTAGAACAGGAAATGGAGTGAACTGGAATAGAGTCACTAGCAGGTACAATCTCCTCTTCTTTCCATGGATTTGGGATGGCACTAGCTTGGGAAACAAATTGTACAGAAATATGTAACCAATGGAATTTATCTCTTTTCTATTCCAGGTTTCAAATTTTGCCACTGACCTGCAAGATGATGTATCACGATATGAGCCGCAACATGAGAAAACCAACAATGTAATTGTGCGCCCAGCGAAGCCTCAGATCAGCCTGGGCATCCGCCCAGGCTGATCAGAGTCTTCACTGTCTGCGTGGAGGTAGCTTAGACCCTTAGCTACCCTTTAAGCGTTTACGAAGTCTGAGCGGATTAGGCAGATGCCCAGGCTGATCTGAGTCTGTGCTGGGCTCACAACCACTTTGTTGGTCTTCTCGCGATGTGGCTCATATGTGACCACCACAATTTCATAACATGAGAACGTCCTCAACATAGTGATACTTCTGCATATCAAAGTATTTCTTTCATCAGTGTCATGGTGCTTAAAAAAGGCTTAACATCTACATGTACCAATTAAGTGCATGGCCAATATTGGCATAGTCGCACTGTTAACACCTGAAGGACACCTCTTGCCATTGTCATTTTCCATTTAAGGTTGTTTAGTTCAGTTGTTATCCAGGTTTGTCACTAGGCTGGCTACATAATTCAGGGAATTGTAAGAGAAGGAATAACACCAGAACCCACTTCAAAGGTACCATCATCGTTACCGACTCTTTATCACCTAATTGCAATAAATTGATAAGTACTTGTGAAAATTGCGCAAGATTGCTGTCCTGCCGGTTATCCGATACTGAAACCGTCTAACCGAGCATGCGCAACTGGCTGTGATCTTCATTTAATAACTTATGTATACAGAGGATATTTGAATTTTTCAGTATACACCGAAAGGACACCCAAAGCAGTATTTTTACGAGTTGCAAAGCGTTCAGACTGAAATTAAACTCAATCTTACACTGAAATAGTCAAATTTTCTGTTTCTTTAATGCTTTAAAATTGCAACAATTCAGTTAATTCAAAGGCGTCAGCCATCATGACAGAGACACAACCTTTTCTTTAGCCGTTTTGCGTCAAATTGATGTTTCCAACTTGCTTTCTTGGTCGTAAGCAAAGTTTGCAAGTGAAAAATAGATATACAAAGAAATACAAGTAATATTTCGTTCCATATTTGACATTTGTGACTTTTTCATGGGCTTGTGAGAAGTTTGCGCTCTTGTTTCCCTTTCTCAAGGAGGCGATTTCTATAATATGCGCAGCGTATGAGAAAAGGGAAAATGGTGTATGCCCGGAGAAGCCTTCGATCAGCCTCCCATGAGCTATATGGTCAGAAGAGAGTATGCTTTCCGCCTAAGAAACGCTTGGTCCTCAGCTGCATAACGCGCACAGCGAAGACTGATCTCAGTGATTGGACCGATGTAAGGGTGATCTTAGTCTTCGAGAGTATGCTTTCCGCCTAAGAAACGCTTGGTCCTCAGCTGCATAACGCGCACAGCGAAGACTGATCTCAGTGATTGGACCGATGTAAGGGTGATCTTAGTCTTCGCTGGGTGCATGGTCAATTTCTTATTTCTTATTCTCTGAAATTTGGAGTCTTATGAAGTTAAAATTTGAAATTTACATATTTTAGCTTTCAAATTAGTCTTATGGGTTGATATTACGAGAAGTAAAAGACAAACACTATGGAAATATTTCCAAATTGCAAAACATTGCGCATTGTTCCGCATTTTAGTAAAAATTGACGGACGCCTATTTGCTTTATTCGATAATGACCGGTCATCATTAACTCATATTCTTTCAATGTTCGCATCGGTGCGCACTCAAGACATTTAGACAGTGACTATCCTTACATGTTTTATTCTCATATGAACTTGACTTTATTTTCCGGACTTCGCCGGAAGGCCTTTAAAATTTAATATAAAAATTACGTAAATTCCCTTTTTTATAGGAGACGAAATATTTTGAAACGCTGTAAGTTAACTATTTGTGGTCCGATTTGGATGATTGAAAAACCGCATGACTCTGCTTTACACGCCACACTTAACTGTGATTACGCGCACTTTACCTAAATTGTTCTAATTTATAAAATTAAGTAAATTAACAGGTGCCTCTCGATAAATTACTGAGACTGCGATAAGCATCGGCTCTTTGTCTAGGTGTGTCGGTAACGATGATGGGGTACAATGTTATCAAATTGATTAGCACCTCTCCGAGTAGTCTCCATATAGATTCTACAGGACTTAATTGGTGCTAATTGGTCCAATCAGTCTGTTGTTATTCCTTCTCTTACAATTCCCTGCATAATTTTTGCCCAAATTAAAATCTAATGTTGGCAAGTATGAAAAAAGCAAAGCAGGTCATAAGCTGCATGTGAATTGCCTTATTAATTCATGGTTTTGCACCTTTTAAAAGCATGGGAGACTGATATTTATGCAATTATGTTGACTGACCATTGTGTGCCTGCTGGGATATTGCCTCATGCCTGGAGCCACAATTAACGAAAAGGGGGGTGTCACAACAAATTATTTAAAAATGATATAGTTTAACCCATTTCTTGTTCAACTATACCTTTATTTAATGAGATGAGCACTCCTGTTGTTAGATTCAGATTTTTTTTCCAATCACTATTTTCCCTCCAATTAACAGTGATTCATTTTACCCGCCGATTTATGTTATCTTGACCTGTCAAACCATTTCCAAGGCCGGTCACAACGTGAGGTCGAAGTTTTGTTTGTAAAACATTCAAGAATCTTATTCAAAGCAATCAACTTACGTTAATGTTATCTCTTGAGTTTTTTCTTTAATCTTTTCCGCCGCTTTAGAATTTTCACCTTGAAGGCAAGTTTTAATTCAGATTTGTTTATCACCATGCTGTCTGACAGAGTTCTGGCAGACTTTCATTTTAGGAAACAACGTCCGGGAACCAGAAGTTTCGTACCTCCTTCGTTTCGGACATGTACTCTTTCGACTCTCCGACAGGCAACCCGGACGCCTCAATAAGGGAGTTCGGAGTTCCGAGAGTCCGGTTGGACTGGAGCAGAAATGTCAGCGGTCAAGTGTGGAAAAAAATCCGATAGGTCATCATTACGCTTACCTCAGGTATGTTTTTTACCACATTTGTCTGCTCCGATGCGTTAACATTCCAGTTTTGGTCACCCAGAGCATGCTCCAGGGTGTCCCGAGCGTTTTTTTCTAAATCAAGCTGGGGAACCACATAAATTGGAAAGGTGATTGATAAAGTACGCGCGTGCTCGCAATAAAAAAAATACAAAAACGGTGCGTGGAGCAACCACTGCTCAAAGTATATAGAACTAGGACTGTGCACGTGTGTTTGGCTTCCCTAAATGCAATATTCAATATACTCAAAGTTAGTGTCACATATTATAGACTGCTAGACTATAAGGTGTTGACTATATACAGGAACTCTTGCTCTAAAATGCAATTTTCGTCAATAGCGAGCATGCTCGGAGTGACCATAATTTGGCAGTTAACGCATGCTCGGAGCAGCCATATGTGGTTTAAAAGCATAGCTCATTACCTGGTCAGTCGACAGTCGACAGTACAAACAGGATTCTAATGGCATTGCTTCCCTGAGAAGGGACGGACAGACTTAATCTTCGGAAACAGATAAGGCTTATGTATACCCTATACGATCAGTTTCAGTCAGTGTTTAGCCCCAAGACCCCAGTAAGTCTTAAGTCCCTGGCCCAAAAGTCATCGCAGGATTCGCACGATTCCGGTGTTGAACTCCCTTCCAGCCCAGTCCCTACCCCAAAATGCCAGACATAAGCATTTCAGCTGAAGGCATTGACAAGCTCCTCTTAGGCTTGAACCCACACAAGGCTGCAGGACCAGACAAATTTAAACCCATTGTCTTACAGTCATTACACAAAGAGCTCTCTCCCATCCTGCAGCTGATTTTCCAAAGATCCTTGGATACTGGAAAATTACCAGATATTTGGAAAGAGGCAAATATGTCCCCCATTTTCAAGAAAGGGGACAAAGCCGACCCCGCTAACTATAGGCCCATATCTCTGACCTGTGTCCTCTGTAAGGTACTGGGGCACATTGTTGCATCTAGCCTATCTAAACACTTCACTGAACTGAACATTCTTTATGAACTACTGCATGGGTTCCGAGAAAAGAGATCCTGCGAGACGCAGCGTATCATGCTGATTGATAAATTGTCTAAAACTATGCAGATGGGTAAACAGACTGATTTGATTTTATTTAAGAAATAGATCAGCTCTAGCAGTGAATTGTTGAGTAATAATTCACTGTTTGGAGGTCAGATGTAAAGAAGATCATATCACGAGCGCAGGGGGCGAGTGATATATCTACTTACATCTGACCGACAAACAGTGAATTATTACTAAACAATTCAGTGCTAGAGCTGAACTATTTCGATTCTAACACTCAAGAACGCTGAAAACGTATTCTTTTCATTTAAACTCTCCCAACCTTCATGCCAGAGCGTTCATGTTCCCGCCAATATTCTTAACTGTATCTAAGGTATATGTGCGTTTTTATGGCAATTTTAGAAAGAAAAAGAGACGTTACACCGTCTAACGTCTCAAAACGTCACACAAAAAATTACGTCAGTAGTTGCAGTGACGTCAGCAATTAAACTCATGGGCTCCGAAACAGTGAATTGTTGCAGAATAGAACACGGAAACTTTCCATTGCTTCTGTAGGCGCACTGTGTTAGAATAGATTTTAGTAAGGCTTTTGACAAAGCTGCCCATGAAAAACTCCTTCAAAAATTGGATCACTATGGTATCAAAGGAGTCAGTCTACAACGGATTAATGATTTTTAGATAATACGAAGCAGGCTGTGGTAATTAATGGACTAAATTCAATCCTAATCCCAGTCTCCTCTGGCGCCCCGCAGGGCTCAGTTCTCGGACCTATTCTCTTCCTTGCATACATCAATGACCTACCAGAGTAGGTCAAATCGAGAGTAAGGCTCTTTGCAGATGATACTGCAATGTACCTTGCTCTTAGCTCACCGTCCGAAGGCAACGTCCTCCAAAAGGACCTACTCAGCCTAGAACAATGGGAAAAGATGTGGGATATGAACTTTAACCTCTCTAAATGTCAGGTCCTTCATGCCACTCGTCTTGAAAACCCCATTCAGACTAAATACTTTTTACATGATATTGAGCTGGATAGTGTTTCATCTGCAAAATATCTCGGGGTCACCATTTCAGATGACCTAACATGGAGTACCCATATTGATAATGTAGCCAAGAGCGCTAACCAGACTCTTTGATTTCTGAAAAGAAACATTCGGGTCCATAATAAGGACCTGAAATCAGTAGCTTACAAAACACTAGTAAGGCCCCAGTTGGAGTACGCTTCAACAGTATGGTCCCCCCACACTGCCACTGATATACATAAAGTGGAAGCGGTCCAAAGAAGAGCTGCCAGGTGGGCAACAAGAGACTATAATTACACATCCAGCGTTACTGCTATGTTGAAGGACCTGAATTGGCGCCCCCTAGACCAACGACGTATAGATTGTCGTCTTATAATGATGTACAAGGTCACATATGACCTCGTTGCCATTCCCGCATCTGAGTACCTTGTTCGTAACACCAGGCAGTCAAGACATATTCATCCACTTTCATATCGACAAATCCCGACTTATAAAGACTACCACAGATTCACATTCTTCCCTAGGACTATCATCCATTGGAATGCCCTCCCACCCACATACCAGTCCTTCCTACATTGGCACAGTTTAGCAGTGCTGTCTGCCAGGTAATCCATGTCTCTCCCTAAACACCAATCTATGTTTCTATCTTTTAACTATACTAACACTCTTTATCGCACTGTACAAACTCATTTCACACACTTTCCTATACTTTTGTTTTAGCTAACCCCCTTCAGCATTTGGTTCGCCGGAACCCGTCTGACGTCCCCCTCGGGGGTTTAGACGTAAAGGTAGATAGATAGACGTAAAGGAAGATAGACATAAAACACATTTTTCATGATTAAAAATCATTGATATGCTTGAAAATTGCTTTCAATTCAGAGAAAATGGATAATCACATTACCTTAGCAAGACAGAACAGACAGGGAATATATTAGTCAGTATGTTGGTGTGTTACACTTAGCGTATACGGCTTTTGGCATCGGTGACTTTTGACCTCCGAGAGCAAACTCTGAGTGTGAGCATGCGGAGTGCGCTGTCACCACTATCGCCCAGGTTTGAGTCCACTTATGGTAAGATTCTGTCTGTCTATCCATCCGTCTGTCCGTCTCACATTTTAGTATCATTTTTGTGTTTCCCACAACTTCTTATGGATCAATATGAAACTTTGCACACGCGTTGCCGACATACTGCAGATATGCAAAAAGAATTTTCATGGCCCAAACTTATTTTCGGCAAAATTACGGGCTTTTGTAATTATACATTTTCAGTGTTGATTACTGGTATAAGGTGGCAAGGTTGTGTAATTAACTCGACACTCCTACAGTTTTTGATGGATCAGTGTTTAACTTTGCACACATATTGCAGACATTGAAGATTTGCATGTAGATTTTTTCGTTGTGGCCAAAAATTTAATTTTGACAAAGTTTTTGACAAAGTTACGGGCTTTTGAACATGAACATTTCAGTGTTGCTTACTTATATAGGGAAGCAAGTTCGTTTAATCAACTCCTCCTGCAGTTTTTTATGGATCAGTTTTGAACTTTACACATGTTGCAGACATACTGAAGATGTGCCTGAAGATTTTATATATGCAAAAATTTATTTTTGACAAAAAAACATAAAAAAACAGGTTTTCAAAATGAGACATTTTCAGTGTTCTTTTTATATATATATATAACGTGGCAAGTTTGTGTAATCAACTCCTTCTACAGTTTTGATGGATGAATTTGAAACTTTGCACACATGATGCAGATATGTTGAAGCTGTGTATGAAGATTTTTGAAGGTCAAAAAAAATTATGAGCTTCTGAACTTAGACATTTTCAGTGCTTCTTATCAACATATGGCAGCAAGTTTGTGTAACCAACTCCTCCTTCAGTGTTCGATGAAACAAAAATGAGAATTCGACAGAAACAACTCATAGCGAGACCTGGAGATCCACGGCGTGTTAAACAGCGAATTGTTAATTCTATATAGGCTTCTAACAGTCTCATTAATCGACGTTCACTTGAACATCGATCGTTTTCATAAACCGATTCCCGATTACCATGACTACAAAATTTCAGCCGAGTCCAACCACTAGTCAGAAAAGCCATTTCAGAAAGAAATCTCACGGGTGGTAAACCTAGGAACTACCACGAAATTGTGTTAACGCAATTTTGTTCCCAAGCCACATACGGGACATAACGGGGTAGTTTCCAGGCCGAAAAATTGATAAACAAAGGTTGGTGTCATCTTGGTTTTTGTTTTATTTTACTACTAAGAACGAACAATGGTGAAATCGGCCAATATGGTTCCGTGTAAATATGTCTCAGCGTCCCCTCTAGCCCCAAATTTTATATGAAAAGTTATTTTCTTTCTTTAGTTTTTTGTTTCCCCACTGAGCATCGGACCAACTTTCCCCAACGCACAGTGCCAGTTCGAAGGATTTTAGCCCGTATCTGTCAAATTAAATTGAATGTGATATCATTTGCCGATGTAAATGATAAAAAGACCCATAATAAACGTTTCTACACAGAAAAAAAAAATCCGAGCGTTTACTCGTAAAAAGATTCATGCCCCGTTTGTCCTGTGTGGTAGTTTCCAGCGCATCGTGGTAGTTAAAATGCTATCGTGGTAGTTGCCAAGACTATGTAGTAGTTCCCATCAACAGATTCGTTTAAGAACCGCCAATACTAGTGCACCTATCAATATTTTCCCCCGGGAGGGGGGGATACCATGGGGATTAGACAGCCAAAAAATCCCAACCCATGGGAATTAGATAGAACACCTAAAAACGGGGTTGGGACATTTGATACTTTTCTGGAAGTTCTAAATTAGATTTTATAACAAATTTGACGGCCCACCAAAGGAATTTGTGACACCACATATTTGCTTATGGGTAGGGAATTGGAGCGAAAGTTTTCAAAATTGTCTTATTCCCCATATCCCGCCGCCTCCCTCTGGGGGAAAACATTGATAGGTGCATTGGGACCAGTCGTGACTCAATTTTATAATTGATATGCGTTTCACTGAGAGAAATAATACCCATAAAACTAAGAGCTTATACAGTTGTAAGAAGCAGCCCCTTTCCAAAATGTGGTCTGTCAAATTGTTTGCTCGTTTAAATACATGTTTACAACCGTTTTCTTGACTTCATATTTTCCAGTTTTGGCATCGTCTGATTGTAATGTCTGCTTGTCGTCACTTATTTTTTCCATAGGACAGTAGAAGAGAATTTACCTATCGCATTTGTTTCCATATTAGACATTTGTACCCCGATTGGGGGAGGTAAAATGGCTATTTTGGGTATTTTCAGACACCTGTGCAAAAAGTTAATGAAGTGAGAATACCTGCTGAAAAAGGACAAAATTATTCAAACTTTTACCGTTTTGTTAACCGAAAGTAGAACACTTATGCCTATTACATACCAAGTCATAGATTTTCAAAGTGGTTTGCGGTGATCGGGGAGGTGATGCTGCTTATGGTAAAATCATTACGTTGATCACCCAAAACGTTATGCTAAAGCATATTCTATATTCTTCTCATATCAGGAAACCTATTTCAAAAGTGGTTTGCGGTGGTTTGGGGTGGTTTGCGGTTGTTTGCAGTGGTTTGCGGTAATTCGATGGTCCCCCGGGTTGGGTTACTTTTTATATACATGTGAGTGCGACGATGAACGGGCATGTTATATGATAATTATAAGGCATGTTTATTCAACAACAAATTAGCTATGTGAATATCCCTTCTTTTCATTCTTCTCATCATTTCAATAGCCCTCTAAATTTAAAATTCAGGCAGTCGACAAATTTTATCCGACAAAAGGTTGTTTGAAAAGGTCTTTGTATAAATAAGAGGGGTATTCAAGGTTCGGCCCGAACACCTCGTCTTTAAAAATTTGAAGTAGCCCCTGAGTAGTGAACATCTGCTGATGGGAACTACTACTAAAATCCTACAAAGTCTTGGCAACTACCACGATAGCATTTTAACTACCACGGTGAGCTGGAAACTACCACACAGGACAAACGGGGCCTGAATCTTTTACGAGTGAACTCTTGGCTTCTGTTTTCTATGCAGGAACGTTTAGTAAGGGTCTTTGTATCCTTTTCATCGGCAAATGATATCAAATTTAATATAATTTGATGGATACGAGCTCAATTCCTTCGAATTGGCACTGTACTTTATGGAAAATTGACCCGATACTCAGTGCGGGCGCAAAAATCTAAAGAAAGAAAATAGCTTTTCATATAAAATTTGGGGCTAGAGGGGACGCTGAGACATATTTACACGGAACCATATTGGCCGATTTCACCATTGTTCGTTCTTAGTAGTAAAATAAAACAAAAACCAAAATGACACCAACCTTTGTTTATCAATTTTTCGGCCTGGAAACTACCCCGTTATGTCCCGTATGTGGCTTGGGAACAAAATTACGTTAACACAATTTCGTGGTAGTTCCTAGGTTTACCACCCGTGAATCTGTTAACTGATAAATGAGTATAACAGATATAAGGTTTAACCAAATCGATGTTAGTCCTACACCTATGCCACCCTGATGCCATTTGTTCCGCTCTGGGCAAACTAAACTAAATGCAAACTTATCCATTGTTAATTGTCAGTGGGTTTTGGAGAATAATGCTTATTAAATCAAAGGTCTCATAACCCGTGCAGATCATCTGAAACTGAAAATGCAAAACGGTGGACATGCGACTACCATAAAAAAGCATACTTAATTGTCCTTCATTTTTTTTCTTTACACATTGAATCCATATATGCATCTTCGCAAGCCAAGGGTACCAATCAGTACATCTTGGCTTGCGAAGATGCCTTATATGTAATTATTTATAAAATGTATACTAGTATACTGCTTCTAGTATAAACAGTTTGGTGTATTAAGCCAAATGTCCTAGCAAAATCACCTGTTTCATAGACAGCAAATGGCCTATAGCATATATTATTAGCGTATGTTATTTTAGTGTTTTCGATTTAAATATCGTTCTTTGACACTATCTGTTATAATTTTTGCACAAAGAATTAAACCGTATTGCATCTGTTTACTTCTTTCTTCAATTATCTTAGGACTCTCAATTCTAATCGAATGACTGATGGCTACGTATTTGGAAAAGCCAATACTTGATCATGGCCGAAGTCTGCTGAGCTCGAATTGGTGTTGAAGCCGGTGACAAGTAATAGGAGGCTCGTCCTTCAACAACCAATCAAATTTTAGCGACACACGTGTTTCTTTCATTTCTTCACTCATGACAATGAACCGAAAAAATATGTTACTACCAGACTACAAAGAGGTCAAAAACTTCCCATTGATCAACATCTGGACCAGCTGAATGTTATCAATAATTTATATATTATTAAGCAATATTTCGTCAAGTAAATCCCATTCTACAACAGTTCTATCAATTAGCACAGATTTGCGTGATTTCTTACATGTAGGGTGTGATCAGTCTTCGACAAAAAAAAAAAAATCATTGACTGATCAATGTATTAATAGTTAGTCAAAACATACGCAACTGCACCTCTGCACGTAAACATTGCCATTTTAAGCCGATTATGTAAAGGAGTAGAACATCTATAGAGCTCTAGATCTACATAGCTGTTAATCTATAGAACTTTATAGACCTGCAAGATCTTGGCCTACTGAGCCTTTCCTGTTGTTATGAATAAAACATCTAACCCCAGAAAAAGTTTATTATCGCGCTGGCATGCAACGTTGAATCGACACTATGTTGTTTCCACGTCATGACATTGAATCAACGTTGATTCAATGTTGATATAATTAACTGTGTGCCCAGTGGGTATTACTATTTTCCTTCTGTACTAGCAGTAGCCACACAACGTCGAATCAAGTGACACTCAACGTCGACTCAGACACGACGTTGAATCGACGTTGATTCAATATTAATTCAACTTGACGTTGTGTGATCAATTGATGTTCTCCATGATGGCTTCTGCCGCCCCCCCCCCCCCCCCCCCCCCCGCTCTCATTCACACACACCAAACACCCAACACACACATCTGCTGGCTACGGCCAATATATGAGCTATGTTATATTTTCATTTTTTTCATCAGACAATTGATTCGGAAATGTTATTCAATTTAATTTTATATTTTTATTCCCCCCAAAATGATTTTAACTAACGTTACTATCATTATTCATTATTTCTCTTCAGGAGCGGCTGTAGCGTAGTGGATAACACTCCTGACTACCAATCCAGGGGTCGCAAGTTCGATCCCCCGCTTCTCCGGTCTTTCGGATGAGACTTTAAACCGAGGTCCCGTCTCCATATGACCTCGTTGTTGGTGGGACGTTAAACCCGAGTTCACTCACTCACTATTTCTCTTCATTGGTTATTATTATTACTTCTACTATTTTACAGTAAATTCAGACTTAGTATCATAAGTATTATTGTTTGTTTTATTAGCTAAATCATAAAATCCGACCGGGATTTGATCTATCTTCTTATCGATTATCGTTATTATATACAGACAGACTCGAAATTGGTTAGTTCTGCTGTCAGATTTCTGCTTGGTCTAAAAAACAAAACAAAATTGAGCCGCGAAACGAGAAAACTAGCAATGTGGTTGTGTGCCCAGCGCAGACTCAGATCAGCCTGGGCATTCGCTCAGTCTGATCAGACTGGGTGGATGCCCAGGCTGATCTGAGTCTGCGCTGTGCGCACAACAACTTTGTTGTTTTTCTCGTGTCGCGGCTCATTAATTGACTTGATCGTCATCTTAATATAAAATCAGTATAGACTTACCTATAATATACAATAAATCCGTTTAATCACCGGAAATATTTATAAATCAAATATATCACATGTAAAATATCAATGTAGTTCAAAAATATATTATTGCATAGGCCTACTTGTAAATTCGATTTGCATTTGTTACAAAATTTACAATCTTCTTTAGATCTGTCTGTTAAAATAAAATATGACCTATATTAACTTAAAACAAACACATATTGCAAGACAGTCATTAAGTTTATTACAACGCACCCATTTATGTAAGATTACCTGCTTAAGGTGCACCACAAAAGATTAAGCTAGATCTACCAAGCTCGACTGTTGCCGCTGCATCTACAGTCAGCGTCGATGCAATCGTAAAAACTATAAAATTTGAGCCTCGAAACGACAAAACCAACAAAGTGGTTGAGACTCAGATCAGCTTGGGCATCCATCCAGTCTGACCAGAGTCTTTGATGTGCGCTTAAAGGGTAGCTAAGGGTCCGATTTAGCTCCATGCGGCTGTAGGAAAGACTCTGATCAAGCTGGGCGGATGCCCAGGCTGATCTGAGTCTGCGCTGGGCGCACAACCACTTTCTTTGTTTTCTCCGTGTCGTGGATCATATTTATACGTTTTTATGAGGTGCCGTTTTCCTATAAATTCCCTGTTTTGTGATCCTAAAGTCATGTCTAATTTTTGAAATCACACAATCTATTTACTGATATCACTAAATCGACGTTGTGATATCACAAATTTCATTTTGTGATATCACCACAGGGACCAACCGTAACGCCGGAAAAGTGGTCGAAACGCAGGATTTGCGGTGTTTTCACGCCGGATTGCGGTATTTTTCGTAGGATTCGCCGCCATTTTTGTTGACAGTTTTCGAGGTGGGTTGAAAAAACTATTTATTTATAACGTAAGGAGATTTTGTGTGAGCATTAGAAGTAGCCTATCCGGATCTACATAGATGCCTTTAATCGCCAGATCTTCTGTTGGTACATAGATATTGTTGACATATGCAATCAGTCAAGGAGAAAATTGTTTTGCATGTTCGGCCAAACGCTCAGACAGCATTCGAAGCCAGAGGGTTCGTACTTTCTTCAGTTTCCTTAAATTCTTGACCAACTGGTGGATGAATTTGCATTTTTAAATAAAACTACATCTTAAACAGCCGATTGCATAGGATCTTTTGCCTGAGGAGGAATAGACTGAGACACAATATGCGAAATTCAAAGTAACGCCGGATAATGTGGTAACTTCAGGTTTCTCATTTGGCCTGTATTTTCACAGACAAACATATCTGAAAGGGTAAAACACAGGTTAAATACTTATGTTAATGCAGTTTAGGCGTAAGACTGCTCCCTTCAGCATTCCATGAGAGTCACCATGAATTTTTCAATATTTTCTTTGTCGAAATTTCCAGGAGTATTTTTGTTTTCGCCAGTTTTTATTTTAAGACATGTCTTCTTCTGGCATGTTTCATATTCCTTTTAGGTTGAAAGGCCAGGTGACGGAAATATATTCACCAAGCTGTGAATAACTACAAATATCTGGTTCTATTCTATTCTACCCCTTTACCTTACAAGGTCGTTTGGGCACCACAGATGACTTCAAAACTATCCCTTTCCACCTTGTCCTGTTTTCAGCTGCCCTAGCTGAGCTGGCGAAATCCATTCTTGTCCACTCTTTAATATCATTGGCATCACCTTTTCTTCTGTCTACCTCTTCTTCTTTCATTGCGCCCTGTAGAAACGTCTTTGCCAAACCAGAGGACATTGAGATGTGTACAAACCACCTTGGTTTCCGTTTCTTGACCAGGGCCAGAAGTTCATTATATTCTTCAATGGCCGCTTTGATCTTTCTGCGAACCTCTTCATGGGTTATATGGTCCTTGTACGAAATGTTTAGTAATCTTCGGTAGCATCTCATTTCAAAGGCCTGCGTTTCTCTGACTCTGCTGTCAAGATCCACTATTCACAGGCATACAGAAATATGGAAATTACAAGGGAGCGCATAAGTTTTACCTTTGATCCAGCCGGGCCGGGTAGCGCAATCGGTAGGGCACCTGACTCGTAAGTCAGAGGTCCTGGGTTCGAATCCCGGTCTGGCCACATACTTTCGTTTCTCCTTCCGCTGATTCAAGAAGGGCAGTTGTCAGTTACTGGCGAAAGTATGTGCACTTAGTACTGGTTAACCGCTTAGGAGGTCTAAGCCTGCCCAGGAATAGTGTGGTTAGGTTAACTGACCGTCCCGACATGACCTTAGTTGTTTACCGTGGACGTTAAGCATCAAATCAACCAACCAACCAACCTTTGATCCAAGAGATAGGCCGTTATTTCTCCTAATTGGCTTCAGCTTTATAAAAGCTGAAGTGGCCTGTTCAATCCTTGAGAGAACATCCTGTTTAGACCCATCATCTGAGACAACTGCTCTAAGGTATATGAAGCGTGTTACAGTACCCAGCTTCTGTCCTTTTATCTTGATCTTCCTCTGGATGTCATTGGCGCTGTTTGTCATCAGTTTAGTCTTCTTAGCACTGATCTCCATCTTAAACCTTTTGCACGGTTGGCGAGACTTTCAACTGGGGCTTCTAGTTCCTGCTCTTTCTGCTCTACCACAGCTAGAGCATCTTTGTCATCTGCAAACTGCAGATACGTAATATTTCTGCCGCCTTTGCTAACCTTTCATCATGTTCTTCCAGAGCATCAGACACGATGAGTTCGAGAAAAAATGTTGAACAGGGTGGGTGACAAAGGACATCCTTGCCTTACTCTAACTGTTGTTCTGAATCATTCTTTCGCGCTGCCATTCATCAGGAATGCATTTGTAGCCTTTACGCAGAGCTGCTCAACGGTGCAAACTAGATTTGCACTGATATTGTACTTCCGCATTGTGGCTCATGAGGCTGCATGCCATACTCATCCAGAGGCTTTTTTTAAATTAATGAAGACATGGTACAGATTTTATTGATTTTAAGATACTTTTCACACAAGCTTCTAAGGTTGAAGAGCTGGTCTGTGGAACTCCTTTCTGCTCTGAACCCGGTTCACCCCAGGTTAAATCCCCTGGCATTTCTTATTTCCGTTTTTATGCCCAGAACTTCAAAGAAGTTGAAAGGGCAAGTTGCTGTCGCCTTATCTGTTCGTCAGTTCTTCCTCTCGTCCTTAACGCCTGAAGCAGCTACTGGGCTGGAGAACCATTGCGCCTAGGAAATTGAAAGTTATTTCCCTGACAATCATTACTGATGTAGCTACTAGGCTCAAGAACCATTGTGCCTTGGGTTTCGCAATCCCATATACCAATATGTCATGAAAACTAAGGGGACCCACGTTGTTTTCCTCTGTCAGATTTGTACTGTTATTATAGTTACCTCCCCTTTCTTAAAATTAAGATAAAGTCAGTTACCATAATATCTAAAGAAGTATTAAAGCTAGGATAATGATATTTAGTATACAGTTTTTGGGTGAGATGTACAAGATCTGATTAATCTTTGGGCAAATTTGGTTGAAAATGACTGAGTTAGGCCCTTCAGTATTCAAATTTGCAATTTTTCCGACTTCTGAACCAGTTTGCCCAGTTTTGGGAAACAAGTAGTTCTTGATGTACAAAAAGTTTTGACAAAGATAAATGAATGTGTTAATTAATTACGGAGTATTTATCCTGATGGTCGCCTATGCAGATATGGGCTCAAGAACCGCTGGCTGTAGAAGTTGAAATTTACAATGTATATATGTTTATGTCATGAAAAAAGTGAAAGCCTATTTTTTTCAGCCGTCGAACTTGTACTATAAGAGTTACCTCCCTTTATCAAAATAAAATCGAAATCTTATTAGCACAATATCTGAATAATCCTTTGCGAAAGGATGTTAACATTTAGCTTTAATATCAGATGTAGAAGAATTTATTAACATTTGGGCAAATTTCGTTTGAAAATGATGGAGAGATGCCCCTTGCTTGAATTTGATAATTTCCCAACTTCTAGGAAGCTTTTTTTGTATATTATTAGTCCGAAATGTGTCATATATTTTGGTAAAGATGAGGAAAATATCTTGTGTTTTTTTTACTTTTGGACTTACATATTGAGATTAAACAAAATTTTAATAAACCATCTAGAGAACCATTTGAGATGGGATTGTGACATGTGGCCTACAGCTTGGAATCAGTATGTAGATAATCTGATTAATTTCTGAGAAATTTTCATAAAATTTATAGCACTGTGTCCTTTTTCAGATTTAGACATTGTAAAGCTTTGCTCCTTTAGTTCACGCTTAAGGTTGAAGGCATAGTCTTTCACAAACACAGTCTCTAGTTGAAGGAGACATGCCAGAAATTATACATTGCTACATAAGACTACCGTATAATGGAAAATTTTCGCGTCGCCTAATTTTCGCGGAATTTCGCGGTCGGACTCCGCAAAATATTTTCCATGTTTCTACAAAATAGTAATACAGGGTGGATAACGTACGTCACAGTCACGTGATTCGGAGGATAAGGAACACAGACTTTTTTGCTCGATTGGCGAAGAAAACTGAGTTTATATTGCAGACTTAAGAACTGATTTTAATACGGAAAAGCCCAGCTACACCGCACTATTTTGTAGTTTTATTTGCATATATTATATACTAAAGATATCAAACCTGTTAATGGATTGCTCCGGAAAACCGATCTTTTTCTGAATATAAGGAACACACATCTGCTCGCCAACGACCCCAAACAAACAAACTAGGCAGTCTATATCAGGGGAGCCGGGCCGGGTAGCGCAATCGGTAGGGCACCTGACTTGTAAGTCAGAGGTCCTGGGTTCGAATCCCGGTCTGGCCACATACTTTCGTTTCTTCTTCCGCTGATTCAAGAAGGGCAGTTGTCAGTTACTGGCGAAAGTATGTGCACTTAGTACTGGTTAACCGCTTAGGAGGTCTAAGCCTGCCCAGGAATAGTGTGGTTAGGTTAACTGACCGTCCCGACATGACCTTAGTTGTTTACCGTGGACGTTAAGCATCAAATCAACCAACCAACCAACCAACTATATCAGGGATAATCTAAATCAATACCTTATATATGGCCAGCCCTGCCTTTATTATGGTTTTCATTTTTAAGGCTTTCTACGAGCAAAACAACAGAGAATTGAAAAGTCGGTAAGGGACACAGCACTGTTTGATCGGATAAGGGACGCACGATAAAATCCAACAGGGGCTTTTATCACTTTTTTGTCAAAGAAAGGAGAAAAAAAGAGTGATACAAGCCCCTGTGTAAAATCTTCAAGAGCATTAAACCCTCAGAAGATGATCTTTATCGTGATATTTTAGGTCCGCCACACAAGTTATTCGTATTGTTTGTGATTTTAGCTGGTTTTTACATACGTTTTATACCCTTTCCATGATGCTGTTTTGACTCCAAAGATATGACCGGTCTCAAAATTTATTGAATTTACAACTTTCTTGAACATTGGCTTTTGAGGTTATAATATATAACACATTTCTGTGTAAAAGCTCAAAAGTGATACAGAAAATTTAATACGGTTGCACATGAAGGACATAGTTTCAATCAGAATGTTCACAAGTGTGCAACTCGATTGTCAAATCAGATATATCGGTCACTTGAAGTATCCAGACGCACAATGCTACCGCGATCGTGAGAACCATCAGCTAAGAGTGAGGTCTCCAAATAATTTTGGAAGGAGTCTTGGAACAAGGATATTTTAGGGAGTACAACTTGGTATATGTATATGAGACATGGTCATTTTTGGACAACAACTGACATCAGAAATTAAGATATTTATTTTGGTGCAAACTTAGATAATATTGTAGTCCTAGTCCGTCAGGAAACTAGGGAAATAGGTTCCCTCTGCGAATCCCACAACAGTATACCAAAGCTTGTGCTAGCCCATTTTTCCAGTTGATAACTACACTGTAAAAATCGCGCTTAGCTAAACAACACAAGTGGTTACATGTTTAGGTGTAAACATGTCTAAGAATATGTCATATAGCTAAACATGTATGCCTTTTCTATTATTTTTCCGGACAAAGTCTGCTAACTACGTTTTATTCTGTTATGCATTTTTGATGAATCCGTTCTCTCTTTTCCCCGTTGAAGAACGAAAATAAGAGACGAAAATGTTGAGAGAGGAAATTTTCAAAAGAAGAAGGTAGATATAACCAGTTTTGTACATGTTTAATTTCTAAACCTAAACCTTAACATGTTGCAAATTGAACATGTTACGATTTAAACACATAAAAAATCGGACTGCATTTTTTGCATTAGATCTAAACACATTTTTACAGTGTAAGTAAAGTGAAATGACTTTTATTTGTCACCGACATAATTACCTTTCAAACTTATATTGTAGCATTCAGTAAAGGAATAATAACACAAAAATGACACCAAACGCCTCATTGCAAATGTGGCAAGTAAGTGAACAGCTTTTTATTAAACAGATAACCACTAAGCTGACTTCACTGGAGCTTACAATATATGGCGGCCTCATTGGCCGAGTGATAAAATGGTAATCTTACCGCCAGTTCGGGTCAAATGTGGGACTAGTCAAGTTCTACTTGTGGATGGTCAGGAGCGGTCTTAAGGCTAAATTGTATTAACATAAGAATTTTACCTGCGTTTTACTCTTTTAAATGTGTTTATCTGTGAAAATACTGGTCAAATGAGAAACCAGAAGTTGCCACTTTATCCGGCGTTACTTTGAATTTTGCATATTGTGTTTCGATCTGTGCTTCCTCGGACAAAAAATCATGAGCAATCGGCTGTTTACTATGTAGTTATATTAAAAAATGCAAATTCATCCACCAGTTGGTCAAAAATTAAGGAAACTGAAAAAAAGTACGAACCCTCTTGCTTCAAATGCTGTCTGAGCGTTTGGCCGAACATGCAAAACAATTTTCTCCTTGACTGATTGCATATTTTAACAATATCTATGTACCAACAGAAGATCTGGCGATTAAAGGCATCTATGTAGATCCGGATAGCCTAGTTCTAATGCTTACACAAAATCTCCTTACGTTATAAATAGATTTTTTTTCAACCCACCTCGGAAACTGTCAACCAAAATGGCGGCGAATCCTACGAAAAATACCGCAATCCGGCGTGAAAACACCGCAAATCCTGCGTTTCGACCGCTTTTCCGGCGTTACGGTTGGTCCCTGTGATCACTAATTCTTTCGTATTGAATGATATCACAAAACCGATTTTTTTTGTGATATCACTAAAGCGATTTAGTGATATCACATAGCAATAGTAATAGCAGCGGGCACATGACGCTTGGCGCACATGCCACTTTGTTGGTTTTCTTGTGTCGCGGCTCATAAATTTCGAAGTAAATGTTTTTATCTCTCGTTTATTAGATGGGCTGAGGCTGGCAGCACCTGATTGATTAACCTAACTATGCCTAATGGATTCTTACCAGCAAGCACACATGACGTCGGAGTGACGTCATTTCAACGTCATGTGCCTGCTGTCATATATTCGAAATAGTGATATCACAAAATCGATAAAGTGATATCACAAAAATTCGATTTTGACAAATTCGACTTTGTGATTTCACAATAAGGAGATTTATATTAAAACGGTACCTCATGTATAGGTTTTCACATGTATTTCAAAAAAATGTGTATGCCTCCATTTTCAGCGTCAGTGTGAAATTGTGTGAAATTTTCACACTGACGCTGAGAACGGAGGCATACACATTCTTTTAAATACTTTTATTATGCAACTCACGTGCATTCAATTTCCGGTATGCACACATCGTTTAATCAACATTATTGCATAAAAAGCAGTGCCGAGAGGTATTAACAGCCGTGCATCAATAGGCGAAAAGCCGTGTTTCAACAATGGTTTTCTCGCGCTGTTGAAACACGATGACAGAACTTTCGTTATGCTTTTGCCGGGCCACTAAAACCGCCATGCACTCTTGCCTTTCCCTTTTCGGTTAATTTACAATAATTGGTCGCGTGCTACCTATGTTTTCTTATGACGTCATCATGCTTTGTACTCTTATTACGTCATAAAGTACCGTCACGGATTTCAAAGCCATGTTGTCTTCATTCTTACGATGCCAAATGGAGAGTAAATAAGTGTTAAAGAAAACACGCATCCTAAGCTTTCAGTAATCAAGAACTGCAGGATGGTATCAGGCTTGTTCTGCATGGAAATTATTGGTCAAGGTATCTGCTTTTTGTTGATTAATTTACCATCTATTTTGCATCAACTACAACGACCATGTCTTGGATATTTTTCCGAAATGAGGTTGAATAGGATGATGGCAGCCATTTTGAATAGAATGAATGCTCTCGGGCAAGAAGACGGATATTAGTAAACAGATGCACCAGCGCGTTGGCTGTTAAACGGTGACAAAATAGAGTGCCAAGTTTTTTTCTCAAAATTTAACGAATAATTCGTTGAATTATGCAATAACAGCGATCAAACATTTGTTTTCAATGCATTAACATTTGCCAGGTCCCTCGGGAGATGTTGAAAACCTCGGCCTTCGGCCTCGGTTTCCAACATCTCCCTCGGGACCTGGCAAACGTTAATGCATGAAAAACCATGTTTGATCCCTATATTGAATCAGCGTTGATCCAACGTCATAGAATCAAAGCTGGTATAATGTTGATTCAACCTTGTGTGTTCCGTGGGTATGCTGCTTAAGACGTTTCGCTTACCAGCAGGTGTTATCAGTCGTAACGCCAATAATGACGTACTAGTGAAAATTGAAGACGTCAGGGAATATTTTCTATACGCCAGTTTTTGCTATAATTACCACACCAGTGTATCTTTCTTAGAAAAATCTCTTTCACCTTCATGAAGTCATGTAGTTTACACAGGGTATAATCGATTCCGCCAATTTTCGCTTCCTGCAGAGACTGTCCGTCATATTTGGCTTCCGCCGAGACTGTCCGCGAGCTCTTGCTTCCTGCAGAGACTATTGTCCTCTTAAATTGGCTTCCTGCCGAGACTGTCCGCGTGACTCTGCTTCCTGCCGAGAGCCTCGGCAGGAAGCAGAATCACGCGGACAGTCTCGGCAGGAAGCCATTTATCATGTACAGAAGTCTCGGCAGGAAGCAAGAGTTCGCGGACAGTCTCGGCGGAAGCAAAATATGATGTACAGTCTCTGCAGGAAGCGAAAATTAGCGGAATCGATTATACCCTGTGATTTAACGCCTTTGCAAAAGAGGTAATTTAGCAAATAAGGGTGACGACGTTATTTATGTAACGCCATGCTCCGCCTGGATTATTGTTGAAGCACCCCCACCCCTTCCCCCCGACTCCACACAACTTACTTCCAAAATGTCGGAAATACATTTTCTGCAACTAACTCAATATTCTGAGTAGCAATTAAACGGCTGCATTTTATATCGAAACAGAGGCATTCGAATCTGATTCAGTTTGTTGCTTGCAGATTCCCGAGCTTTTTTTCTATGGCGATTATTCGTGTAAGCTGGGGCCGTATTCTTGAAACGACTTAAGTGGTTGCTATGCTGTTGCCAAGGCTAACTTTCTTTGAAGGAGATTCCCTACAACTATGAAATTTGGTCAGGAGGAACAGTCTTTGTAAGACTGTTCCTCCAGACCAAATTTCATATTTGTAGGGAATCTCCTTTATAGATATTTAGCCTTAGCAACCGCATAGCAACGACTTAAGTGGCTTTATGAATATGGCCCCAGAACCCACCAGCGAAGAGTTTCGGCCAAATCAAAATCAGCTATCCAGAAGTGTTCGACTTAAACATCTCTGAATTTGTAACCAACTTGTAGAACAGCATCTCAGACTCCATAATCCAAATTTCTGGATTTACAACTCTCACGGTTTTTCTATAGACTGGCATCAGTCTATTAAATGATAATGTGACAAAAAATTGCAAAATTTTACAAATTTAACAATCATACTAATTTTACAATAAGTGATGGCTCTTATTCGAATAGAACAAAAATCTGATGTTCTGTCTGGCTTATAGTTACTACTGGATTCTGGAGCCAGTCTAGGTTTTTCTACAGCATGGTCTCGAAGTTCAAGGGTTTGGTGCTGTCGCAGACACTGCAAAGCTGATAAATGACAACTTAAATGCCTAAATATTTCTGCAAGGTATTTCATTGACTTAGACGTTTTTATTTCAAAAGATATAAATCTGGATGAAAATAAACATATAAGGATACAGATACGTATACTATACATGGAAATAGATTAATTCACAAAACAAAATGATACATAAAATGGATGGGGGACCTGTGATTTTACATCATTTTTAACAATGTTTCAGTCATATCAGGACGATGGGAGGGTGTGTGCAAGCAAGGAACCTCGTTTACGGTAGAAAAGAACGACGCCTCCAGCGGGGCTCGAACCCGAGATCGCTAGATCAGCAGTCCAGTGCTTAACCAACTGAGTTACCGGGGTCTTTTGTATTCATAGGAAGGTATGCTTAACGCTACCAAGTAGCCTGTGTGCATAGGAAGGTATGCATAAAGTTACCATGGGAGTCGTACGCATAGGGAGTTACGCATAAAGCTACAATAGGAGCGTATGCCCAGGAAGACACACATTAAAATATTTTGGAAGCTGTATGCCGAGGAAAGTTCGCAAAAAGCTACCATGGAAGCTGTATTTATAGGAAAGTACATAAAGCTACCATGGAAGCTGTATTTATAGGAAAGTACGCATAAAGATATCATGGAAGCTGTATCTATAGGAAAGTACGCATAAAGCTACCATGGAAGCTGTATTTAAGGGAAAGTGCGCATAAAGCTACAATGGAAGCTGCATTCAAAGAAAGTAGGCATAAAGCTACCATGGAAGCTATATTTAAAGGAAAGTACGCATAAAGCTACCATGGAAGCTGTATTTAAAGGAAAGTACGCATAAAGCTATCATGGAAGCTGTATTTAAAGGAAAGTACGCATAAAGCTACCATGGAAGCAGTATTTAAAGGAAAGTACGCATAAAGCTACCATGGAAGCAGTATGTATAGGAAGGTACGCTTAAAGCAACCATTGAACCTGTACAGATGGAAAGGTTCGCATAAAGGTACAATTGGAGTCGTGTGCATAGGAAGGTATGCACAAAGCTACCATCGGAGTCCTACGCATATGGAGGCACACATAAAATTATGATAGAAGCTGTATGCATAGGCAAGTATGCTAGCAGATTCCATGGAAGCTGTAAGCATAGGAAGGTGTGAATAAAACTACAATGGAATCCGTGCATTAAACGACTTCGGAAGCTGTATGCCTAGGCAAGTAAGCATTTAACACTACCATGGAGCTGTCTGTGTATAAGAAGGTATGCATAAGGGACGAGTCATTTATTATCAGGTGGGGGGGCCGGGTACATTTTCATATGGTTCACAAAAATTTTTCCGACCCCCCCAGTCTCAACAGAATTATTTTTCCGACCCCCCCAGATAGGTGACAAAAAATTTTATGACCCCCCCTATCCCCGGTGCCAGCTACCCTTCACACACATACCATATTACCTATTTTATGTCAGACTGACCTCAATCAAAACCTAGCTGTATGAAACACAAAGAACATCTTCTTATTCTAACAGGTTAATTACATGTAATCATGGTCTGTTTAAATTTTGTCTGAATTTGTTGCACTTTTTTCTTCTGCTAATGGCCATCCAGAAATCTTTCTGTCGAATGCTTAATAATTATAACTGTAAATAATACTAATTGGGCCTCTGGGTGGTGGGGGTCTGGGGCTGTGTTTTTGCTGATGAAAAGGCGCGTGGAGAGCTGATATCACAAATGCAGGCATTAAATTTAATTGAGCACAAAATCATCTACTTTACATGATTTTATAGACACTTTCGTACGGTTCTAGCAAATCAATGAAAAGGTTTTTTTTATATGAAGCTGCCCATTCTTTTTGAGTCATTTCCATAAAGACTTTTAAGCTTTAATTTGTGAGTTTGAAAGAAAAGAGTCTGAAATTTTATGAGAAATGGGGGGTCTGGGGGGCAAAGCCCCGCAGAAGCTGAGACATTTTTAAAAATGAAGACTGATGGAAGAATTCTGACCCCCCAATATGCCAAATAAAATATATGACCCCCCCTGCTCCAAGGCTTTTTTATTTCCGACCCCCCCAGTACATCACAAAAAAAAATTCCGACCCCCCCTAAATGTACCCGGCCCCCCCCCCAGCTGACAATAAATGACTCGTCCCTAAAGCTAAATTTACCCAGTAACGGTCTATGCATTGGAAGGTTCGCATAAAGCTATCATGGGAGCTGCATGCACAGGAAAGTATGCATAAATCTAAAACGGAAGCTGTAAGAATAGGAAGATTTGTATACCATACCGTGGAGAACCTGTTTGCATAGAAACAGACGCATAAATCTACCTTGGAGTGAGTGAGTGAACTCGGGTTTAAGGTCCTACCAACAACTAGGTCATAGGGAGACGTGGCCTCGGTTTATGGTGTCATCCTCAAGACCGGAGAAGCGGGGATTCGATCTTGCGACCCCTGGATTGGTTGTCCAGCGCATTATCCATTGTACCACTACAGTACCGCCGCTCCATCTACCTTGGAAGCTGTATGTTTAGGCAAATATATACATTAAAGTATGAATACACTTGCACGGAAACAGAATGCATAGGAAGATACGTATAAAGCTACCGTGGAACCTGTGTGCATAGAAATATTTGCATAAAACTACCAGGTAAGCTGTATGTATAAGCAGATACAGACGCGAAAGGAGTTTTACTTTTTATCGTGTTAAATAGATATCTGATCTGATATATGATATCTGATATAATATATAAGATATGAGACACAATATATCAGATATCTACATTTAATAAGATATATTATATACTATATTAGATATCTTATTTAGCATAGAGGATGTCTAATATGTTAAATAAGAGATCTTATAAAGCATATATCTGATATCAAATATGTATCCTATATGGGATATAAGATGGCTGATATAATATATGACATATCTTATTTATGAAAGAGGATACCTTATATACGAATTAAGAAACCTTATTTCCATGAAAACGATACAAAAGACAATCTGAAATAATGAATGGACCGTCGTCTAACTTGGATTTATTAGGATAGAATTAGACCACCAGATAAAAATGGGCTAATCATACTAATTAAGATATCTTATATACTATAGAAGGTATCTCATTTCACATATCAGCTGTCAAAATTAGTATATACGATATCTTATATGTTTTATTATGATATAATATATATCTAATTTAACATTAAAGGTATCATTTATATTGAATTAAGATATGTTATAAATCATTAATAAGATACATGATTTATCATGTCTGATATGTTTTATAAGGTATCTTAACACTATATTAAATGTCTTATATGTCTTATTACATACCTTATATAGTATATAAGATATATAATTTAATTAAAAAGATATCTTATATACTATATAAGATATCTTTTTAAGAGAATAAATAGTAAAAGGGCTTGCCAAGGATTCGTCGGAGGGACTTCGTGTTAACTTTGTGAGTGATTAACGTGATAAGTGATTTGCCGCTAACTTAAAGGCCAATTCATTGTTTTAGGTTTGTGACGGATTTGTCGACGTATAATTGAGCCGCGACACGACAAAACCAACAATGTGGTTGTGCGCCCAGCGCAGACTCAGATCAGCCTGGGCATCCGCCCAGTCTGATCAGAGTCTTCGCTGTCCGCATGGTGGTGGCTTAGACCCTTAGCTACCATTTGAGCCTTTAACGAAGAGTCATATCAAACTGGGCAGATGGCCAGACTGATCTGAGTCTGCGCTGGGCGCACAACCACATTGTTGGTTTTCTCGTGTCGCGGCTCATATATACTTTCAGAGGAATGAACTTCACCCTATAAAGATATACGTACTTAAATATATAACCTCGGATGACCGATATGTTGAATAATCAAAATTAAAATGTTGAGCTTTGTGTTTTAAAACAAATTACATGTAAGAACATCTGTCACGAGTGAAATAAAGAGTTTAAATTGTGTTTCATTCGTGAAAGAAACTATAACATTTATCATTTTTAAATATAACAGGTAATTTAAGAAAACAAAAGATTAAAATAGTCATTATATAGACCGCTGGTTATTTAGTCCAATCTTAACTTTCAAAACAAATCCATCTTCCCTTGGATGTTGCCGTGAACTGGTATTTTATTCGTGCAAGGTTTCTTTATATTGGGAAATAAAACTTGCGAGAGATATAATTTCAGTGAAAAATTTTAAAAAGTATGAAGGAATTTTTAGCATTTTTTTCTATTTTTCTTTCTTATGTTTTTTTTTTCTACAAATTTTGAGGCGCTGCAAATGATATACGGTTCATGGTTGGTGTTATCAAGTGTGTTTACAAGTTTGGCTTTGGCAAAAAGCTTGATCCACCCGGCTTATACCTATAATGGTTCCAATGCGCCCAACTACAACAACAACAACAAGAAAAAAAAGAGAAAAAAACACGAATAAAAAGTGTAGACCCTGATTATACACCGCAAAACGAGGCACAATATCAGGGTACCACTGCTTTGATTAAACTTACAGGAATTTCCATGAAAATGATAGACAAAAAATGATAAACCAGCCATCTTAAAATGATGAATGGAATTTATAAGGATAGAACCACCGGATGACGTCGCGTCGATGTCGGTGTGACGTCATTTCGATGTCATAGGCTTGTTGGGAAGAGTCCATTAAGTATAGATAGGTAAATCAATCAGTTGCTGCTGTCAGAGAGTGGTTTTTCCCCCTTTCCCCCCGGAAAAGTGGCTATAGGACGGACGACTATATAGTGGATTGTCCGGACCTCATAGAGCCACTTTTCCCCCATAGTCCTTTTTCCCCCCCACCGGAAAATTGGCTATTAGTGAATTTTGTATGGCTATTGGTATAGGAACGAAACGGAACGGAATGGAACAGAGACATTTCACGGAATTAATCGCATTTGAAATGTATCAGTTTTTCAACGAAGGTAATAAACGTGATAAATTCCAAAAAATCAATATGCAAAGTTAGCAACCATATTTTTATAATAATCAATGATTACTAATTTGAGAAACGAAGAGTGTGTAATTTCTTCCCATCGCAGATATCATATACGTACACATACGCATGCAAGCTTACAGGAAGATGTACGAACGGGTGTTTTGTCCAGTCATGTTTGATTTAGCAGGCAGTTTATTACATTGAAAATAATAATCGGACGTATGTCCCGATGGGAGTCGAGCCCACGACTCTTGCATGAAAAGCAAACACTAGTCCAGGCACTCCGCTGCACACACGCACAGATGAACGCTTCTACAAACACAGAATTATACAAACTTATGCACACAACCACGTACACTCACAGACGTATTTGGCTAATATGGAAAGCAAAATGCGTGCCTGTTTTCTCCAAAACGAAAATAAGAGAGACTGGTGGTCACATGCATGCGGTTCTAGCATCTGTTATCCATCGATAGTTTACGGACAGACACTCGTATTTCTGTTTCAGTTATGAACCTCACTATTATGATTGACTAGAAGGAGCAAATTCCACTATGTAGCGTGTTTTCCTACACTCATATTACCAGGGGGAAAATCCACTATACAGGGGAAAAACGGCTATGCAAAAACACCTATAATAGATTTTCCCCGGGGAAAATTGGCTATATAGTCATATTTCCGGGGGGAAATTCTACTATATAGCCATTTTTCCGATGGGAAATTCTACTATGGAAAAATCATAGCCATTTTTCCGGGGGGGGGGGGGGAAACTACTAGGGGGGAAAAGCTACTCTCTGACAGCTGCAAGCCCCATGCTACCCAGCTAATAAATTGTACTATGTAGTTTTTTCTAAAAAATAATTAACAACATTGTCGTTTAGTTTTGCAATGCAGCAATATGCGTCCAGAAGATGAAGATGGAGTGGCAAATAGTGTAGACCCTGATCAGACTGTACCTATCTTTCCCAATACTTAGATTTGTTTACAACAATGAGTTTTCCCGCCATTTTTACCAAGGGGAATAACTTTTATGAAATCTTTACTTCCTAGGTGAACGAAGTCCTTCCAAATTAATCTTTACCCGTCAATGAACAAATCTTCCACATGGCACACAACGTCGATTTTACGTTGATTGATACAGTTGAATAAACGTTGATTCTTGATTCAACGTTAATTTAATGTTTAGTGCCTGTTAATCTCCCACTGGGCACACAAGGTTGAATCAACCTTGAATCAACTTTGATTCAACGTCACGACGTTGAATCAAGGTTGATTCAATATTGATTCAACCTTGTGTGCCTGCTGGGCTGCTCCATGGGGAGCAAATTCTATCCTTCAAGAGTGGATTGCCATGAAAAAAGGGAGGTAAAATGATAGTGGAAGAGGTACTGTCCTGAGAGTTTACCCAGCGGGCTCTTGACGTCGAATTTACGCCGCACTACGTCGCTGCGACGTCAATACGACGTCATATGTGACGATGCCAACTTACGCCGCACTGACGTCGTTGCGACGATAACGCCATTACGACGTTAGTGCCTTCTGACACCCAGTTACCTTAATATGACTTGTTGAAACCAGTTAAGTATTTAGTTTACTATTTGTAATATGTCAAACATTTTTATCATGTGTAGTATGTCAAACATTTTCATCATGCGCAACGTGCTATATTCCAGTGTTTCACTCCTGATAATTCAAAATATCTTATATGGTGCTGACATTTCACTGATTTTTCAGCAGCATTTGTACAAAAGTCCATAGTTAACTCATGTTTAAAATGACCCTAGACGTGACGTGGTATAAGAGATGAGAAATTAATGCAAAAATTTTGTTGAAAGTATATAAATGTACTAAAGCGCTCGACCTGCTAATCTAAACCACCAGACGTGAAACAATTGTCTTAACGTGATGTTTATTTAAGAAATGAATTTCATTTTTCTGAGGTTTATCGAAGTGTAAACTTTATTGGGTCACGTGCAAAGTGAATGAACCCCGAAGGGGTTCATGTTAACTTTGCTAGTGACCCAATGTACTTTACACTTCGATAAACATCAGAAAAATTAAGTTCATTGCTTATATTTACATTCGTTTCAATCAAATTTTTCATGAAAAATCTTATATAAGCGCTAAAATTGAAGCAGTAAAACATTTACACGAAGTTTGTTCTGCACACAGCAGAACGGCATGCATGACGTCATGACGTTGCTAACGCCCAATCAGGTTGTAGAGAGCTATTGTTTATTTTTGACGTCATTGACGTCGCGTGTCTCAATGTAATTATTGGAATGTAAACTGCATTACGTTCCAATGGTTTACTATAGGGCTTTTCAGTAAATACACCAAGAATGTAAATATTTAAGGAATGCATTTCATTTTTCTGAGGTTTATCGAAGTGTAAACTACATTGGGTCACGTGCAAAGTGAATGAACCCCGAAAGGGTTCATGTAAACTTTGCTGGTGACCCAATGTAATTTACACTTCGATAAACATCAGAAAAATTAAGTTCATTGCTTATATTTACATTCGTTTCAATAAAATCTTTCATGAAAAATCTTATGTAACCGCTAAAATTGAAGCAGTAAAACATTTACACGAAGTTTGTTCTGCACACACCAGAACGGCATGCATGACGTCATGACGTTGCTAACGTCCAATCAGGTTGTAGAGAGCTATTGTTTATTTTTGACGTCATTGGCGTCGCGTGTCTCAATGTAATTATTGGAATGTAAACTACATTACGTTCCAATGGTTTACTATAGGGCTTTTCAGTAAATACACCAAGAATGTAAATATTAGTCATTACTTGCAACGAGTTACCCATCTTTGTAAGCCAAAGGTAATAAGTCCACTTTGTTCCTAAGGAACAAAGTAGACTTAGTACCCTTGGCTTTCGTAGATGCGAGTAACCTTTCCTTTACGCACTTTAGATGACTTTAATTGACGCTTTCTTCGGAAATAAATTTGTGTTTTACCGATTTATTTATCGTATATACTGTATACGTCATTTTCAAATACAAGAAATGATAACAACGGTAGATTTAGGAGCGTAGCTGCCTCTCACGCAAATACTCAGTTCGTAGGCCTCTACTTTTTTCTCTGCTTGACAAAGATGCTTACAATGATGCGCAAAAAGCCAGTCTGCCAATCGCACAAATGACATTTGTGGCCTCGATACAGGCAGGCATCAAAGTTTGCTACGTTTGGCAGTGTTGATTGTCATTGTTGATTGGCAATGTTAATTTCATTAACCGACATGTTATGTAGTTTTTGTAAACTAAATGACACAGTGCCTTGATGGAAACAATGCTGTATGAACGTTAGCCGGTGTCAACGCTTTTAACGGACGCAAAAAAAAAAAAAAACTTCAAAAGTTTTTTTTTTTTTTTCTTTTTTTTTTGCTGCTTACAGTGATAAATGACCGTACTGATTGTATTTATAACATTAAAATGTATAAGTTACTAGTCATTAGTGGGTCTGTTGTCAACAAGGATGTTTTTTTCATTTTGTCATGAAATAACTTGCCTTGACATTGTTTTGTCATTGTTTTGTCATTTAATACTTTGTTCCGCGAATATCAAGGTCTCATACCTGATTAGTCACATAGCTACATGTAGTATACATTGTTGCTGTTCAGTTCAGTTCAGTTCTATTCTCTTATCGACGTTACCCAAGTGGCTCAACGGTACGTAACCATACGGTTGCACACACTTGGCGCCGTGTGTCCGTCAAAATTGTTGCTGTTTATTCTTCAGTTTCTTTTTGTAGTTTCTTGTCCCTAGCATATATTAATAATGATATTGCCCCTCTCTCCTCCCCCGTCATCCTACCCCCACCCCCCTCCCCACCAAAAGAAATAAAAAACGGAAAAAGAAAAGAATAAAATAATGAATAAATTGCGACCCCGCCCCCCCCTCCCCCCCCCCCCCCCCACACACACACACACACACACGCATTATTCTCTCCTGGCATAATTGATCAATCATAGTAATAAAACAAATTATTTTACGGAATGAATTGCATTTATTACCTCCCTTGAAAAAAAAAAACTTACACATATCAATGTAATTTTTATTCCGTAAAATATTCTGTTCTGTTACATTCCGATCAGCTCCGCTCCGCAAAATACCAATATTTTAGCTGTTGCAATCCTCGTGGTGGCACTGGATGACTATGCCCCTGTTCTGGTTATCATTACGCACACGGATGACCCCTGTCAGATTTAAGATTTACAACAAAGTTTCAGAACGATCCATGCACCAGGATACTCCCAGTATGTTCACTTCGTCACTATGACGTCGTACTGACGTCGCAGCGACGTCCGTGCGACGTCATTACGACATCGTGTTCTAGTTTAGCTTTGTCTACCAACTGCTGTAATCGCTGTCGTTGAAGTAAATTAATTAATTAATTTCACTCTTCATTTTTTATGTTTTATGTGTGTGTGTTGGGGGGGGGGGGGGGGGGGTACCCTTCAGCAGGGCCGCGTAGCGCAGTCGGTAGGGGACCTGGCTTATAAGTCAGAGGTCCTGGGTTCGATACCCGGTCTGGCCACATCATTTCGTTTCTCCTTCCGCTGAGTCAAGAAGGGCAGTTGTCAGTTACTGGCGAAAATATGTGCACTTAGTACTGGTTAACCGCTTAGGAGGTCTAAGCCTGCCAAGGAATAGTGCGGTTAGGTTAATTGACCATGCCGACATGACCATAGCTGTTTACCGTGGACGTAAAGCAACAAATCAATCACGTACCGCTGAGCCACTTGGGGAACGTCGTTACGAGAACTGAAACAGATTAGTAGAGAGGATATTGACGGACACTCGGCGCCAAGTGTGTGCTACTATGGTTACGTAACGCTGATCCACTTGCGAAACGTCATTTAGAGAATTGCAACAACAACAGGAGAGAGGGTGGCGAAGGAGACTCTCCTCTTCGAATCGGAGAGGGGGCGGACAGACAGACTCGGTGCCAGGAGTGTGCAACTGTGGATTCAACCAAGCCTCCTATGGAACATCGTTATGAGAATTGGGAGGGAAAAAAGAGGTGGGGGAGGGGTACGTTATGGACAACCTCGGTGCCAGGAGTGTGCAATGCAACTATGGATACCTTACATTGAGCATCTTACATGAGGGCTCATGTATTATTGAATTTATTAAACGAGTTGGGGAAAAAGATAAGATGCGAGGCTTTGCCGAGCATCTTATCGGTTTTCCCCAACGAGTTTAATAAATTCAATAATACAGGAGCACGAATGCAAGATTCTATTTATCAAATGACACTAAAATCGCATTTTATCAGCAAAATTTGCACTGAAACGTCACGATTTCGACATTAGAAAACGCGACGTCTTTATGGATGTCAACGTATAACGTTACAACGTAATTTGCATATTTAATCCACTAGTGGATTATCGCATTTAATGCATGGCTTTATTATACTCTCAGATCCGACGTCATATGATAAATTGAGCATCGTTATGAGATTGGTGACAACATCGGATGGGTATGACGGAGGAGGTGGCTAGTGGATTTCCGTTCCGCACACTACAGAAAGCGAACAAATGAGGAAACGAAACGAAATGCAATCCACTGGGCATTGCTATACATATCAACAGCCCTCCCAGCAGGCACATGACGTTGAAATGACGTCGTACTGACGTTGATGCGACGTAATGACGTCACATCGACGTCAGTATGCCGTCATTTTGACGTCATGTGCCCGCTGGGCTATAACAAGTGGCACATATCTACCCAACAATTCACTGCCAGAGCTGTTCAACAGATGACTCGAGATATCTCAAATACTGATATCTCAAAGTACCCTCTCATATCAAAGAATACAGTTTGGGCACAATTCCTGTATTTCTTCACATTTCAACTCCTGTTGTCTCAAGCTTCTGGTATCTCGAAGTCAATTTTCTGGCACTAGAAAATTTACTTTGATGTATCAGTAGTTTTAGATAAACTTCCAGTTTGAGATAGCGAGACTGAAGGTTGTATGTATTTCTTATTAAAGTAGGCTACGCGTTAGGTTTTACGAGCCCGACAGGCGCATTTTCGAGTAGCAAAGACTCAAACAAGTCTGCGCATCCATGCGTTTCATTTGAAGAGTTTATTGTATATCATTATATTCCTCAGAGCCTAAAGCAGCAAAGTATCTGCGCGTCCGCGCAGTCTGGTTTTATGCTTTGCTGTTGATAAATGCGAATGATAATAATAATACGTGTCGTAGTTCATATGTACTTTGAGCCATTGTTGAATGAAATCATTGAAATGGCATATATATCACTGTCACGAAACTATGAATGAAAACTGGCCAAAGTTTATCCATTACGCATAATGACCCCCCAAAAATTGACCCCAGAATATGTAAATATTATGGTTAAGATAATCAAAATTTGACTAATACTACAGATAAACAAAAGTACAACTATGAAACTTGGTGGAGGGTTATCCAAAACAATGATTATTTGAGATCGAGAAAACCGGTGCTAGAGAATACTCACGCTGCACATGTTCTAACCCACCTTTACAAATGCACAGCATCGTCAGACCACGCTCTGCTTTCCCCACCGTTTTTGCAAATGGGAACAACTTTTGTGACTTCCTCCTTCCCTTATACCCCATTCCATACTGATGCGCTTTAACTGCGCTCATGGCGCTTCTTCAAATATAGAAGCGTCGGCAGGTGCCAAAAACTTGAGACTCGTGCGCTTCAAGTACGCTTCCAGTGCACTTATAGGACCTTGCTATGCTGGTCACGATGCTGTCGCGGACTTGTTGCGCTTCTGCCACGTTTGAGGCCCGATTCGACAGCCTCTATGGACGTTTCTGCTACGCTGCCATTTCGGCAAAAGATTTCATGATACGCTTAATCTACGTTTACGACAATGCGATTGTGATTATGATTCGACCAAAGTGACGGAGCTGCGTCAATGCCGCGCTTATTTTGCGCTTTGGGCCGCTTCTATATAAATCGGAGGTAATCCAGGTTCAGCAGCAGCAGACCACCAGCTTTCGAAAAAGATGGATAACAGAATAATTCCATTGGCCCATGATCCATGCAGCTGGCAATCATGAACCAGAGACTGGTCTGTTTGGGTGATGAGAACCAAGCCAGGAGAGAGACGTCCTTGGTTGTCTACAGACAGGAGACTCCAATTTGAACACTACTGAGAGACTGAGAGAGTTCAGGATTGAAGACAGCACTATATTCGTCAGTGTCTGCGAAATTCCACTGCGCTGGTGCGACTGTGCTCGCGCTGCTGCCTCGAAACTGCTGCGTTCATGAATTTCGTACTGCGCTGTTGCATTTACTATGCTTTCGTTCATTTAACTACCACCAATAGAAGCTTTAACTGCGTTGTCGCAGCTTCGTGGCGCTTTGACCGAAATTTCCAAGCCTAGTGGAAGCGCCGTCTAGTGGAATGCGGGTTTGACAAAGGTAGCTTTCACAATGGGGTCAATTATCAAAGGGAAGAATTTGCTCCAAAGGAAGGTGGGGTGGGGATATTTTCCTTAGGGAAAGGAGGCGAAAATGAAAATGCCCGAAATGTTTCCTCATAAAATGCACCCATTCGCCTTAACTTAATTTCTGACCTGAAGCGTGTGAAATGAAATCTTTGTGCAAAGTTTTGTTTACATCAGCTATCAATGATACAATAATAAGGTCAATAACAGCAACAATCTTAAGACGTGGCCGTCGCTAAATGATAGAAATATATATCAAAGATAGGGTCGGGTGTAGCAAGATTTGTTTGTGATTTATAGGTCAAAACTATACTTTTCCGTAGTAGATAACATAGGCGTCACAAGAAGCAAAATTGCTTCATTCTAAATAAAGACGTCGAGTTACCAGTGAGTTACCAGTAAGTTACCAGTAAGTAAGAACTTGATCTGGAGATCGACTGTCGGTTCCTGGGATCGTATTATAAAAGCACTTCAGTGGTTGCTATGCTGTTGCTATGGCTTAATTTCTATAAAGGAGATTTCCTACAACTATGAAATTTGCTCTGGAGGAACAGTCTTTTTCAGACTCCTCCAGAGCAAATTTCATAGTTGGAGGGAATCTCCTTCAAAGAAATCTAGCCTTAGCAACAGCATAGCAACCACTTAAGTCGTTTTATAAATACGGCCCCAGCTGATCTACTTTCTTCAGTAATCTAGATTAATATATAAGGAGTTGTACTGAAGAAAAGTTTTCGACGGTATAAATTCAAACCTATTTTGATGGGACCTTACAGATATGAGAGAACGGGTTGCTTTACTCTGCACAGACTCCCTTGAGAAAACTTTTAGGGGGTATAGCACTGTGACAGACTTAGGCTGGTAAACTTGACATTTTCGCTCTTAAAGCCAGAACCATGCGCTGGCGTAAAACAGAGTTATGGGAAGGTCGATAAGTATATACCCTTTGTAAACAATTTCAGATTAAAATGCTAGTATATTTCAAACTTTTGACAGCCGAGTATGAAATGTTACAATTGAGAATGATCAAAGTCTTTACTACGTATTGTCATTCCACTTGACATATTGTCGAGGTGACTTGATGATACCAGGCCTATTTTTTAAAACAACTTGGCTAGGATAAATGCGACCTGCGAATGGCACAGTCACTGGTCAGACTGCAAGCATTTTATCACAGTAGCAACTATTTAGATTGCATGTCCCGTGTGCAGGCTGGTTTGCATGTTTACTGATCAGCCAATGGGACAGGCCTGATTTAATGACGGCTACGGCCTAAAAACCTCCTACTAATGACGTTGGGGTTTGATGATCTCTATTTGGTCGGACTCAACTGGGTTCGATGATCTCTATTTGGTCGGACACAACTGGGTTCGACTGTCGGACTTCTTTTGCTCCTGTCTTGTTGTGCTCGTCTCTTATAATCTAAGTTATATGCTTACGATTTTGAAAGGACCAAAGAATTTGTATGTTTATGACAAACAAAAGAATCCAGGGCAAGAGTTGTGTCATAAATCTTATTTACCATTTATAAACATTCTAAAAATTGGGACATCTACTGGGTAAAATAATTGTCCAAATTGTCCTAAAAAGGAATACTTTGTATTTACAATGCAGTAATCAATGCATCCAAAAGATGCGGATGGAATGTAAAACAGTGTAGACCCTGACCAGACATCTCCTTGGGGCAGTCTGATCTGGGTCTGCACTTTATTTCAACTTGTCCCAAACTTAGATATTTTATGGTGATTTAGGTTGAAGGGGAACGAATGAGAATAAACAAACTAACCAAAAAGCTCAATATGAATTGTGTTCAGAACTGGACTCAAACCCACAGCCTCTTGATTTTGAATGCAGGACTTTGACCTTAAATACCACGTCCGGATGGGCGCATGGTGTCAGTGGGAGTAGTCACTTTGTCATAGCTTATGCTCAGAGCTTCAGAGCAAATTATACAATTATTGACCTTTGTTGAGGTGAATATGCAGTTTTATTGACCCGCAAACATCATATTGACCAACGCGAAGCGGAGGTCAATATGTTAAGCTGGCAGGTCAATAAAACTGCATATTTTTATTGACCTGCAAACATCATATTGACCGACCCGAAGCGGAGGTCAATATGTTAAGCTGGCAGGTCAATAAAACTGCATATTCACCGAAATAAAGGTCAATTGTTTTATTATTCAATAATTCTAAATACAGTTTCCTTTGATATTTATGATGGGTATACCTAGTACATGGTATTATCTTGTGGCGTTAACGCCATATAACATTAAGGTACGGCAGATGTTATGTCACGAAAATACAATGACGTCAGCATAAAAGTAATATTCACTGACTAGCCAGTGAATATTGCAAAATATTAACCGGCATGTGACGTCAAATTAACCAATGAAATTGTGTGTTACATCTCGGTGATATAATAAAAAAAAAATTGCAGACAATTTCATACAGATGTGGCATCACTTTAAAATGGTCTACAGCTATTGGCCTAACATGTAAAGTAAATATAAAGCAATCTTTGCAAGCAAAGGGCACTCAGTCTTATTTGCTCCTTACGTACCCTTGGCTGATGACCTTTCCCATATTGGATTTCCCACAGCACTCTTTTGCTGCAGCAAGTTGTTTCCCTTGGCATGTGTTATGTTATGACCACTCAGAAGATGTCTTGCGAAACATAGTTGTCCCACAACTTTGCATAATTGTTCAAAAACACTGATTCATTGATTAAATATTGACGGTCTGCTTTTTTTTCGTAATTGTTCGCAGAAAACACAATATTTTTCTATTGACAAAGGTGCCTGATACGTGCCTGTTTTGTTGCAGATATTTGATTGGATGCAAGGGAAGTTGCTCTCATCCAATAAAAGGGCACAGTGGGAAGTTCGATTAATAAATAAGCCAAGAATACTTAAGGAACAAAGTGGACATAGTACCCTTGGCTTGCAAAGATGATATAAAGCTAACTGCTTGCCAAGTTTCTGTTTTATAACCCTTTTTTTTCCTTAGTACTACTAGTGCAGTACAAACTGATCAGAGGTCGTTAAAAAATTAAAGCAACAGTACATTCATAATACTTTAATGTACTCTCTATTGCCCACAAAAATATAATTATCTGAATTGCACTACAAGAAGCTGTTTCTCACGGCACATGCAAACAAATAAGGTGAATGAGCACACACTGTTTTTCTGCCATTTCTCAGGCCACCTGCGAGTGGCCTGAGATATTTATAAAAAATAAAGTTCTGTAAGATCTGTTCTATATAGGGCAACCATTTTCTTAACTTTTGCTTGCTTCCATGTTCGCTGAAACTCATAAAGGGGTCTACTCTTAAAGAAAAGAATTTGCTCCTGTAGGAGCAAATTCTTTACTTTAAGAGTAGACCTCCTGTAGGAGCAAATTCTTTACTTTAAGAGTAGACCCCTATGGAGAAAGGAGGCAAAACTGAAAATGGCAGAGTTGCTTCCCCTGAAAGTCTACCCACCCACCTTAAAGACCCTGATCAACCTGCACATCATTGTACTTTGCATTAAGGTGAGGTGCGTTTCAACAAAGTGGGCATGTAAGGGGCCACAATGCAGTTACACAAATTGCATACTGCCTTGTGCCAGTACACTGGGTGCCAACAATTGCTCCCCTTATTGAATACATCTTGAGATACACATGCTGGTGATGATAACAGGGAATACAGATAAGACTGTGCTAATGCGCAGGCTAACCAGGGCCAGTCACTGCTTTTCACACATGCAATAAGACACATTTTCACACTAAAAAATCATTCAGTCTAACTTAACATCTATTCCGTGTACCTAAAGGTGTGATCACTTGGTGACACATGTTGCATGACAAGGTGACACATGTTGCATGTGTTGCATGATAAGGTTTCATGCAACATGGGTCACCATGGAAACACACCAAAAACATATGTTTCATGACACAAATCTGTTGCATGCAACAAACCTAATCAACAAAACATAACCTAAATGGTTGCATGATGAGTCTTGCAACATGTCATGTAAACACCGCCAAACTACATCTTTCAAGACACAAATCTGCTGCATGCAACAGAGCTCCAGATAAGAGAAGGTATTGAAGTTAATTCACAGATAATTTTTCTTATTTCTCCGCGAAAACATATGTTGTGGTAGTGTGACCCCTCATTAGAACCGTTTTGGCGAGACGGTTCTAATGCCAGGTCACAACATATGTTTTCATGTAAAAATATGGAAAATTATCCCTTATTTATCCTTTTCACCCTTTCTTATCTGGAGCTCTGATGCAACATGTCTAATTATCTAAACATAACCTAAATGGTTGCATGACACATGCCATGCAACATCTATTGCCATGTAAAGCAGCCTTAACAAAATACTGTAACAAACTATCCTGATGTGCCTAAGTATTGGGAAACCTAAAACCCATTGATTTTCCATTTGGAACAAATGGAAAGTTAATGGGTTTTAGGTGTCCCAATATTTTAGCACATTAAGGTAAAACTGTCATAGGATTCTACTATACCCCTGCTGCACAGCTTCAGTAAAACTGTCACTTTAACAAAATATTTCACAACTCAATGTACAGGAAAGCTCATAGACAGACATTCGTGTTATGCCAAAATTCAACCATAGGCAAAAATTGATCGTTTTTACCATCATGACTGATGATCAACCATAATTTTTCTATAGTCTACTAACAATAGATATTATTTTAAGTATCATGCTTGTTCATAAGTTTTCTAGAGTGAGGAATATACATTGTAATACTAAATTGATTACGTATGCCCTGAAAACTAAAGTATGCCCCAAAACAGACCATAGGTGACAGCATACAGATGTTATTACTTAATTTACAGTCAAATATTAGTCAGTGATTGGTCAGTTCAACAGAAGAGATGATCAACTGCAAAAGTTTGGCCGATTCCCAACACTAATAGCCCCCCCCCCCCCCCCCCCCCCCCCCCGCTAATGTCCCAGGATGTCAGAAATAGTTCTTCCTGTGCTAGAAATTAACAATTATCAGGAACAACATGCAGAAGCAGGTTTGTTCCAAATCTAGCTAGATCTAATTGTGAACATGCATACCAAATATAAATAGCCTACTTTTGAATAGTTTCTGTAACACATTGTAAAATCTATTTAATATGAACATTTACGCACAGAGAGGATGAAAAATAAAAGGATACAAAAATAAGTGCTAAAAGATATTTCTTATTCAACAAATACAAAAAAAGTATTAAAAACTGAATTCTAAATTGTAACATGTATACCAAATATGAGTGTTCTATGTCAAACAGAGCGGCTGTAGTGTAGTGGATAACACTCCAGACTACCAATCCAGTGGTCGCAAGATCTATACCCCGCTTCTCCGGTCTTTCGGATGAGACTTTAAACCGAGGTCCTGTCTCCATATGACCTCGTTGTTAGTGGGACGTTAAACCCGAGTTCACTCACTCACTCTAAGTCAAACAATTGCTACAAAACATGCTATGAAAATCCAACTACTACGAGACTGGAGAGAAAGAAAAAAGAAGAAATACCATGAAGAAAATACAGATGGCTAGTTCATGATCTCACAATACCATGTCATTATCAACATGTATACAATAAAATCAATATCCTACCTTGAATAGTTCCACTTAAACCTTAACAACTATGGCGCAAAAATTATATGAACAAATACAAAGATGAATAAGCAGAAGGCTGTTTCGCCATCCCAGAATACGAGTCATTGTCAACTCTGGGCCAAGTAATTCTGCTTTAGCTTATAACTTTGTAGATGAATCTGTTAAATTTTGTAACCAATAGAATCAGAAAATTATGAAATTACGGGTAAATGTCATCCAGGGTGCACCCACTTTCAAAGAGTGGGTGTAATATCTCGCATTTGCACTAAATATACAGGCAGATATGACTGTAAACTGTTTAGACCCAGGTCAGGGCCCTATTGTTCAAAACTTACAATGCTGTTAGTTAATGAGACATTAGATTTTCAATGTATTGTATGCCAAAAAAAAAACAGCCTTTTTTTGCCAGAACTTAAATGTTTCTCACTTTTTTTTGGCAAAAAAATATTAGCACCCTCGATTTTATGTGTATGAGAAGACATAACAAGTCCTTGCCTAATGACTTTGTTAAGCTAACAATGGTTTGAACAGCTGGGCCCCACAGGGTATAATCGATTCCGCCAATTTTGGCTTCCTGCAGAGACTGTCCGTATTATTTGGCTTCCGCCAAGACTGTCCGCGAACTCTTGCTTCCTGCAGAGACTACTGTCTGCGTGATTCTGCTTCCTGCCGAGACTGTCCGCGTGACTCTGCTTCCTGCCGAGAGCCTCGGCAGGAAGCAGAATCTCGCGGACAGTCTCTGCAGGAAGCCATTTATCATGTACAGCAGTCTCGGCAGGAAGCATAAGTTCGTGGACAGTCTCGGCGGAAGCCAAATATGATGTACAGTCTCTGCAGGAAGCGAAAATTAGCGGAATCGATTATACAGTGTGGGCCCTGTCTGCTAAAATTAGCAATCCGGGCACACACATGCTATAAGCTCACACACATGCTATAAGCTCACACACATGCTATAAGCTCTCAATTGAAATCTGTAAAATCTGATAATTTTCAAGTGAGATGTGATGAAATTAAGTGAGACTTTCACAAAAAAAATCTTCTACACTACAGCTAAATAGTTCAAACCTTAAGAAATGATGAAATAAGTGACCCTTATAGTAAATTCTTCCACGCTACATCAAAATGTGTTTTAAACCTTTTTTTTGTGCTTTGATTCAAGAAAATTCTTGCTCACTTCTTCTAAAGGACCAGTTTGACAAGGACCTACACTGTTTGCCATTTCATCTGCATCTTTGGATGCATTACATAGAGGATCTTACATGAGTGCTCATGTATTATTGAATTTATTAAACAAGTTGGGGAAAAAGATAAGATGCGAGGCTTTGCCGAGCATCTTATCGGTTTTCCCCAACGAGTTTAATAAATTCAATAATACAGGAGCACGAATGCAAGATTCTATTTATCATATGACACTAAAATCGCATTTTATCAACAAAATTTACACTAAAACGTCACGATTTCGCCATTAGAAAACGCAACGTTTTTATGGACGTCAACGTATAACGTTACGACGTAATTTGCATATTTAATCCACTAGTGGATTATCACATTTAATGCATGGCTTTATTACACTCTCAGAGGCGACCTCATATGATAACGTATTGTAAATTCAAACTGTCTCATTTCCAGGAAAATAACTGATTAATTTGGGTGTCCCAATTTTTATGATGCAACCAAGGGTGGACCCATGCTGCTTCCGTCCATGCACAAGCTGCCCCAAACACCTGGGGAGGTTTTCTCAGGGTTGCATGCAGAGTGTCCCCGCACATGCTTGCCCGCATATCAGGGGAGACGTTCTCAGGGACGGATGCTGGTTCAGTCCCCAGTACATTATTCACAACACTTAGTTTTTCAAAAATAACTCTTTGAAAGGGAAAACAAACATCATGGTACTTAGTGTTGTTGAGAAAAATAACAAGTGCTAAATGAACTGCTGCAACATCATACATATTTTTGGCATTATTTCATTTTATCCCAATGAAACACACATATCTGCATTTTATACAAAATAAATTATTTCTTCCATGCACATCTTAAAATTATTTTGGCCACACCAAGCAAGTAACTGAGCCACATCATGCAAAAAGAGAAATTTTGCGGCATCTGAACTGGGTCTGCACTGTTTGGATATGTCCCCAAAACGCGTTTCCGGTCTATAAGGGTTAACATATGCAGTACCAGTAACACCCCATACCAGTCTTATCACCCATGAAGTCAAGGTACAGTCATAGTTTTGTGTCTGTAGATTTTTTAAGGTCAGTATTTGATGTGAGCAAACAGCAAAGGCTCAGATCAGACTGCACAGATGTGCAGTCTGATCTGAGCCATTGCTATTTGCACATGCGTTAAGCATCCTTTTTGCATGTTATGGCTCAATTATAAGAAATGGCTCCATTGACATGTTGCTATAAAACAAAATGCTACCATAAAACCAATAATTTACCTCTCAAAATGAAAATTTAGAGTACAGTCACTTATCCCCTACTGATACCAACATAGAGAAGTTGCACAAGTTTATACCAGGGCCTGACAAATCCATTGTCCGGTTGCCCAGGGCAAGTGAAACTTTTTGCTGGGTAAATAAATAACATGTTTTTTCTTACTTGCCCAGAAAAATGTATAAGTTATATAGGAAAACAAATGAATTTCAGCATTCTCTTGTAGAAGCTCTTTACCGGACAAGTGATCGTATTTTGATTTGTCAAGCCCTGTTATACCATATTTATTCAGTTATAAGGCTTGGTTTTATCCCTTCCAAAACAACCCCAAAGATTTAGATCCATCTTGTAAGACAGATCTAGATCTTTGGGATTGTTTTGGCAGTGGAAAATCCATTTTTATAGCTGAATCACCCTCAAATTATTTTCATATTTGCAGTAATTTTGGAAGGGTAAACTCCTGTCTAAAAACCGAATAAATGTGGTAGGTGAGGAGCATGCTGCTCCAAGTCTTCACTGTTTGCAAACCTTTAAGGATGTTTTCTCATGGCATATGGCATATGTAAATAATGCATCATATAAGGCATGGGCATTGGTTCTAAATGAAACTACAGTTTATAATTTACTTATAAAATGGGATTTTACCCTACAACCCCAAAAATCTAGGTCTGCCTATATGACCAATCTATAGTTTTCAGATTATTTTAGAAAAGAAAAACCAATATTAACACAGAACTGCACACGACTGATTTAGATATTAGGAGTCAGCCTTAAGGGAAACCTTTCTCCGACCCCATCCACTTTACAACCAAATAAATGCAACATGTACATGTATTTCTATTAAAAAACAAGAGTTGTCAGAAGACAACAAAGTGTGCCTCATGGGTGCCTGATTCTCACAACCACTGAACCATGAAATGTGGGTCACAGTGATCAGTAAATAGTATGAGGTCATTCACAATGTCAGACTAATACATTATGTCAGGTATGTTAATCCATCCAACAGTGTGGAAATATAAGGCAAAATCGCTGGACCATGAATAATGTTCAAGGGCATAGGAGTCAGCACGGATGCTTTGTAGCTGTTGCAATTATAGGGATATGCTATTTAACCAAGTATCAACTCTCTTGTCTCAAAGGTATCTTCAAAACTTAAAATTTTGCCTTTAAAACAGTGCCAGACAGCAAAGTCAATCAACCGTGACATATAGGTCAAGGACATAATTATGATTTGTGCTGCTGCTGCTGCAGTCATATGGATGTATATATGTACCAAGTATGATGATCATAGCTGCTGTAGTTTGTAAGATACAGAGTTGAACATCGACTTAAACACAATTTTTAACATTGCCAAACTGGATAACAGACGCCGACAAGGAAGCTGACACTAATGCTAATGCAAATGCTAACGCATACTCGAACTACAACGCCGAGGGTATAGCATAAGCTCTCCTTTGCATTTGCAAAGGCGCCCTAATAATCACACAATAAAACATTTATTGCACTTTGTATAAGATTAAATATTATCAAACATTACATGTATGGTGTTTTCATAATTTACTAACCCTTTTCATCTGCGAAATTTCAAAAATTCTTTGTCCAAGTTATCTCATCATAAGAATTAAAAGACTAGATGGCAAACAGTGTACATCCAGATGAGGTGGCTCATTCTGAGCCACCTCATTTAGATCTACATTGTTTGCAAATTCAACTATTTCCTTTTCCACACATTAAATAATAAAAATTTGTAAGTAGGGTGAAAAACACACTTCTTTCTCAGTCTGCTCCAATGGTATTTTAACATATGTATGTACACTAAAATGAAAATTGAATATTTATCATATAAATATTAAATATGTATATCTACATCTTAACAACACAGGATATTTACAATAATTCTGTGGAAGGTGGTGTCTGCCCTGTCAGCCCATTGTCTCAAAACAGAGCTAAACCAGAAAAGTTTACCATAGTTTACGGCTCTGACGCCACATATGAAGACACTGGAAAAGTAATACTTTTGTCTCCCGCCTGCTAGTCAAATTGAAAAGGAAGCTTTCCGTAGCCAACTAGTTAGTGCTCCCCACTTCAAAATACCAACAAATCACATATAAATAGGATTTCTTTTTTTTTTCAGCAGCTTTCAACTGATAAGAGCTGTGACATAAAGTGGACCCTCTTTACAACATCAATATCTACAACAACCGGCACACTTTGCACTATTTGATCAAAAGCTTAACTGAGGCATGCCAAGTGTATTACAGCCAGGGTCCATATGTTCGAAACTAAGGATGGCATGAGTTAAGGATTGATTGATTTGTTGCTTAACGTCCTCGGTAAACAACTATGGTCATGTCCGGATGGTCAGTTAACCTAACCACACTATTCCTGGGCAGGCTTAGACCTCCTAAGCGGTTAACCAGTACTAAGTGCACATACTTTCGCCAGTAACTGACAACTGCCCTTGTTGAATCAGCGGAAGGAGAAACGAAAGTATGTGGCCAGACCGGGTTTCAAACCCAGGACCTCTGACTTATGAATCAGGTGCCCTACCGATTGCACTACGCGGCCCGGCCATAAGTTAAGGAGACATTATATTTTTAACGTAATGTTTGCAGAAATGATGACATTTTTGCCCCCTAAAAAAAGTGAGGAATTTTTGCAGTGCAAAAGGTCCTCATTTGCTTTGGCAAAATAAATATTAGTGACAATTAATTTCATATGTATTACAAGACTGAACAAATTCTTGACTAATGGCTTTGTTGTTAAGCTAAAGATGCTTTGAAGAACTGAGTCCAGGGGTCGTATTCATAAAGCCACTTAAGTCGTTGCTATGCGGTTGCTAAGGCTAAATATCTATAAAGGAGATTCCCTACAACTATGAAATTTGGTCTGGAGGAACAGTCTTTGTAAGACTGTTCCTCCAGAGCAAATTTCATAGTTGTAGGGAATCTCCTTCAAAGAAATGAAGCCTTAGCAACAGCATAGAAACCACTTAAGTCGTTTTATGAATACGGCCCCAGTTCTCCTTTTCATGATACAATTCTCTTTAATACTGTAAAATATATACACCTGTATTATGTCAACACTTGATATGTCATTCTATATAACATGCTTCAGTATTAGATATCTTGTGAGAAAATGTGATAATTTCTCAAACACATTTTAATGCAATTGCAAGATCAGCAAAGTCATTTTTGCCAACTGTGAATTTTAACTGAATAAAAACAATCGGCATAGTAGCATCTTAGAAACAGAAAGACATAGATCAGCCTGTCCATATGCACAGTCTGATCAGTATCTTCCCTTTTTGCATGTACAATCTTCCTATCCTGGGGAATCTAAATAGTCACAAGTGAAGACCCTGACAAGTTTGCACAATAACATGTGCTGATTTGAGTATTAACAGCGTGCACATGGTTTAAGGAACTTTTCAAGTGATGTGAATCAAGTAATTAATAGTATGACAAGAGTGACATTGCTATATTATCTCACGTAACTTGTCTGACAAAAAAAAATTTGAGCCACATCATTTGACTTCCAACAGTCGCATTGGTGGCAAGGGAAGGCTCTGATCAGACTGCACATAAGTGCAGTCTGATCAGAGCCTCTGCTTGTCACATCAGCCATCTATGGAAGTGGCCCAAACCACACAGCCATCTACAGAAGTGGCCCAAACCACAGCCAACAGCGAGGTCTCTGGTTACCTAGTGAACAAAAGGATTGTTTGACAAAATTGCCACATTGTTGGAAGTTTGACGTGGCTCAAACTCTTTTTTAGCTTGTTGGGTCCTTGGACCCTGTCAGTCCTGGTGAATGACGCAACTTCACATTTTTCTGCTATATTTTCAAAGGAGAAAAAATTTTGGGGGTTAGTAATGACTTCCATGTAAGAAAGCCACCACTCAAAAGGAACTACTCATAAAAGTAAAAATTTTCTTTCCTTCTAGCAATAATCTTCTCTTAAAAAACTGACTGCCCATTGAGAAAGGAGGCTAAAATGAAAATAGAGTTACTGCCCTTGAAAGTGTTACAATAAAGCAATGTTTCTCTTAGCCAATATCAGGCTTTTTACATGTCAGAATTTGTAGCTGTAAGTACCAACAAGACCTGTCACCGAGACAGGATAGCTCGCCTGACAGCGCCTTGCCCATTACCTAAAAAACTTTAACGTAAAATTTTAACATTTTACTAACGCCGAAGCCGCTGCTAAGGCCGACGCCAACGCCAGGGGTAGTACAATAGCTCTTCTTGAACTTCGTTCAGGCGAGCTAAAAATGAAAATGGCTGAATTTGCAAATATGCCAAAATGAAAATGGCTAAATAATTTGCAAATAGAGTAGATCCAGGTAAAGTGGCTCATATTGAGCCACCTCATCTGGATTTACCCTGTTTGCAGTTTAGTCTTTGAATTCTCTACAAGAAAAAGCTTGGACAAAGCATTTTTTTGGCAAAGTTCACAAAACTAATTCACAAAACTAAATCCACTTTTTGGCACTTGAAAGGCTAAAGATTTCTCAGGATTCATAGACTGTGAATTATGTATGAAGACTTTAAGACTTTAGTGGAGCGCAGTGGTGCAGTGGTAAGCTACCCGACTCATGATCGAAGGGTCCCGAGTTCGAATCCCACCAGGGCCCTAGCGTTGTGACCTTGAGCAAGTCACATATCCACAGCTCAGCTTGTATATATGTTTATAGTTTAATTAAGTCGCAATAAAAGCTCTACAGAGCTTATGTTAGTTGTTGATAACAAGAGCTGTCGCCTGACAGCATAGCTCACCTGAATAGGTGCTTGCCCATCACACAGTCGCTATGGTGGTGTGGACTGCTATGTATAAAACTTCAGGCAAGCATGTCCATAATGACAACACATTTATAAACAAAAGCTATCTCAGAAATGTCTTAAAATAAAAATAAAAAAATCCACATGAAATTTCAAAGTCCATGAGCTTGAGGTCAAAGAACTAAGGGGTAGGGGGGAGGAGGGCAGGGCTAGGATGTATCAAAGCCTTTAACCATTATCTAACATCAGTCCAAGTATTAGTATCAACTGAGTCCATTGTGGCACTGTGAAATTATGTCTTCGTTAATATAAAACTAATCAAAATCTTTAAGACAAAACTCAAAGTCCATGACCTTGACATCAAGGTCATCCAGTCGGGTAAGTATATAGTGTTTTGTAAAAACTCAAAAAAGTGTCTAACATCAGTTCAAGTGTAAACTAAATCTCTGCCAAGCATTATGAATCAGTACGCAATTAGAAAACTTTAATAAAGACCAAATTTCCTAAGTCCCTGACCTTGACATCAAGGTCACCGAGCAGGGCTGGGGTAGTACTCTGTAAAACTTTGGACTAATATCTAACTACAGTGCAAATATAAAAAGAATTCATCTATGGTTTCAGGAGATATGTGTCATTAAAAAACTTTAACCAAAACATCCAATCAATAAAAAGACAATTTTCTAAGTCCATGACCTTGACATCAAGGTCACTGAGGGGGTTGGGGGTAGTACCTTGGAAAACTTTAGACCAATATCTAACTACAGTGCAAGTATCAAAGGAATCCATCCATGGGTTAAGGAGATACTGGGCTTTAGAAAACTTTAACCAAAACATCCAGTCCCAAAAAACTCCCAATTTTCTAAGTCCATGACCTTGCCATCAAGGTCAAGGAGTGAGGTGGGGGTGGTACCATGTTAAACTTTGGACCAATATCTAACTACAGTGCAAGTATCAAAAGAATCCATCCATGGGTTAGGGAGATATAGGTCTTTAAAAGAGTTTAACCAAAACATCCAATCCGGACGCCGACGCTGACGCGGACGCGGACGCCGTGGTGACAACAATAGCTCTTCCTGAACTTTCGTTCAGGCGAGCTAAAAATAAGCGACTGTAAATAAAGATTATAAAAATAAAGACTTTGATGAGACAGTGCAGATGCACAGATGATGCAGTTTTTGCTGATACAATGTAGCATAAGCTGTAATGTACTTTTCATGCCATGTCAATGCTGTCTTCAATCTCTAATACTAATAAATTACTATCATAAATCTGTCTTCTACCATACGCACAATAAACATGTTTAAATGACTTAAAACTATTACAGTTGACTGTCGTTATCTCAACCACTGATATCTCAAAATATCCTCTCAAAGAAAAGATTACAAATTAGACATATTTTTCTTTTCATGCCATGTCAATTCTGTCTTCAAACATCTAATACTATAAATTACTATCATAAATCTGTCTTCTACCATACACAATAAATAAACATGTATACATGACTTTTAAAACTAGTACAGTTAACTCTCGTTATCTCAACCACTGATATCTCAAAATATCCTCTTATAGCAAAGATTACAAATTAGACATATTTTTCTTTTCATGCCATGTCAATTCTGTCTTCAAACATCTAATACTATAAATTACTATCATAAATCTGCCCTCTACCATACACAATAAATAAACATGTATACATGACTTTTAAAACTAGTACAGTTGATTCTTGTTATCTCAAACACTGGTATCTCAAAATATCCTCTTGTAGCAAAGAATACAGTTTGGATTTCATATTTTTCTTTACATTTCAGCTCCTATAATCTCAAACTACTGGTATCTCAAAGTAAATTTTCTGTGACCAGAAAATTTACATTGAGATATCAGTAGTTTGAGATTACTTTTGACATTAGGATATCTTAAGTTGACTGTATATCTAGTCTGAATACAATGTGGTGCTACCAAAACATAAATCACGAGTGACTAGAACAGGACAAACATTCTGGGGTGAATATAATGATTTACTGACTGTTAGCCCACAAGGACCTTATCACAACCCCAATAAAAACAGCTACATAAACACTAAGCTACGCCACATTACAACTACTTCAAAACAAATGTCTTCCATGATCAGAAATCTGTTTGAGCTAAAGTTTAGTTACAAGCTACGCTCTGTTAGAGAACAGTTGTCTATAGAGACTACATGTACTTCAACAAACACCAAAACAGACACCAGCTGTCCACAAAGACCAATACTTTGAACTCTCTTTGGTGTTCTTTGTTCACAGGTTTGACTTTAAACAGAGGATCTTAAGCGAGTGGTCATTTCATACGAAATTTATATAGCAAGCTTCGGCGGGTTTCAAAAAATTCATATGAAGTGGCAACAAGTGTAAGATTCTGTTTATCATATGCCATTTGAAATGGAATTTTATCCCCTTCAAAGTGAACATTATTTCATGCGAAAATAATGTGCATTGTTGACATGGCCGTTGTCAGTGTCATTACATGTATGCCTCAAACTGATATTACATGTGTGGTCATACAACTGTTATGACACAACCTTATCAAATGAATAACAGGGACATCATATCATGATCCTATTTCTTTTTGGCCATTTTCTTATCATCTCCAAATACCGTATAATGGGAAATTTTCGCATCGCCTAATTTTCGCTGTCGGTAGCAATCCGCAAAAATTTAACTCCGCGAAATATTGTCCAAGATTGTACAAAAAAGGAATAGGAAATCTGAATCATCCAAACATGTAGTTTGCGGTATTCAAAGCGCCCCACAAAACCTTAAAAGTAGAAAGCTACAGAGCCATTATTTTTGGCGCAATTATGTTAACTGATAATTAGCAGGTACAATTTGAACAGGCTGTCACTTTTTTCACTTGATTAATGGTCACTTGTACCTGATTATGCAAATACAATTGAATTACTTGACTGTGAGTTCTGTTTACCTTCATCCTGAATAACAGCCATTCTATCAACTGCTCGCATCTTTCAGTTGACTGGTTCTGTGTACTTAGCTTTGCTTTGTACAGATGTCTATCTTATGTTGTTTTTTTTGTTGTTGTTTTTTTGTGGAAAAAGGATGGGTATCATCCCAAACCTCAAAACAGCCAATTCTATTTAAACAAATGTGTTCATAACAAAGTGATTACAGTTTCTTTAGGTTTCTCACTCCTTGCACATCATTTTTCAGTCAAGCCAATATTTTACAGGACAAACACAATTTTTATTTTCATGGATATTCACATCTGCGAAAATTAAAAACCGCAAAAATTAATCCTCATGTTTTTGGAGCAAATCCGCGAAAATTTGACAACGCGAAAATTTTCCATTATATGGTACATCTTGCACGCAGAATGAAACTGGTTCAAACAATTTTAAAATCTGTCAGAAAATCTACAAAAATCTACATGTATCTTACAGTAAAATATACAGCTTGACAGCATGTTTAGTATATATCAGAATATACAGTTGTTATATACATGTATTCTACAAATACTATGGAATGAATGATTCATGTGTATAATAAGTTACTATCACTGTAAGAATTCTAAGAATTGGGATGGATGGACAACTAGCCATTTTATGTCCTTTTCAACAGTATTTCAGTCATATCAGGATGATGGAAGGGTGATAATGAAAATCTATGTACAATGGATCCCCGCTTATGGTTAAAAGGATTTCCCCTTCCAGCAGGAATTGAACCCAAGACCACCAGATCAGCACTAACACAACCGAGCTACTGGGGTTCCATATTATTGGGACATATAAGTCTGTGCAAACAATGCAGACCCAAATCAGACTGCTCCTAAAGAGCAGTCTGATTGGGGTCTACATTGTTTGCCATTCTTTCTGAATCTTTTGATTGCATTACTGCACTGTGAAGGCAAACTGTTCCTCTTAAAGGACATTTACGGTAATTATTTTAGGTGTCCCAATTTTTAGAATTTTTACGGTAGTAATAATTATGTCATCATTAAGCTCAAAGGAGATATTAATTTTCCAATGAACTAGTAAAAAGTACAAATATATGTGTGTGTCAGTGCATTTCATAATTTCAAGTGACGACAATAAGAGTATAGAACAGATGTATGCTTTTAGAGTAAAGGACTTTTGGCAGCATAACTCCCAGTGATTGGCAGCATAACTCCCAGTGATTGGCAGCATAACTCCCAGTGATTGGCAGCATAACTCCCAGTGATTGGCAGCATAACTCCCAGTGATTGGCAGCATAACTCCCAGTGATTGGCAGCATAACTCCCAGTGATTGGCAGCATAACTCCCAGTGATTGGCAGCATAACTCCCAGTGATTGGCAGCATAGCTCCCAGTGATTGGCAGCATAACTCCCAGTGATTGGCAGCATAACTCCCAGTGATTGGCAGCATAACTCCCAGTGATTGGCAGCATAACTCCCAGTGAAAAGAGAGACTGAGTATTGTATCAACCTTGGATGAGATTAGCAGTCCTAAGAGACAGTTTATTTGCTGTAATGAATCTTTGTTCGAATGTTTATAACAGTTTCATTCCATTGTTCATAACAATGGAATTGTTCATAACAATGGAATGAAACTGATTCAAATGCAAAAGCATCATAATTTTTCATTCTTTCCTAAAAGTTTTTTTCCATTCTTTTCTACATTCTATTTTCTTAATTCTGTTTTCCGCATATTTACTCTAACTAGAACTGTTACACTATTGTTCCTCATTATATATGCAGCCTGGACATCCCCCCCCCCCAGTCTCTTCAGACTCTTCACTGTCCACATGGGGCTAGCTTAGACCCTTAGCTACACACTAAGCACATAGCAAAGACTCTGATCATGAACAGACTGTGTGGATGCCCAGACTGATCTGATTCCTTGCTAGGCACACATGCCACTTTGTTGGTTTGGTTGTGTCGCAGCTCATATAGTTAATTTTTGATTAAATTTAACCCATTCCATTCTGAATACCCCAAATGTGGGGCCTGATCTGAAATCAAACTGTTTGCTGCCTAGACATCATTTCTACAAGAGTCAGTTAAACACATACTGTCAAAATATTCTTGATTTTTGATGCAGACGACAATTTCAGCAGACGACAAAAAATACCCAGAATGCAATGGGTTAAAGTTAATGGGTACACTGCCATGTTCTCCACACTATTTATACAAAGGGAGAAAATTTTGTGACTTCCTGTTTACTTCCTTGGAGGAGGAATCTCCCAAAAAGAAATTGACACTTAAATGAAAAAATTTGCTTCTCTAGGAGCAAGTTCTTTCCTTTAAGAGTTGACCTCCACCATTGCAGTAATTTTGTTATTGTGAGTTTCTGAGGAACTGCTTAATATTGCACTATTAGTCAAATGACGTGAATCAAATGCAACAAAAATGAAGAAATTATACCATACTAATGTCACATATGGGATATCATTTTTGCACCATTTAAAATTTGTGACCAATACTCAATTATAAAAGGAACAGGTAACATTTTAAATATAAAGCAAAAATACTGGATATCTATATAAATAGAGGATCTTACATGAGTGGTCATTTCATATGAAATTCATTAAACAAGCCTTCGCCGAGTTTCATAAATTTCATTTGAAATGACCACGAGTGTAAGATTCTATTTATCATATGACCCTTTAAAATGGGATTTTATCGCTTTCAAAATAGCATTATTTCAATAAGAATACACATTGCTGACATGAACATTGTCAATGACGTTACGTTTACAAACCAAGGTGTCATTACACATGTGGTCATATGATTTTTATGACACGACATTATCCACTGAATAATGGCAAGGTCATGTGATAAATAAGGTGCGGAAGGCTATGTCTCCCCTGTCTGCCCGGTGTCACAGACGTAAACCAAAAAATCAACATAGTTTGACGCCACTGTTGCCACCCAAAAGTAATACCTATGTCTTGTTCTGCCAATCACCAGTGAGACAAAAAAGATAATACAAATTATACAACTTACGAATTCAACAACAACAGGGATTGGATGTAAATCTAATATGCATCTACACACCGGGGAGGGGGCAATTGAAAACGCTCTTAACAATCCATTAATGCGAATCAAAAGCATTGAAACAGTGTTTTCGATTGCAAACTGTCACCAATTTGCAATTGAAAACGCTGTTTCTAACGTTTTTTGACCCGCGCTTCTCGACTGCACAAGTGTTTTCGATTGCCGCCTATCTGATAAGATCTGTCTTTTTCTGTATTAGAACAGGAGCTGATGCTAATAGAAAAACAAGTTATCAAATTAAAATTGGGAAGTATTGTCCAAAATTCAGGGACAACAAAGGACACTAGCAAGCTCATGTCCTTTGACAGCCCAACTTGGGAAAATACGCCCAAGTATCAGAACTGATAACCAAATTGATAAATTTCAGAGCTTCAGATAACATAGGGTTTTGAGGATAATTCTGAGATTTTTTGGGGGGTTTCTCAATAAAAACAAATATTGTGACCCCTCTTTAGCACCGTCTTGGCAAGATGGTTCTGATGAGGGGTCACAATGTATGTTACTATGTTGAAGTATTGAAAATTATCATTGAATTATCCCAGTTAGCTTTTCTTATCGGAAGCACTGTCCATACTAGGAACTTTCCCTGTCAGAAATATCCTTTGCATATCCACTCCAGTATAAAGATACCCAAGTTTATCTGGGCAAGTATACAGGAGGGTTTTCAGGGTTGCCATTCATCTTTCACTTCCAAATTCCCTGATTTTTCACTGATTTTTTCCCTAACATTTTCCAACTTCCACACCCTTTTGCAGATCCCAAACTTTATCATACTCCTAACTCTAACAAAGCAAAATGTATCACTTGAAAATTAGGGGTTACCCTTAAAGGAATGAATTTGCTCCCCAGGGAGCAAATTCTTTCCTTTAAGAGTAGCCCCCAATAAAGAAGACCTAATAGAAGTACAGCCTTTCCACTTTGAGCAGAACGTGTGTACTTCGTAAAGACTTCCAAAGCCATTAATTTTCAAATTCCCTGAATTTACCCTGACTTTTAGGGTGGTTGCTAAACTTCCCTAAACAATCACCTGACTACTTGACTTTTCCCTGATCTGGTAAGTAAATCATTTTCCACGTTTTCCCCTGTCATATTGTGTGGCGACCCTGGTTGTTCAATACTTGGACCTTTAGCACCACTGTAGAGATGTCGAAATCTTAAGATTATGACACCTTTGGAACTTTAAGATGCATGGGTTCACATCCATGTTTTTTCTGCCATTTTCACAAAGGGGAATAACTTTTGTGACTTCCTGTTTGCTTATATAGCCCTTCCAAAACAGGGTCTACTCTTCCATAAAAGGATTTGCTCCTACTCATACAGGAGCAAATTCTTTCCTTTATGAGTTGACCATCTATTGAGAAGGGCGGCAAAACTGAAAATGACAGAGTTGCTTCCCCTGGAAACGTAGCCGATCACAATAATAACTATCAGATAGGTGACAGAGACCTCTTCTGTTGAGCAGTTAACTCTGGATGCCAGAAATCTACGATGAGAACCAGTCGTGTTTCCTTCCCATCATGCCACACTTCATGCTCGAATGAATCATCAAAGATAATGAATTTTCCTTCCTTCCATGTCCTGTGTTATGATAAAATAAGCATTATTAACACTTAAAGTGCCGGATATGAAAATTTAGTCAACTCTCGATATCTCAAAGTCAAAGCTCATCTCAAGCTATAGATATCTCAAAGTAAATTTTCTTTTCTCAGAAAATTTACTTTGAGATATCAATAGTTTGAGATAACAGGAGCTGAAATGCACAGGGAAATAGGAACTGCATCACACTATATTTTTTGATATAAGAGGATGCTTGGGATATCACTGTTTGAGATATCGAGAGTTGACTGTAGTTGAATTTGCAAACAGCACACAAATTGATGATGCAGCTCATGATGAGCTCCCTCATTTGAATCTACAATGTTTACACTCTAGGGTCGAGTCTGGTAACTTCAGACAGCGGGTAAATTTTGAAATACCATTGCAAACAGAGAAAATCCAGATGAGGCGGCTCATAATGAGCCCTCTCATCAGGATTTTCACTGTTTGCCCAGTTAATTTTGTTTTAATTCCAAATATCTGGGCCCAGTTGTTCAAAACTAACGACGTCATTAGTTAACGTGACGTTAAAATTTCAAACGTTAATATCACAAATATGCCAATATTTTTTGTTGTAAAAATGTGAGAAGCTTTTGCATTGCAAAAGCTTCTCACATTTTTTCAACAAAAAATATCATTGTATTTGAAGATAAAGTCGTAAAACACTTAACGAGTTGACCTCTTAACAAGCTCGTTAGCCTAACGATGCTTTGAACAACCAGGCCCTGACATATAAAGGAAACAATGTCACTGTCCGAATTTACCTGCTGTCTGAATATACCCGACTTGACCCTAAACTTTAAAGGACTTCTATAATTAAGGCGAGAATTTTCCCCATTAGATCGGCGCGACAGGTCCGAATTTTCAAAAGTATAAAGTGTGCAATTTTTTCTTAGCAGAGCTTCTACAAATATGTAAACCGTATGAAATCAGGTCATTTGTGATTCAGACCCAAAGACATGGGGAGATAATCCATTCTGGCCCTACCTACCCTAAATTCAAGGTTTTGGCATACCTCATCTTTTGAGGTAATGAAAGTATTGAAACCAGTCATTCATTCCATACCTTTTTGTCATAAATGCATGCTAAATACACGCATATCACAATACAAAGCAATGATTTTCTTCTTGTTACGCCTGACTGGCATTTAAACATGCAAAACCATAGTTACACTTCCGGTCAAAACATAATTAAGGTACAAGTACTTTCCCCCCCCCGTGACCCAGCATTTCCTTCATGCAGCGGACTTATGTGACCCAAGTACGCAATATATATGAGTGGGAAGCTGGGTCACGGGGGGGAACGATACTCAGTAAGCCAAAGAAGAAGAATGATCAACAGTAGCACTGTGATCTTCAAGGAGTATATTGTGTACCATGACCTTGAAATGAGGTCACGGTCACATACATATAGTCAAAACTATCCTGTGTTGTCTGTTATGTAAGTAATATAAGTCAAAAAAGGGTGAATTGTATTCAAAAATTCATTATTTCAACGATCAGTTTGAGGTTAATTTACAATTTATCTCAACAATGACGTCAACGTCAACGTACGTTTAACGTACTTTGCATAGACACAAACAGTTGAAAATTCATTTGTCATGCAAGTTACATGTCATAGTCAAAAATGCAAAGCAGAAGTCAGTGATCCGTATAACTTTTTAATCATGGGGAAAATTCACGCCTTAACCATAGAAGTCCTTTGTAATATGATACAGCTTTGACAAAACTTTTTAAAGTTTTGCAGACATAAACTTTATCATTTGCTTTTTGGCCCTTTAAGGAAGTGAAAGGTTAGAGTAGAGTGTGCAGAAAATGAAGACCCTCATCAGGTCTATCAGGGTCTGCACTATTTTGTTCTAGATGTTCTATAACTGAAATCCCCAAAAGTAAATAACTGACAATCAGCAATAATGGGTTAACTGGCAAGACTGAACTCTTACAACTTGTACCAAATCTTGACAGTCTAGCCAGGGTTTGGACAGTAACTGTTCTAATTTTAAAATTTAAAAGGACTTTTTCTGAACAAGTTTGGTATTATAACTTTTTAATATATGTCTATTAATAGTTCTAGGTGCCAATACAATTACAATTATAATATTATATTGGTATATTTATAAATACAGTAGAACTTCAATGGCTCGAACCCTGATGGCTCGTTCACCCTGCCTGGCTAGAACTCTTTTCTTCGTCCCTAGAGGTCACTTTATATGGAAACTAACCCTGGATGGCTAGAACTACCCTTGGCTAGAACTAATTTTTATGGTCCCAAGCCTGTTCGAGCCAGCGAAGTTCAACTGTATTTACATTCTCAGTGCATTTATTGAAAAGCCCTATGGTAAACCATTAGAACCTAATGTAGTTTATACTTCAATAACTACATCAGCTCACACAACGTTACATGAGGTTAAGTGATGTCAAAATGAACCATGGTTCTTTCCAATATGATTGGACTAAGTGACGTTATGACGTCAATGACGCTGTTCTGCTAGTAGTAGAAAAACTGCGTATAAATGTTTTTCTGCTTCAATTGTAACCCTAAAGCAAATTTGTTGTCAATTATTAGGTAGAAAAGAATATAAATATAAGCAATGAACTTAATTTTTCTGGTGTTTATCAAAGTATAAACTACATTGGGTTGCTAACAAAGTTTACATGAACCCCTTTGGGGTTCACTTACTTTGCACGCAACCCAATGTAGTTTATACTTCAATAAACACCAGAAAAATGAAATTCATTCCTTAAATACTCTCAGATGACACACTCTTCACTCTTGACTCTGCAACAATGTACCATATTCCTATGGTTTTAACTCTTTCGGCGCCAATTTTTTCAGACGACAAATTTTCGTCTGCTCAAATCATCAGACGACAGATTTGTAATTGGAAATTTTAACAATCTAAAGACATTTTTCATAAGATCAGGCTTTTTAAGTTCATATTTGAATGGCAAACAGTGTAGATCCTGATCAGACGGCTCTTTTAAGAGCCGGCTGATCTGGATATACGCTGTTTGCAAAGTCGCATTTTTGCGACTTTGGCGCCGAAAGAGTTAAGACAGGGTTTTTTCTCTTCCAAAAAATCTTTTAATAGAAAATCTAGATTTGGGTTTGTTTTGGAAGGAAAAGAACTGTGTCTTGTAACTGAAGAAATACTGTAGAAGTCACATGACAAGATGCTAGATCTCTATTCAGAGAAAAACTTTAATTCAAAATGATTATTTGGTGAGGTAAATTGTTGGTTTTATGGTCCAAAATTTCATTTACTGCAATGCACTAGTGGGGCCATGAAATGGAATTTGCAATCATAAGATCAACAATTTACTCCCCAAATGATAACTTTTCAATAATGCACTTTTTTCTACTTTCAACTTTCAATGGTCAGCATTTTGCTCCCAAAGCAAGTGCATTCAGTGATGGAATAACAAGACATCAGCGAATAGTAGTGACATTTTGTAACGAAGTCATGCTTCCACAGCACATTTTGTCACAAATTTTTAACTATATCCAATCAGAAGCCAGGCTATATTCGTAAGTGTATTATCATTAGGATGGGAATCAAAGCCCGTGATAAATACTGTGGGCAAATAAAATGCAAACTGTAAATTTTATACTTGAAGTTCTAAATTCAAAGATGACTGATTCTTTTATGAAAATTCAGCAAGCTGATGGTTACATATCATAATTACCTGGTGTCATTCACAACCCTGATTCTTGGCCCCTCTGGTATGACAAGCCCCAAATGAGCCCTAATTCTACAGTTTGTTGGACCACAATGGGGCCACACATGAACTCCTGGGTGCATCACAGAGTATTTCACTTGGCCCCTTTTGCATCCCCAGGCATCAGGGATCTGGTCTATTAAGGCACAAGTTTGAGGTGTCTTTCTACAGTTTTCCTCATGTTTTCTACCTAAAAGTATTTTAAACAGAATTAAATGACTTGAGAATAATTATTTGTTAAAGAAAATCTGAAGTTTCTGTTCTAGAATTTCAGTATGTCATTGAAAAATTGGTGCCATGCCCAAATACCAATGATGTCATGTATCTGTTACCATGGCAGCAAAGAGTTCATACTGATGTTAGCAAGACATCATTCTGCCAAGGTACTAAACACAACTGTTGGTCATTCCATAGTGGTTATGGTAACAGATCTATGGTGTCATCTCACTTAAAATTCAAGATAAGCATGTGTATGCCATGCTCCTCTCAAATTGTAAGTGAGATGCTACCTAAAAATTATACAATGAACATGATGAAAAAGTGTGATTTTCTCAAATTCTATAATTCATTTTCATTTAATTTAATTCTCTATTTTTATTGGTTTGCTGATTAATCAAAAGACACAATCATTACTTGTTTGAAGCAGACAAGCAATTAATTGATCATTTTTTTGCAATAATAAGTGCATCATTTTTTTGTTAATATATATGAGCCGCGACACGACAAAACCAACAATGTGGTTGTGCGCCCAGCGCAGACTCCGATCAGCCTGGGCATCCGCCCAGTCTGATCAGAGTCTTCTTCGCTGTCCGCATGAAGGTAGCTTAGACCCTTAGCTACCCTTTGGGCACTTAACAAAGAGTCTGATCAAACTGGGCGGACGCCCAGGCTGATCTGAGTCCACGATGGGCGTACAACCACATTGTTGGTTTTCTCGTGTCGCGGCTCATATAGACTATTATGTCCAATTTATGCATTATACTGTACATTTAATGCAAGGAAAGCAGAATCTCTACAGCATCTCAATTAAGAAGTCCATGGAAAGTGCTTTAAGCATTTTCTAGAACAGAACAGATTGATTGATTTGTTACTTTACGTCCACGGTAAACAGCTATGGTCATATCGGGACAGTCAGTTAAACCTAACCTCACTATTCCTGGGCAGGCTTAGACCTCCTAAGCCTTTAACCAGTACTAAGTGCACATACTTTTGCCAGTAACTGACAACTGCCCTTCTTGAATCAGCCGAAGGAGAGAAGAAGGAATGTGGACAGACTGTGTATCGAACCCAGGGCCTCTGACTTATGAGTCAGGTGCCCTACCGATTGCGCTATGCAGGAAGGGAAAAGCTTATGGACAAAACCCGTTGTTTAATTTTAAATCACCTTCTACTAATCTTATTAATGGATGTTTACTCGATCATCCATCATTTTCATAAACTGATGCTCAAGCAAAAAATTTCAGCTGTGTCCAAGTTTACCAAGTTTATTTGATCATCTCTGGTTTACATGTAAACAGCAAGAGAATCAACAATAACATTCATACAATAATGGTTATGGCGTTGGCGTTGTGAAATGAAATATTACAGTGATTAAATACAAACAAGCCAGTTGAATTGTTAAAGAGCTGGTGCACAGCTTTTTGAGCTGACTCCATGCCGTGCGCCCATTGCGGAGACCTTATTTTTAAGCTGGTTATCTATCCATGGAGACCGTTTAGTTCTTTCACCTCCCAATATGTAATATACATGACAAGCTGATAACAGCGGAGATCCAGATGGGGCGTTTCATGACGTCAACCCATCAAAATCAACGTTGTCATCAGCCTGTTCGATATGGCAAAAGAGCTAATACTTATGAGGTAATATACAGTCAACCATCGCTGTCTCAAAGCCCAAGAAACCAGAAATTTTACTTTGGGTTAATGTTAGTATGCGATAAAAAGAGTCAAACTCAAGAAAAAAGTATCTCAATCTGGCTTTGAGAAAAGCAGGTACTTTTTAAAAAGATATCGGTGTTTGAGACAACGAGTTCACTGCATATACATATACTTACAAATTCTACCAGTCTTTATTAAGCAACACTACAATCACACACACTAACATATCAACATTTGAACAGTGTAGCGAGAAAAGAAGCCTTAGACTCGCATGCGCTCATACTGACAGAGGCATTCTAATTTTTATGACTTCAGAGAGGTAATAGTAGTACATTATTCCTACCAGAAATAGAGACTTCGATCAGTCTGTGCATATACACAGGCCCATCGGGTCTCTCTTTTTTGTATTATGCCATAAGGCATCTTCTCTCTCAATGCTGTTCATTTTTATACAGGTAAGCACAAACAAAACGTGCAGTCACGCGTATGTAACACTATCGCGAGCTCACGGGCTTTAGTGGTTTATTTCCAAAGTATTCTCGTGCAGAAGTGTGTCATTTATTCATGAAAATCAGGATTACGGGTGTATTCTTTACAAAATTCAATGGATTTACTATTACCAGTACCGTACGTAAGTAAATTCACATTTTTAACAGAGCTGCAGTTAAAAGCAACCTCGGCCATTCATGAAATACTTTAAAAGATATGCTACAACGTGACGTAGTCAGATGGCAGACGTTGCAGATCCTGATCAGACATCTGTAGAGCAGTCCAGCCGAGATCTGCAATGTCTGCGGAGGCATCGGCGTCCAAATATCCAAGAATAAAGCACAACGCGACCGGAAGCAAGCACTGCACACCATGACCAGACCGCTGCGTCGGAGCAGTCCGACCAAGGTATATGGTAAAACATCTGAGAAACCTTTAGAAGACAGTCGCGTTGTCGCAATAATAGTAATATATGGCAGGTACAGTTAGTCTTGCAGACCATGGTCAAACTGCTCAGCAGGAGCTGTTCCATCAGAGTGTGCACTGATAATTCCGATGTAATCATCTTATTTGGAATAAATGCGGCACAAAAATTAATCCAGTGCAGCTGCTTGTAGGCACTCGGCAAACACTGCAAATCCAGATCACTCTGCTCCATAGGAGCAGCATGATCGGGATGTGCACTGCTCGCTCAGCTACAAGCATCACAAATTCAGCATAATACTATTAGAGTAAGAAATAACCAGATCAGAACTCAACTGATCAACACACTGTTGAGCCCGATCAGACTGCTCCGCTTTTGCAGTCCGGCCAGAGTCAACAGTGTTGATCCAGGTATTCTGAATAGTAACACAATTAGGTGGTCATACCTCACAAAAGGCTGTTGTATGGCGCGGTAGTAATAAACATTGCAGATCCTGTTAGGCCTGCTCCACCTGGGGCAGTCCAAACAGAGTCTACGACAGTATTTTTGAACAAGTTTCACATTATGCAACAGTCTTTTGGCAAATATTGTTAACATTGCTTGCGAAGATATTAATGTCCAAACATATAGGACAAATGCAGCATACAATAGGCAAGATGAGCAGCTTGTACAGGTGGGATAGCAAACAATGCAGACCCCGATCAGACTGCTCCTTCAGAAGCAGTCTGATCGGGTCTGCACTGCTCGCTCTGTCTCGTCCGTTCCAATACCCAGAGGCCGAAATGAGATTTCGATTGAAAGAGAAAGAGGATTGATAATTAACAATGATAGTCCAATCACTAACATACTGTAATTGTATTTAGGTTAGCTGGGACAAAAGTTGGCAGTTCTGCAATTTTAGACACACATTCACAGTTTTTTAACTTTGCCAAACGGTGTTGCTTTCCTATTATTCCTTTGTAAAATCATCATGTCCGTGGATATTAAAGTTTGAGCACTTATCATACTTGACCGAGAAAATCATGAACATTAGTCACCACAAACATTTGTACAGTTACAGTATTTATTTGATTATAAAACGGCGTTTCTCCACTTTAGAATCATCCCATATAATTAAACCAGTCTTATGTAATTCTGGTATATGATGGAGTTTTTCCCTTCCAAGACAATCCCAACATTTTGAGTTGTTTTGGAAGGAGAAAACTTTATTTACAACTGCGTAAATACAGTATGAAAATCAAAGATTTAGGGAATAAATGTATTCAAAGTTATTTAGGGAGGTAAATCGTCATTTTTATGGTCAGAAATTTTGTTTCATGGCGACACACCAGCGGAGCCGTAAAACGCAATTTGCGACTTTAAAACTGACAATTTACCTCCTCAAATGACAATTTTCAATACAGTTATCCCCATTCTAATGCATTTTTTCACATTTTCAACTTTCAAAGTGTACTACTTTGCACCCATCGCAAGAGCTTTAAGCAACGTAAAACCAGAGGTCAGCCAATCAGAAGCAACTTTTTATAATGACGCTGGGTTTGAGACAGTATATTATTGCAGGATATACTTTCGCAAATTTTATCAAATCAGACGTCGCATTACATTTGTAGTTGCATTAGAATTAGTATTATGGTAAATAAGAAATTTCACCAAAAAAAAAATTAATATATTGGTACTATACAAAAGCAAACCTCTAGAGTATAATGGGAACTGTTTCCAGTCCCCTTTTTCCCTGAGATTTTCTTCTTCTGGTAGAAAGGAACCAGTCCCCTGATCTAGCTGAGCCAGCCCTTCTTCTCGTATAGTTTTCCAATTCTTTTCAAGAAGCTGAAAGGGAATGTGTGTACTACAGTGCTCTAGGTAAGAAGGGGTTACAGGGATAATTTAGGTATACCGTAATGTGCATATACAGTAGAACTTCAATGGCTCGAACCCTGATTGCTCGTTAACCCTGCCTGGCTAGAACTCTTTTCTCGGTCCCTAGAGGTCACTTTATATAGACAAGAATTCTGCGGAATGCGGTCTCTGGCCTGCTGGCGCTTTGTCACAAAACAAAGGTAAATCAGCAAAGATGTATGCATGAACGAAGTTTCTTGGCTCTAGCCCTTACAGTTTCTGAGAAAATGACCTAAACGCAAAAATTGAAAAAACTAGAAAATGTGTTTATGAAACACTATGCCCCCAACCATATGCTTGTCTCTAGAGAAGGTTCATCCAATAATACTTGTACCTTTGTACCATAGGCTTACAATGCACTAAGTCGAAAAAGGGGCTTAACTCAGTCAAAAATTTACGAATTGTTTTCGAAAGTTAATCAGGTCATCTACACCTTGGGCAATATCAACCTGCAAAAATCATGATCCTAGCATCAGGGGTTCTCCAGATATTTTGTTCACAAGCTTCCATAGGCAAATAATGCACTAAGTTGAAAAAGGGGCATAACTCAATCCAAAATTTACAAATTATTTTCAAAAGTTAATCAGGTCATCTACACCACAGGCAGTATCTTCCTGCATAAAATCATGCTCCTAGCATCAGGTGTTCTTGAGATATTTTGTTCACAAGGTTCCATAGACTTACAATTCACTAAGTCGAAAAAGGGGCATATCTCAATAAAAAATTCATGATTTCTTTTCAAAAGTTAATCAGGTCATCTACACCACAGGCAGTATCTTCCTGCAAAAAATCATGCTCCTAACATCAGGGGTTCTTGAGATATTATGTTCACAAGGTTCCATAGGCTTACAATGCACTAAGTCGAAAAAGGGGCATAACTTTGTCAAAAATTCACGAATTTGTTTCAAAAGTTTTTTAGGTCATCTACACCTTGGGCATTCTCATCCTGCAAAACCTCATGATCCTAGCATCAGGGGTTCTTGAGATATTTTGTTCACAAGTTTCCACAGGCTAAGTCGAAAAAGGGGCATAACTCTGGAAATACAGGACCGGCGGAAAAATAAAAAAATACGGGTCAGCTTATTTTCCATACTGATCATGTGTATAAAGTTTCAAGTTCCTAGCTCTTATTGTTCATGACCATATGTAAGGGTACCTTTGTACCATAGGCTTCATTGCACTAAGTTGAAAAAGGGGAATAACTTGATCAAATATTCACAATTTTTTTTCAAAAGTTAATCAGGTCATCTACACCACAGGCAGTATCTTCCTGCAAAAAATCATGCTCCTAGCTTCAGGGGTTCTTGAGATATTTTGTTCACAAGGTTCCATAGGCTTACAATGCACTAAGTCGGAAAAGGGGCATAACTCGGTCAAAAATTCACTAATTTGTTTCAAAAGTTAATCAGGTCATCTACACCTTGGGCATTCTCATCTTGCAAAGCCTCATGATCCTAGCATCAGGGGTTCTTGAGATATTTTGTTCACAAGGTTCCACAGGCTAAGTCAAAAAAGGGGCATAAGTCTGGAAATACATTGCCAGCGGAAAAATAAAAAAATACGGTTCTGCTTATTTTCCATACTGATCATGTGTATAAAGTTTCAAGTTCCTAGCTCTTATTGTTCTTGACTATATGTAAGGGTACCTTTGTACCATAGGCCTCAATGCACTAAGTCGAAAAAGGGGAATAACTTGATAAAAAATTCACGATTTTTTTTCAAAAGTTAATCAGGTCATCTACACCACAGGCAGTATCTTCCTGCATAAAATCATGCTCCTAGCTTCAGGGGTTCTTGAGATATTTTGTTCACAAGGTTCCATAGGCTTACAATGCACTAAGTCGAAAAAGGAGCATAACTCAGTCAAAAATTCACGAATTTGTTTCAAAAGTTAATCAGGTCATCTACACCTTGGGCATTCTCATCTTGCAAAGCCTCATGATCCTAGCATCAGGGGTTCTTGAGATATTTTATTCACAAGGTTCCACAGGCTAAGTCGAAAAAGGGGCATAACTCTGGAAATACATTGCCGGCGGAAAAATAAAAAAATACAGGTCAGCTTATTTTCCATACTGATCATGTGTATAAAGTTTCAAGTTCCTAGCTCTTATTGTTCTTGACTATATGCAAAGGTACCTTTGTCCCAGAGGCCTCAATGCACTAAGTCGAAAAAGGGGAATAACTCGATCAAAAATTCACGATTTTTTTTTCAAAAGTTAATCAGGTCATCTACACCACAAGCAGTATCCTCCTGCAAAAAATCATGCTCCTAGCTTCAGGGGTTCTTGAGATATTTTGTTCACAAGGTTCCATAGGCTTACAATGCACTAAGTCGAAAAAGGGGCATAACTCGGTCAAAAATTCACGAATTTGTTTCAAAAGTTAATCAGGTCATCTACACCTTGGGCATTCTCATCCTGCAAAGCCTCATGATCCTAGCATCAGGGCTTCTTGAGATATTTTGTTCACAAGGTTCCACAGGCTAAGTCGAAAAAGGGGCATAACTCTTGAAATATGTCACCCGCGGAAAAAAGAAAAAACACGTGTTCGCTTATTTTTCATACTGATCATGTGTATAAAGTTTCAAGCTCCTAGCTCTTACGGTTCTTGAGTTAGAGGACAGACGGACAGGCCCAAACCAATATGCCCCCACAATTTCTCCGAAATTGGGGGCATAAAATTGCAAAGTCAGTCAACCGTAAACTGTTGGTAAAGACTCAATAATGATGATGACTTTGAGCTTTTCTCTTTCAGATGAATGTATGACCCAAGTTTCATTGCTCTAGCCCTTATAGTTTCTGAGAAAATGACCTAAACGCAAAAACTCGACAAAAAATTGCAAAGTCAGTCAACCGTAAAATGTAGGTCAAGACTCAGAATTGATGATGGCTTTCAGATCTATTCTTCCAGATGTATGCATGTACCAAGTTTCATGGCTCTAGCCCTTATAGTTCTTGAGAAAATGACCTAAACGCAAAAACTCGACAAAAAATTACGAAGTCAGTCAACCGTAAAATATAGGTCAAGACTCAATATTGATGATGGCTTTGAGATCTACTCTTCCAGATGTTTGCATGTACCAAGTTTCATAGCTCTAGCCCTTATAGTTCTTGAGAAAATGACCTAAACGCAAAAACTCGACAAAAGTTTACGCCGCCACCGCCGCCGCCGACACCGGAAAAGCAATACATATGTCTCGCCTCTGCTTCGCAGGCGAGACAAAAACCACCCTGGATAGCTAGAACTACCCTTGGCTGGAACTAATTTTCATGGTCCCAGGCCTGTTTGAGCCAACGAAGTTCTACTGTATACTGGGTATGCCTAAAAATAATGAATTTTCCATTTGGGACAAATGGAAAATTTATTATTTTAGGTGTCCCAATACTTAAGCACTTAAGGGCAATTGTTCGCGTTCCTCAACAAAAACATACTTAGTGACCTCCTCATTAGAATCCTCTCCCTGAGACGGTTCTAATGACGGATCACAACATATGTTATCGTTGAGAAACAAGAAAACTTATCTCGGAACTCCAACTTATCTGGAGCTCTGAAAGTACTATATTTTTATGGCTATGAGATGTTTCCCCTCTCTCAATCGTTATTTACTTCTTTAGTTTTGAACAAATGGGTCTTGATGACTAGGCTTCCATGACAATGACATTTTATTCTGATATAATTCCATTTCAATTTTCTACTGATAATTTAGCACAATCTTACTGGTGAAGAGCTTACAGAAAACGGGGTTTATACTTCGATAAATCTCTTGAACTGGAAATCGTGAAGTACTTGGACTATTTTCTTTGCGGCAGTTTCTAATATACTCGGTATAACTGACATGTTTAAGATAAGAAGACCAAGCTGGAATTATAAGAAATAAATTTTATTTTAGAAGATTTTATGAATGTGTAAACATCAGCAAATCACTCACAAACTTAACATAAAGCCCTTCCGGCTTTATTCAGTTTGTGAGTGATTCGCCGGCATTTTCACATCAATAAACCACAAAAATAAAATTCATTTCTCTAACATGAATTTATGGGAAACATCTGAAACTTATTAACCTTGTCCCAAGATTGTCTAGATGCCAGTTGAATGTTTTTAACACAGTAGTGAATAGACATACAGTAGAACTTCAATGACCGGAACCCTGATGGATCATTTACCTTGCCTGATTAGAACTCTTTCTTGGGTCCCTAGAGGTCAATTTATATAGAAACTTACCCTGAATGGCTAGAACTACTCTTGGCTGGAACTAAGTTTCATAGTCCCAAGCCTGTTAGAGCCACTGAAGTTCTACTTTTATGTTTGATACAGTGGGATTGTTTACTGTCTACAATGCATGCAGTGTAGACAATCTTAGGAATGTCTTTTGCTCTGGAAGCATTTTAGAAAAGGTCATGACTGGTTGAATGTTATTTTCTGTTGACTGGTTACCATTGTTATTTTGCTTTGGTTTGATCAGGTCCACAAGTACCAGAAAAGAATCAACATGGGCACAGTCTAGAAGTATCACAAAGTGCCAAACATTTCTAAACACAGTTCACTTCCATTTCTGGTGACCAAACTAGCTGGCTGATTGGCTTAGGGTAATTACATGCAAACATGAGTTTAGAAAGCCAACCCAAAATCTACTGGATTAAAACTGAGAATGTGTGATAAGACCTAGGTGAAGACTGACTTGGGTTTGGTAGAGGCGCAATTTGACCAAGGTGCCAATCCAATGACTACATAGATTTATGTGTGCTAAGTGCAGACCAAAGCTTTTTGTAAAAGCTAATACTTGTAAAGGTTAATATGCCCATACACAGAGAGGTGCAAAAGGTGCTAGTGCATGCCCTAACTGGGTAAATTATTTCAAAGTCATAGTCTTCTGCCAGAAAAACTGAGTTTACACCCCTAAAGTTGACCTCTAAATCTGGACTTTCTTATGTTGAAATTAGCACTCTCCTTTTCAAAACTCTGCATATTGGCCTGATATGGCATATATGAGCCGCGACGCGAGAAAACCAACAATGTGGTTGTGCGCCCAGCGCAGACTCAGATCAGCCTGGGCATCCGCCCAGTCTGATCAGAGTCTTCCCTGTTCGCATGGAGGTAGCTCAGTCCCTTAGCTACCCTTTAAGCACTTAACGAAGAGTCTGACCAGACTGGGCGGATGCCCAGGCTGATCTGAGTCTGCGCAGGGCGCACAACCACATTGTTGGTTTTGTCGTGTCGCGGCTCATATATCAAATCTGGATGGACTATCAGGATATGAACTCTAAATGTGCTGCTCACTTTTAGATGTGTTTGATATGTCGTCTGCTCAGCCTTCCACCATGGTCGCCCTGTCAATGTGTCAACGTTATACAGCGACCTCTGGTGTTCACTAAGAAATAAACCTCTCTTGGCTCCCAACTTGTAAACTTCTGTTGCCTGAGAAAAAACAAACAAATATTACATAGCTAGGTCAAGCAAACTGGCAAAGTTCACCGTCTCTGTTATGTATATACTATTGTTTATGTTGCTATATAAAGGCTAGTATAAAAAAATATATAGATCCAGGTAAGTGAAACTTTGAGTAACATCTTTTTCCCAAAGTATTTAGGCCACAGTCACCTTTATCCAATTCGCTGATTCTGATAAGACTGCACAACATGTCTTTCTAAAAAATATTTTAAATTATACACTTGATGCTGACCACTAGGCCATCATTTATAACAATACTGTACAGCTGTACAGTCAACTCTCAATATCTGAACACATACTTTCGTTTCTCCTTCCGCTGATTCAAGAAGGGCAGTTGTCAGCTACTGGCAAAAGTATGTGCACTTAGTACTGTTTAACCGCTTAGGAGGTCTAAGCCTGCCCAGGAATAGTGTGGTTAGGTTAACTGACCGTCCCGACATGACCTTAGCTGTTTACTGTGAACGTTAAGCATAAAATCAACCAACCAACCAACCAATATCTGAAATAAACTACTAATATCTCAAAGTAAATTTTCTGATCCCAGAAAATTTACTTTGGGATAACAGTAGTTTGAGATAAGAGGAGTTGAAATGTAAAGAAACGAGAAATGTTACAGTATGTAACAAATGCCCCCAAAGGCTCCTTAACCTAACCTTTGACCCCTGGTTGTGACTTTCACTATGGGCTTGCAATGCGAGGTTTGCACAAGACATAGGTTCTATTTTGCTTAATTTTTCTGTGACATTCAAATGCAATTTTGAAGTTTAAGAGTATATGAGCCGCGACGTGACAAAACCAACAATGTGGTCGTGTGTCCAGTGCAGACTCAGATCAGCCTGGGCATCCGCCCAGTCTGATCAGAGTCTTCGCTTTCCGCATGAAGGTAGCTTAGTCCCTCAGCTACCCTTTAAGCGCTTAGCAAAGAGTCTGATCAGACTGGGTGAATGCCCAGGCTGATCCTAGTCTGCTCTGGGCGGACGACCACATTGTTGGTTTTCTCGTGTCGCGGCTCATATGAGGACAGAATTCAACCACTTCCCAATCTGTGTTGTGTCCTTGACATTGGGTGTAGGAATATAAATCTTTCACTTGGTATAACTTGTCACTATGTTTTTACTTCTTATGAAGTTTGATCGTATTTGTTTCAGCTGGTTTTGAGTAATTCATAAGAAGCGACTTGACCTTTGACCTGTGACTGTAACCTTGACCTTGGGTGTGATAACCTATTTTTTGTGCCTGGCACACCTTCTCATTATGCTTTATCTGCATGTGAATTTGATTGAAGTTTGCTTCAGTAGTTTTCGGAGTAATTGCCAAAACGTATTTTGATCTCTGACCCCAGACTGTGACCTTGATCTTTGGAACTCTAATATTGTCTGTGAGGAATCTTTTCATTATGGTTTACCTTCCTTAGAAGTTTGATGAAATTCCCTTTAATAGATTTTAAGTAATTGCAGAAACAGTGTTTGACCTCTGATCCCTGACTGTGGCCTTGACCTTGGATGTCGGACCATAATTCTTGTGCGTGACACACCTTCTAATAATACTACATCTTTCTGTGAAGTTTCATCAAATTTGCTTCAGTAGTTTATAAGTTATCGCTGAGACACAACTTTGAGACACAATTTGACCTCTGACCTGATTGTGACTTTCATCTTGGACGTAGGGACCTAAGTATTGCATGTGACACACCTTCTCTTTATGCATTATCTTTTTGTGAAATTTCATTAAATTTGCTTCAGCGGTTTTTAAGTTATCGCTGAGAAAGGATTTGTGACAGACGGACTGACGGACAGAGCGATTTTAATATGCCACCCAAAATTCCTTCGGGGGCATAAAAAGGAATTATGTAGGAACTATATTCTTTAATATAAGAGTTACTTTAAGATATCAGAGTTTGAGAACACAAGAGTCAACTGTATATTGCTTAAAGGCCAACAAAGGTTACACAACTACAATTCTATTTGAATTTTAACTAGCCATTGTTTAGCAACATGTAAACACATGAACAGACCTATGGTCAACACTGCCAACTTCATGAACTAATGTCAACTTTTTAAAACAATGAAATTTACTTTAAAACTGCCATATGATAAACAGCATCTCACCTTAAGCTTGTGGTCATTTTATGTAATTTATGGAATCAGTGACACATTTCATACGGTTCAATGAAATGACCACTTGTGTTAAGCTCTTTTTTATGGATCTCATCTACTGTACCAATCTAAAATATATGAGCCACGACATGACAAAACCAACAAAGTGGCATGTGCGCCATGGGAAGACTCAGATCAGCCTGGGCATCTGCCAAGTCTGATCAGAGTATTGTCAAAGCACTTAAAGGGTAGCCAAGAGTCTAAGCTACCCCCATGCCGACAGCATAGACTCTGATCAGACTGCGCAGATGTACAGGCTGATCTGAATCTGTGCTGGGTGCTCATGCCACTTTGTTGGTTGTCTTGTGTCACGGCTCATATCTATCTATGCACTGTTCAACAGAAGGTATGATAAATTGGGAATCAGTGTAGATTCTGAGCACAGTGCTCCTTTAGAAGCAGTCTGGTCTGATCTGTGTCTATATATTTTGCCTTAGCATTTTGTTACCAATTGGATGTTCAAAGTTTTAGAAAAGTTCCTGGAATCCTCACCCTATCAGTTTGGTTAGTTCTACGATATCCATCACCAAGGTGAAAGAAGAATTTTCCCTCATTGGTTCCCGGCTCATTAGAATCAATCCCAGCCTGCAACAGTGGGATTCCCTCTAGTGGATTGTTGTCGACCACTTTGACAATAAAACCAAGGTGAACCAAAGCAAAACCATCTTCCGGTCTTTTAGTCAGGATCTGAAAAGGTTAAAACTTCATGAGCTGCTTTTCTCTCAAACAATAATTCAGGGAATGCTTTAGTTAAAGAGACACTCAACATGAATAGTTCTACTGCGATCTTGCAAATGGGACCAATGTCACACTAATCTATCATATCTTGGGCTTTTCACATTGATATAGGCATGCAATCTTGGTGATATTTCAATGTCAATGGGTTCCAAAGAAGTCCTGTGTCCCTGAAATGAGGTCAAGCTGACCATTACCTATCTCAAACTCTTGAGACTTATCTCACTGATATATCCAAACAAGTCGTCACCTTGGTGCAATAAGTCAGTAAGTGCTTATATATTGTAATTGGAGTTATTGACTTTTTGCGCTAAAGTGACGAAGTGAGGAGCCAAGGTAGCTCAGTAAGTTAAGCACTGACCTGCTGATCTAGCTATCCCAGGTTTGATTCCCATGGCAGGGAAAGTCTTTTCAATTGTAAATGAAGCTCCATTGCAACAGCCTTCCACTATTAACCTCCAATTGTCCTGATATGACTAAAATACTGTTGAAAAGGATGTCAAGTCCCCATCCCAACTCATCCCCCTGTCTGTTAAAGTAAAGTGAGTGAGAGGTGGGGGTTAGTAATAGGTGGGAGGGGGAGGGGGGGAGCTAAAATCCATCTATTGTTTCAGGACAGAGCTGTACTTGTGCACTGACAGAGCTCTAGATAAGAGGGAGTATTTGGTGATAATTAGGGATAATTTTTATTAATTCTGCATAAAAAATATGTTGTGACCCCTCATCTGAACCGTCTCAACGAGACGGTTCAGATGAGGGGTCACAACATATGGTTTCGATGAGAATTAAGAAAAGTTATCCTTAATTATCATCAAATACTCCCTCTTATCTAGAGCTCTGATTGAGAAAAACACAACATACTTTTCATCCCAGGGAAACAAGCATCCCTGGACAAAACATCATGTAGTTCAGTTCAAATGAGGTTAGGGTTAAGCTCTCTCTACATATGAATAATAGTAATATATTGTTTATTATCAGAAATTATAAAGAAGATAAAAGCCCAACACAACAGCACAACAAATGAAATAATGTACCATATTAATCCTAATAAAAGCTCCTGCTCTATTAAATGCTCCTGGCTCTTTTGCTAAAAACAATGCTATATTAACTTGCATGAATTCCTGTTTGCTTCTCTGGGTGAGATCGCTTTTGAAAAGGAGGCTGCTCTTAGAAGAAACTAGAAATGTGTCCACAATACATGGATGCTCCCACATAGTGCCTTGAGTAAGATGGTGCCTTGATTAAGGTACTGGCACTTGTAGGATAAATAGGTTTACAGAGGCAGACTTGTATAATATAAAAGGCCATAGGCCAAGCATTGCCCAAAATTTGAAATGTGCCACAAACTGCAGCCCTTTAAACAGTTTAAGAGTCACTGTATGGCCAAAGTTAAAAGTCAGTGGACCGTGAACTATGGATCATCATGACCTGACTCTTGTATATTTCTGTTGCACTTATAGGTATAATCCTTATACAAAATTTCAAGTTGCTACAACAATAGGAACCAAGAAATCTACCTCTTACAAAAATCTTAACCTTGCAAAATTAGCCTAAGTTTGAAGTCAGTGGACCGTGACATATGGATTTTCATGACCATATTCTTGAGTATTCCTGTTGTACTTATAGATATAAGTCCTCATACAAAATTTCAAGTTGCTACAGTAATAGGAACCCTAAATCTACCTCTTACAAAATCTTAAACTTGCAAAATTGCTTTAGTCTGAAGTCAAAGGACTGTGACATATGGATCATCATACCTTGATTCTTGTATATTCCTGTTGTACTTAAAGATATAAATCCTCTTACAAAATTTCAAAATTACAAAAATCTTAACCTGAGTCTAACAGGATCACATACAGATGGATGTACATATGTATGTAATAACGACACACATACAGACGATTGAAACACTATATGCCCCCAGCATCATATGATGCGGGGGCATAAAAACTTGCTCCTAGAGAAGCAAATTCTGACCTTTAAGGGCTGACCCCAGTTGAGAAGGGAGGCAAAAAAAGGGGAAATGGTGGAATTGTTTCCTCTGAAAGTATATTCATTCATCTTAATACTATTCAATAGAAGTACTTTGGCTGTGGCTGGTTTGCTATTCTTTAGGCTCCAAATAACACCCCCTTTTGTAAAATGCAACACTTCTGGGGTGTTTAATAGGATTAATATGATAGATACATGTATAGAAAAGATCATAAAAGAATACCCAGTATCATGCCTGAAGAGCTCTCAGAAAGAAAAAAAAATGAACAAAATACCGTAATGACCCTAAATATTCACACACAAGTCTGAGCAAACATTGTAGACCCAGATCAAACTGCTCCTAAAGGAGCAGTTTGATCAGAGTCTTCAATGTTTGCCATTCATTAAGCATCATGTGGATGCATTATTGTGTGTAAAATCCACTTTCTAAGAATTTTCCAACAATAACTGCCCAACTTTTGAGTGTCTAAAATTTTAGGGTCATTATGGTATACAGTCAGGGATGAACTGCCAAAAACCTGGAATTCAGAAACTCCTAACTCCTACCAGTACTACAAAAGAATATCACCAAGCCACTTTGTCAACAGAGGAGTTTTAAGCTTGAGCCTGTTTCCCAGATTACTTACCAACACTTTGTTACAACCAAAGCAATCTACCAGTATGCTTCTGTCATCAAAATATGTCATATCAAATGAAATAGGCCTTTAACACTTATAGCAAGAATCAGTCATAAATGTTTCCGCTGAAGCCTTTCCAAAACATACAGTCTTTGAACATGAGGGGGTGGTCAGGTGGTGCGATGGTGCTGTGTATAACTTCCAGTGCCGGGGCCTCCTACTCATTTGGAACATTGTAGGGCAAGGGCCTATAGGTGCGAGTGGGGGTTGTTTGGACATTTTTTATCTCATCTATCATTTCTCCTTTTTCTACCTCTCTCTGGGAGACGGCCCGATATAGACTGAAATACTGTCTCAAAGGGCCGTTAAACCCAAAACAATAAATAAATTGAACAAAAGGATATTTTGATATAACTGATTCAAATATATGAACAGAAAACAGACATATATTTTAACATATACATATATTTAACATATAATGTAAAAATAGTATGAGCTATCTGTGAACATTCTGCACAAAACTCTAAAATCAGGAAACTGTTACACAATCATGAAATCCTAATGGCCTTTTTCAGTATGCAAAACAATTATGATGATCATGAATTCAACAAAAGCTGTCACCAGACAGCAAAGCTTGCCTGAACTTGTGCTTGCCAATCATGAATACAGAATTCTAAGAATGTAAACTTGACCTTCAAGGTCAGTTAGGAAGGTGATGCTGCTACCATGTAAAACTTTGGAGCAGTATCTGTCATCAGTCTGGAGTATAACTTTCCATCCAGGCACTGTGAAACTTATTGATTCATCTTCAGCCTATGACAACCTAAAGGTCAATGAGAGAGGTCGGGCTGGCACTATGTAAAACTCTGGACCAGCATCTAACAGAATTCTAAGTTTCAACTGAATCCATCCACACAGTAAGAAAACACTGTGTCTGTGAAACTTTAACCAAAACATTTTAACAAAACATCTAAGAATTATGGAGAGTATACCTTTAAACACTTTACCCAAGAACATCCAAAATTTCAATGTAAAATTTCTGTCTGTGACCCTGACTTATAAGTTATGTCAACAGTCAACAGGGGGGTGGGGGGGGGGGGGGGGGTGGGGAGAGAATGGTGCTGAATAAATTTTGGGACCAATATCTATCATCATACCAAGCACAATTCAAATTGATAAAAAAAAATGGGATCTTAGAAACTTTAACATAAAACTTTAACATGAATTATTTAGTCCATGACCTTGACCTATAGGTCATGACCAGGGGTGGCATGGTGCTAAATAAAAATTACGACCATATCTATTGATACTAGGTACTCTCATGTGCTAGCTGCCTTGCTATTTCAGCCTGTATTATTATTCAAATCAATCAATGGGTTTAGAAATTATAAGATCTAAAACACCTTAAATGTAAAACTTAAACATACATGTAATTTTTTTTTAGTCCGTGAACTTGACCTAAAGGTGATGACCAGGAGTGGGAATGGTGCTAAATAAAGTTTTGGACCGACCAAATATAATAAGAATCACTCAAAGGGTTTAGAAACTTTGAGATCTCAAACACTTTAAGGTAAAACTTTTAACATTTTAACATTAACGTCAACGCCGACACAAGGGGTGGTGCAACAGCTCTTCCTGAACTGTGTTCAGGCAAGACAAAAATTCACAATAGCTCTGTTTTTTCAAAATTAGCATTAAACTTTGCAGTCCCTAATGCAGTTGGAAACTGTTTTTGGAAAACATAGACAATGTTTTAGCTTTGAAGCTCTCAAAAAGCAGACAACAAAATATAGCAAACTACACTGTTGCCATATTTAACTGTTTTCATTTCTATTGCTTTAACCCTTATAGACCAGATACCTGTTATGGGGACATATGCAAACAGTGCAGACCCAGTTCAGATGTTGCATCTCATCGGGGTCTACACTGTTTACTTACAGGCATTTCTATATAAAATGCAGTAAAAGTAAATTTTTTCACCAGAAACCCCTACTACTACCAATGGACTCATCAAAATGATTAGGAGGGACAGGTCCACTGGTCAAAAAAGGGTTATGTAAAACAGATTCATGTGTTTGTTCTGATGTCTGTGCATAAATAAGCAAGACCAAAATCAACCACACCAGGGTCCGAGGTTATAAAACTTGAGTATAATTTCAAACTCAAAATAAAGCACACTGATTGGCTGCTTCCGAGCATGTGCTTGGAAGCAGCCAATCAGTGTGCTTAAATTATTTTGAGTTTGAGAATGTACTCAAGTTTTATAACCTCGGGGCCAGGGTTGTCACTCATCCTCCACTTCAAAATTCCTTAACTTTTCCCTGATTTAATCCCTGACATTTTAATTTTCCATACCCTTATATGGATCCAAAAGTTGATGTTGTCCCTTGAAAATTGGGAACTACTGTGAAAGAAAAGAATTTCTCCTACAGGGAGCAAATTCTTTCCTTTAAGGGTAGCACCCAATGAGGAGGGAGATGTATCTGAACTACATGTATCTGAAGAGTCCATTCTTTCCCCTTGAACAGCAAAAGTACTTTCTCTGAAGACTGCCGTACCCATTTATTTTCAAATTCTCTGATTTTTTTCCGACTTTTCAACTTCTTTCCAAATTTCCCTGACCAACCACAAATTCCCTGACTATTTGGCTGTCTGAGTGCAATAGGGTTAAAATTCCCCAACTTTCTCTGAAATTCAAAGCTTACCTGCTGGAAGACATTCCTCACACTGGTCTGGCATTCAACACAGGCAACGAAGACAACGTACAAGGAACCTGCTGGTTCTGCTCATCAGGATAAGTTTGTTTCAGAAGTATAGTCTCACGGACCATCCGACCCCCTACTCTTGAAATAGGACTCAGAAGTTTTACTGAATTGATATGCATATTCAAGAAATGCTTGAAAACAATTTTTGGGCTACAACGACCAGCCAACGAATTGCTGAAAAACCTTATTCAAGCACTGCATTTATTCTAGACGGAATTTCATCGAAAATCTGGTCTGCCTAAGAGGTCTAACAAACTGCCAGGTCCGTAAGAATCATAGTTTGAAATTAATGTAAGAAGTATGCGAAATAATCGTGTTTTAAAGTACGTTGCCTCGTTGCCTGTGTTGAATGCCAGACCAGCATGTTCCTGGTCTGTTCATACCAACTTTAACCCTGCTGCACTCAACTTTTAACCCTAATGCCCTCAGAACAGCCAAAACTCTATGGAGTTTTGGCTGTCCTGAGTGCAATAGGGTTAAAATTCCCTGACTTTCCCCAAAATTCCAAGCTTACCTGCTGGAAGATATTCTTGGCCTATTCATACCAACTTTAACCCTGTTGCACTCAACTTTAACCCTACTGCACTCTGAACAGCCAAAAGTCTAAGGAGTTTTGGCTGTTCTGAGAGCAACAGGGGGACAAAATTCCCCAAATTTCCCAAACATTCCAAGCTTACCAGCTGGAAGACATTCCCGTCCTGTTCATACCAATTTTAACCCTTCTGCACTCAACTTTACCCCTACTGCACTCATCACAGCCATAACTCTATTGAGTTTTGGCTGTTCTGAGTGCAATAGGATTAAAATTCCCCGCCTTTCCCTAAAATTCAGATTTTACCTGCTGGAAGACATTCCTGGCTTGTTCATTCTGTCCCACCATGAGATAACTGACACCCCACTGTCTCTGTAAGTCTAAATTATCAGGAAACTTGGATACTAGGAATTTCCATGTGCTACCTGCCTTGCTATTCCAACCTAAAGGAACAAATTTATCATATGACGTTGCTGTTATTCAGTGGATAAAGTTGTGTCATAAAAATTGTATGACCACATGTGTAATAACGCTTTGGCACATACATGTAAAGTCATTGACAAGGTCCATGTCAACAATGTGTTTCCTTATTGAAATGATGCTCAGTTTGAAGGCCTAAAATCTCATTTTGAACAGAGCCCTAGATAAGAGGGAGTATTTGGTGATAATTAGGGATAATTTTTCTTAATTCTGGATAAAAACATATATTGTGACCCCTCATCTGAACCGTCTCGACGAGACGGTTCAGATGAGTGGTCACAACATATGGTTTCAATGAGAAATAAAGAAAATTATCCCTCAATTATCATCAAATACCCCTCTTATCTAGGGCTCTGTCTTGAAGAGTGGTATGATAAACAGAATCTTACACTCGTGGTCATATCATATCAAATTTATGAAACTCGTCTAAGGCTGGTTTAAAAAATTTCATATGAAATGACCACTCGTGTAAGATCGTCTATTTAAGGTGTAGGAATATTACTCTATCTTCCTCCTTCCCTCTCCCCATTTTTATAAAGGGGAACAACTTTTGTGACTTCTTGTTTACTTCCTTTGGCACCACCACCATCCAAAATGAAGCCTACTCTTAAAGGTAGTTGTTGTTGTTATTGTTTTATTACTTTACGTCCAAGGTAAACAGCTATGGTCATGCAGGGATGGTCAGTTACCCTAACCACACTATTCCTGGGCAGGCATAGACCTCCTAAGCAGTTAACCAGTAGTAAGTGCACATACTTTCACCAGTAACTGACAACTGCCCTTCTTGAATCAGTGGAAGGAGAAACGAAAGTATGTGGCCAGACTGGGTATCAAACCCGGGACCTCTGCCTCTTGAGTCAGACGCTCTACCGAGTCAGATGTGCTAGTAGGCCAGGCAGCAGCGGAACAGCTAAGAGTTAAGAGGCAGCACACTTATCAGGGCCCTAGATAAGAGGGAGTATTTAGTGATAATTAGAGATAATTTTTGTTAATTCTGCAAAAAAAATATGTTGTGACCCCTCATCTGAACCGTCTCACTGAGGTGTCACAACATATAGTTTCAATGAGAAAATAAGAAAAATTATCCTGCAATTATCATTAGATACTCCCTTATCTAGAGCTCTGTCATGGGGGCTTGTTAAGCAAAAGTGAAACCAAGTTTCTAGACACTGTAATATTCTGTGTCCAAGCTGATACAATTCATTCTAGTTATTTGAGTACTGGTTCATTGGGGATTGTGAAATAGATGGGCCGCTTGGTGCCTCTGTAACAGAGCTGTTAATAGCTGCAGAAGGACCTCAGTGTTAATTATCTCAGGTCAGGTAAAACCCCTACAAATCCAGAGGCAGTGTCTTGACATGACTGAAATAGCACTGGGACGAGTACCCGGGTACCTGAGTTCTGGTCGGGTAAACCAACTAGAACTGCCAGAAAATCTGACTATACCCCCGCTGTAGCACTTCCAATATCAATGGCCTGTAGGGAGAGAAAGAAAAAGGCACAAATACAGGGAAAGCAAAGGAAAGGATGCCCATTTTCAATCCCAGAATACAAGTCATTGTCAACTCATATACCATATAGGAAACTGCCACCTTGAACAAATGCTGAGAAATCTTTTACCAAAAATTACAGTACTAAATGCATGGACAGACAGAGTAGTGAACAAATTCATGGAAGAATAAATAGGACAGGCTGGTTCTCTATCCAATAATACAACTGATCATTATCAACATATATACCAAATATGAACTTTCTATCTTTTAATGCTGTGGAGGTATCTTTGACAAAAAAGTAAGGAGAGAGAGAGAAAAAGAACAAATACAGGAAAAAACAAAATGGAGAGGTTCCGTCTTCAATCCAACTCATATACCAAATATACACCTTCCGTCATTAACAGTTGCTGAGAAATCTTTTACAAAAAATTACAGTACTGATTGCAAGGAGAGAAAGAAAAGTGAACAAATATAGAAAAAACAAATAGAAGAAGGCCAGCTCTCTATCCCACTATTCAACTTGTCGTTGTTACCCTGTCTACCACACATTAACTTTCTACCTTATACCGTTGTGGAGATATCTTTGACAAATAAGTATGAAGAGAAAGAAAAGTGAACAAATACAGAGAAGAAAAAGCAGGAGAGGGCCTGTTCTCAATTCCACGATACAACTTGTTGTTGTCATCATGTATACCAAATATGAAGTTTCTATCTTATACCATTGCGGAGATATCTTTGATGAAAAAGTATGGAGAGAAAGAAGTGTGCACAAATACAAGGAAGAACAAGCAGGAGAGGGCCCATTCTCAATCCCACGATACAACTTGTTGTTGTCATCCTGTATACCAAATATAAAGTTTCTATCTTATACGGTTCTTGAGAAATCTTTTACGAAAAATTACTTTACTAAATGCATGGAGAGAAAGTAAAGTGAACAAATACAAGAAAGAACAAATAGAAGATGGCCCATTCTCTATCCCACGATACAACTTGTAGTTGTTAACCTGTATACCAAATATAAACTTTCTATCTTATACATGTACCATTGCGGAGATATCTTTGACGAAAAATTACAGTACTAAATGCATGGAGAGAAAGAAAAATGAACAAATACAAGAAAGAACAAATAGGAGAAGGCCCATTCTCTATCCCACGATATAACTTGTTGTTGTTAACCTGTATACCAAATATAAACTTTCTATCTTATACCATTGCGGAGATATCTTTGACGAAAAAGTATGGAGAGAAAGAAAAATGAACAAATACAAGGAAGAACAAGCAGGAGAGGGCCCATTCTCAATCTCACGATACAACTTGTTGTTGTCATCCTGTATACCAAATATGAAAGTAAAAAGTATGCAAAGACCAGGAACTGAAACAATCAAAATCCAAATCCAGCCCTTAAACCATAGTTGGAAACAACTAAGATTACAAATAATATGAAGTTTCTATCTTATACGGTTCTTGAGATATCTTTGACGAAAAAGTGTTACGGAATTACGGAAGGACGGATGGAACTACGGACAGATGTAAACCAGTATACCCCCTCTTTTTCAAATTGCACCAGTACAAATTTACTACCCCTTACCTGAATGCATGTTATTATGTAGTGTAATAAAATCTAAAGCAAACAGAGCAATGTTTAGTATGACTGTCTTGTACAAACTGCATTTATGTATTGCAAAAACCTTTTTGTGTGTATTATAACAGAGAGATTTCTACATTTTGATGCACACTTGTGCAAATGACAGATACCTAACTTATTATTTGCTCTAAACTTATACTTTCTAACTGTGGATATGCTAAGAATGTTATGGTAATGCGTACCTGGGGGTAATAGGGACTTGAGTACCCGGGTACAAAATCTCTACCCATCCAAGCCCAGCCCCGGATCCAGGGGGTGGGCTTTGGGGCTGCAGCCCCGCCAGTTGGCCTCTGTGTTATGTACAATATGTAGTCCTCCAGATAATAAGAAGCATCTGATGACAGTTTGAGAAAAAATATCCAATGTGGTTAGATCAAAATATTCAAAATATATGTTGTGAAATCTCATTAGAATCGCCTCGGGGAGGCGATTCTAATGAGATATCACAACATATATTTCAAGGCAAAAATATATATAAAATTCTCTTGAAATTGAACTATTAATATGTCAAATTTTCAAGCCCTCTCCCCCACACAACTACATTTCGCCACCTCCCAGCCCCACCAGTTATCCAGAGCCCCACCAGTACGTGATGGGCTGGATCCGGGCCTGAAGCCCTAGATTGAAATATTGTTCACTGGGACGTTAACTCACAACTCAAAAACAATATCTGAATACCTCTGAACTGTTGTCTGTCTGCTAGTTTCTTTCCAATGATCAATACCAATTCATCAGGCACTCTGGGTAGTCTAAGCGCTTTATCCATCATGGCCAGCCCCTCCTCTAAAAGTTGGTTGCTACGTTGTTGTTCTGCCTGTTTGTCATACACCTGGCCCCTCCCCCACAGTGCCCTGGGGCTTTCTGGACTTGTTTTCAAGATTTCATCATATTTTCTCATAGCCTCTTCTAGTTTGTTCTACAAAATTAACATATAACAGAGCCTTAGATAAGAGTGAGTATTTGGTGATAATTAGGGATAATTTTGTTAATTCTGCATAAAAACATATGTTGTGACCCCTCATCTGAACCGTCTCGACGAGACGGTTTAGATGAGGTGTCATAACATATGGTTTCAATGAGAAATAAAAAAATTATCCCTCAATTATCATCAAATACCCCTCTTATCTAGAGCTCTGATGTAAACTGGATTTGGCAGTAATATGTCATTGTAAATGTCATTGAAACCAGACAAACGGTTTTCAGCTTATTGAATACAAGAACAAAACTGAAGACAGAAATACAGAATGACAGAAACAAGAAATCACTGACAAGGTGAAAATGATATACTCCCCGCAACTCAATTAAAGGGGTATAAAAACATGTGTTGACTGAAAAGAACCCATAAGAATACTAAAACTCTTGGACAGTAAATGAGCCGTGACATGAAAAAAACAATAAAATGGCATGCGTACCCAGCGAAGACTCTGATATGCCTAGACATCATTCTGCCCAGTTTGATCAGAGTCTTTGGTTCCACATGGACGTTGCTTAGACTCTTAGCTACCCTTTAAGTGCAAAGCAAAGACTCTGATCAGACTGGGTGGATGTACTGAGGACAATTCGAAGATTTTTTTTTTATTTTATCTCTCAACAAAAACATATGTTGTGACCCCTCATTAGAACCGTCTCAACGAGACGGTTCTAATGGTTGGTCACAAAATATGTTTTATGGAGAAATATGGATAATAATCCCTAAATTATCTCTGTTACCCCTTCTTATCTGGAGCTCTGTTGGTAGAATTGGAAGCAGACCCTATTAGTCTGATACAGGATACAGTTATGATAATTATATAATGAATTCTTGTATTCTATCTTCTTTGAACATTGTGCACTTATCTTTTATCAAAATGGCAACAAACGCTTCTAGTAAATTTTCTCCCTTATAAGTGCACATTTTGAAGATTTACAAAATATACCATATGCTAAAGAAATGTCAATGCTATGGGTTCATTAGGGAATGTGTGCTAAATAGATTATATATGGTATGTAAATTTCATATCAATGCAGCTGTGCAAGGTGATGTTTACATTTCTGCTGTACAAACAAGTAAATGATATAATGATAACAGTAACAGCTTTATGTCTTTACAAGTTGTATTTACAACTGAATACTGATCAATGATTCTTACAGTAATCATTTGAACCGCGACATGAGAAAACCAACAATGTGGTTGTGCGCCCAGCGCAGACTCAGATCAGCCTGGGCATCCGCCCAGTCTGATCAGACTCTTCGCTGTCCGCATGGCGGTAGCGTAGATCCTTAGCTACCCGTTGAGCACTTAACGTAGAGTTTGATCAAACAGAGCAGATTCACAGGCTGATCTGAGTCTGAGCTGGGCGGACAACCACATTGTTGGTTTTGTCGTGTCGCGGCTCATTTATAATTAAACACAAAAACATTTGGTAAGCAATAACAAGAGCTACTAGGGTGAGTCAGTAACCAGTCTTACCATTATATCTATTAGACCTGACAAGGTTACAATCTCACTGAAATTAACCTACACATCCTTGGCCAACAACCTACTTGCAAATTGGGTTTCCCACTGCACTGCCTTTTAGTTCAAATTGGCTGTTGGGAGTGCAGGGCTCCAGATAAGAGGGGGTATTGAGGATAATTCGAAGATAATTTTTCTTATTTCTCAACGAAAACATATGTTGTGACCCCTCATTAGAACCGTCTCGACGAGACGGTTCTAGTGATGGGTCACAAAATATGTTTTTATGGAAAAATATGGATAATTATCCCTAAATTATCTTTGTTACCCCTTCTTATCTGGAGCACTGGAGTGGGTTTTTTTTTTACCCATCAGAAGAGCTGAACTGAACTGTGTCTCATAAATTAGGATCAGTGTTCAAAAACACTAATAAATAGGTTAAACTCTTCCTTTGATAACTGTTCATAGCAAACATTTTTTTCTTTTGATAAAGGTCCCTACTATGCAAAAAATATTTTGTTACTGATGCATTGAAAGCTGCTCACATCCAGCGGGAAATTCAATTTACCAACAAGCTGTTGGCCAAGGGGAGGTAAGGGACAAAGTGGACTTAGTACCTTTGGCTTGCAAAGATGATATGCTTCATATTTCCATTTGTTTTGCTCTCTGTTTAATGTGATTCATTCACAACATGGTCTAGTTTCTATGGACATCACACAGTTAGGGGATAACTGTATTCACAATTGCCATTTGGGGAGGTAAATCGCCGGTTAATGGTCAGAAATTTAGTTCTATGGCAACACATTAATGGTGCCATGATCGCAATTAGCAATCATAAAACCAATGATTTACCTCCACAAATGACAATTTTCAATACAGTTATCCCCATTCTAATGCACTTTTTTCACATTTTCACCTTTCAATGCAAACAAACCTGCACCAAAAGCAGGGACTTTTGGCAACCTAATAACCTAGCGTCAGCCAATCAGAAGCAAATTTCTTCATGACGCCGGGCTTGGGACAATATATCCCAGAATATTTGGAAGTGCATTAGAATGTAGTTTAAAGTAATTGTATTGTTCTTACCTGTTCTAATAATTTGTCAGCTTCATCTAATTTTTTTCTTATTTTATAATCTGCATTGTTTGTGATATTATATTTAGCATATTCTTTCTTTTTTGCTTTTTGTTTCTCCTTTTTACTTTCTCCATTATCTTTGCTATCAGTTGGTGTTATCTCCTCTTTTTTAACATCATCTACAGGAGTCTCAGATTTCACATCCTTGTCTTGTGATTTTTTTAACTTTTCACCTGCACCTTCAGTTTCTTTAATCTCTTTACTTTCTGAAACAGTTTTCTGTTCTGAAGACTGTGTTTCAGTTTCAGTTCTTATATCAGAACCAGTCTGTGTATTTATATCTTCAGACTGTGTCTCTGTTTTACTTCTTAAATTAATTGTTTTATCTCTTGACTGGGCTTCATTATTTTGGAATGCATCATCTCTTTCATGATCAGGAAGTTTTTCTTCCTCTCTCACTTTTTGTATCACAGGATCTTCAGCAGATAAAGTCTGAAAAGAAAATAAAATTAAGGAGAACCCATATTTCTTCAGTTATAAGATGGAGGGTTTTTGCTTCCAAAACAATCCAGAAAATCTAGATCCATCTCATAAGAAGGATCTAGATTTATATTATTGTTTTGGATTGGAAAAGGCCATCTTAGCCATCTTATAGCAGAATTCTAAAGGAATGAGTAAGATATTTGGGGTTACTCTAGAGTCACCGGGGGGAAACCCTGTTTCTATAAAGCCAACTGAATATGGTACATCAAATGAGCCACTGCAAGACAAAACCAAGAAAGTGGCACTTGCCTCTAGGGCTGGGACGGGTAGAGATTTAGTACCCGGGTACCCGAATCCCTATTACCCGCGGGTACCCGGGTACCTGCTACAATAGCATTTTAGCATATCTGCAGTTACAAGATATACATTTGGTTCAAATAATAAGTAATTAAGGTATCTGTCATATGTGTACGTGTGCATGGGAAGAGTGCGAAAATATAGAAATCTCTCTGTATAACATACAAAAATGATTTGGCAATACATGATTGCAATTTATAGAAGACAGTCACACAAACTCGCGCTCCTTTTGCTTGGAATTTTATTGAATTAGAATATTTATACATGACATAATAATAAGCATTTGACTAAGGGGTAGTAAATTTGTACCCGGGTAATTGGTCTATCTGACCCAAGCTCGGGTACCGGGGTACTCGTCCCAGCCCTACTTGCATCCAGTGAAGACTCAGATCAACCTGGATCAACTGACGTAGCTTAGACCCTTAGCTATCCTTTAAGAGCAAAGCAAAGACCCTGATCAGTCTGAACTGAATTTTCATTTGGCATTCATGCCACTTTGTTGGTTTTGTTGTGTCGCTGCTCAAATACATTTAGCAGACCTTAGATTGACTACATCAACATAATTTTTATTTCCTTCACATGAAATGCAAGACAACATAACAAGCAACATTATTGTTATGCTATGTGAATTTTGAAGCTTCAATTTCATGCAGACGGATATCACATGTTCAATATAATTTTTATACAATTTTTGGTTCCTTCATTTGCTTAAGGAAATATCCACTTTTTGGCAAAATCATACTTAAAAGTGGTCAAACATTTTTTAACTTTTTAAACAAGGAGGTGGCATTTACCACGAGGAAAAAAAAATGTTCACACAGGTGTATCCAGAGCTCTAGATAAGAGGGCGTATTTGGTGATAATTAGGGATAATTTTTGTTAATTCTGCATAAAAACATATGTTGTGACCCCTCATCTGAACCGTCTCGACGAGACGGTTCAGATGAGGGGTCACAACATATGGTTTCGATGAGAAATAAGAAAAATTATCCTTAATTATCATCAAATACTCCCTCTTATCTAGAGCTCTGTGTATCATAAGACCACTTATATCCCTATATCAACAAATATAGAAAATAAGCTTTATATACAACTCCATTTTTGTAAATTGGAGAGGACACGGACAAATTCAGTGCCAGGAGTGCATGTTATGGATTTGATCCCTGGCGACTTTTGGGTAACATTGTTATGCAAATTGCAACTTTTGGGTAACATTGTTATGCAAATTGCAACTTTGGGTAACATTGTTATGCAAATTGCACTTTTGGGTAACATTGTTATGCAAATTGCACTTTTGGGTAACATTGTTATGCAAATTGCACTTTTGGGTAACATTGTTATGCAAATTGCACTTTTGGGTAACATTGTTATGCAAATTGCACTTTTGGGTAACATTGTTATGCAAATTGCAACTTTGGGTAACATTGTTATGAAAATTGGATAAAAGAAGCAAAAAACTTGAATTACTTACATCTTTTTGATCTTCATGGAGTTTCTGTGCAGCAGTGTCTTTTTCTTGTTTTGGGCTATTTGTGACTGTCCCTGATAAAAGAAATGGTATAAATTTGCAAACAGTATAGATCCAGATGAGGCAGCTTATTATGAGCTGTCTCATCTGGATCTACATTATTTGCCCTCCAGTCTTTGAATTTTCAATATGATATAACTGGACTTAATATTTTTTGGAATTTTACAAATGTAAATTTGATGGTCTGCCATCATCCCTTAGCAAAATGAAATGGATTTTTTACATTGATTTGCTATTAGTTCAGCATGGTTTCACCATTTTCCATTGTTACACTCTTTAATAACAAGTTAAATTTCATACCTGTTCCTTAAAACCATTGCAAATAGGCTATTATATTTCCATTTTCGCAGAAAATAGTCTAAAAATGGGGATTTTATACAGCTATGCCATTTTTTTATCCATTGGTTTTCTATTTTCTAGCTCTAAACAGAAATGTCTACCATGACAAAATGATATTAATTGAACCATTAATTTTCTATTGAATTTGATTGACATGGAAATGGGCCTTAAATGGTAATTATCAAGGTTTGATGCTAGAGAAAGAATGTGGTTTCTATAGCAATAACTATATATCAGTAATTTCCTGTCAGCCTCTCAGTACACCAGAGTTAGTTTTAAATTCTGGCGCAATTATTTAGCTAAGTTTTAAAACAGTTGTATGTTTTTAACTAAACTTTATTGCATAAAGTTTTATTAATGTTTTGAGGTTTTGGAATATATTCTGGACAATAAATAAATGGATCTTGCACAGTATGTGAATTAATACAAAAAATTACAGCAAAGTAAGTTTCTATAGTTAAAATTTGGATGTTTTACTTTTTGGCCAATGCCAGATTCACTGTAACATATTTCTGATGTGTAATTATTCACCCAGGGTGCCATGTCTAATGATGTATCTTTTATTCATTCATTGAACCAATGATTTAAAACAGTAATGACATTGGAAAACTTATGAGTGCCAGAGTTTTAGATTTTAATTTTTAAAAACATATATAAAAAAAAAAAGTCTGAAAATTCGGTAACACCTAGAATAATTACCAAAATTGTCCTAAAATTGGGACGTTTTGGGCTTACAAAGCAGTGATATGTGTTCAGAAGATGCAAATGGAATGGAAAGCAGTATAATTCCTGGTGAGACTGATCAGGGCCTGCACCTTCTGCTCAGCCCTGTCTGTCCCAATAGTTAGAATTCTTACCATACGGTTCTTCCAATAAAATATAATAGCCTAAAATCCCTGTGAAAATGGACCAGTTACTATAAGGTCTGTTTTTGTTTTGTTTTGGTTTGGTTTTTTGGCTTGTATGCATAGTTATCATCTAAAAAAATACTATGCTGGAAGAATACATATAGCAAAAGGCAGTAGCTCTGATCAGTCTGCACATCTGCATTTAAGTGCAGGATGGTCTTATATGTAGTATCTGTTGTTTGCATGTGACATCAGGTTTCTTTTCTTGTGCTGTGACTCAATTAATTAGAGCTTATCATTATTAAGGTAGATATGCCATAGCAACCAGACAGCAGAGCAATCTGTGCAGACCCTGACCAGACTGCCAGAATAAATAGTATAGCATTGTCCCAGCAAACAGTATAAACTCTGATCTGACAACTGGGCAACAGAAACTGTGTAGTGCCAGATCTGTCAGTATAGACCCTGATCAGACTGTCACAAGCAAACATTGTAAACCATGCTCAGGCTGTCCCCAAGCAAACAGTGTACACCACTGCAGACCTGGATCAGACTGCTCAAGCAAAACTTTGACATGCTGGTTAGACTATTGATCTGGGCCTTCTGACTGTTCAAATGGAAAGCAACAGATATAATTTTGGTCTGCTAGTGCTAACATAAATCAAGCTTGTTATCTATTACTAGTAACCCTGCAAATTACATCTGACATTCTTAATGCATTATTTTTATTTGTTTGTACTAGAAAGAAATAAGATATTAAGGCTGCCATGAGCAAACATTATAGACTCTGAACAGACTGCTTCCCAAACAAATACTGTAGAATCTGATCAGACTGCCAGTGCAGTGCAAAACCAGATCAGACTGCCCCAGCAAACAGGATTTGTACAAATACTTTGTAGAGATCAGAAAATTTAAGGGCACCTTGTTTTAATACTGCTTGGTCCACTAATTAAAAGAAGTGTAACCATAAATGATTATTACTCTGTAAAAATGATAAAAATCGGACACTTAAAATAATTACCATAGGTGTCTTAAATATGGAACAGTTTGGATTTAAAGGTGAAGATGGAATGGTAGACAGTGTAAACCCTGATCAGATTGTTCTTTTATGAGCAGTCTGATCTGGGTCTGCACTATTTTCTGATCTATCTGTTCCAGATAGTTGAAATCTTTATGGTATTTTTTTATTTTTTTTAATGAAGAGACAAGAAATGGTGCTTGAAGCAACAGAATTCTTCTGGTACATATTTAACAAATTTTAAGTTTTTTGTCAGTGCTTCTGGAAAATATACTTTATGCTGCATATAGCAAGGGTTCAGGGTCTATGTTAGTACCTTCATGAAGGACTTTTGGAGTCTAATTTTCACACACTGTGCACAACAAGGACACTTTACAGATTGTGCGAATTTGCAGGCTTGTCTGAGTTACTCACATAAGATATATTTTATTAGAATATAGCACATGATCATGCCGTGAGAACAGTATTATTTCATCACTATAACTGCATCATTTAAATGGTAGCAAACCATTTTAACTAATGCTCCAGCCATTTTTATGATGTCATTTCAATGTTTCCATGCAAAATGGAAATTATTGTTTCACCATTTCCATGATGTCATTTCAATAGCAGCCTAATTTGCATATTTCGTCCATTTTCAATGGTGGTCCAATGCTGCAATAAGGGTGATCCAATGGAAGTTCAATGATTAAGACTAATTGCCTTCTATGGAAACTTTCCATTGCTAAGCCTTGCAATGAAATGATGAATGAATGAAAAATTAATGGTTAGAAAGAAATGGAAACTGAATAGATATTAAATGCATTTCTTTTTGCTAAGGGATGGTCTTTAAAGGCTACCCTATTTATTAATATTTTGCTAAAAAACTGGGGCCGTATTCATAAAGCCACTTAAGTGGTTGCTATGCGGTTGCTAAGGCTAAATATCTATAAAGGAGATTCCCTACAACTATGAAATTTGGTCTGGAGGAACAGTCTTATAAAGACTGTTCCTCCAGACCAAATTTCATAGTTGTAGGGAATCTCCTTCAAAGAAATTGAGCCTTAGCAACAGCGTAGCAACCACTTAAGTCGTTTTATCAATACGGCCCCAGGATTTCCCCTTCTCTAAAATGACTCCAAATATAGAACCCTGTCTTATGAAATTCTGCTATAAGACTGAGGTTTCCCTTCCAAAACAATCCCAAAATCTATAATATCGAGCTGCAACACAAGAAAACCAACAAAGTGGATGTGTGCCCAATGCAGACTAAGATCAGCCTGGGCATCCACCCAGTCTCATCAGACCCTTCGCCAAGTGCTGAAAGGGTAGCTAAGGGTCTAAGCCACCTCCATGCAGACAGCGAAGACTCTGATCAGACTGGGCGGATGCCCAGGCTGATCTGAGTCTGCGCTGGGCGCAAAACCACTTTGTTGGTTTTGTCGTGTCGCGGCTCAATTATGTCTTATCAGATGGATCTAGATTTTTATGTTTGTTTTGGAAAGGAAAAACCTCCATTCTACAACCAAAGAAATACAATATAACCATAAATGCCATACTTTCTAGTCATCAATCTGATCCGATTTAGCTAACAAGACCTGTCCGCATACAGGATAGCTCACCTGACAGTGCCTTGCCCATCACATAAAAAACTTTGTCATAAACTTTAAAGTGGGACGCTCACGCCCAGACCAACGTCAGGGTGACAACAGCAACCTGTACTTTTGTACAGGTAAGCTAAAAATGCAAAACCTGATGAGATAATGGCTACCCTATTTATTGATTTATGAGGTTTACCCCTACAAAACAGTCCCTTTTAGCTGGATCTAGATACAAACAAAACGAACATGGTAGATTGCTTCCCCAGAAACTGTACATATTCATTTTAATCATTATGGTTGAAATATAATACCAAAATGACCCTAACTATCAGGACATTATATAAGGGGCAGTCTTATCATGGTCTGTTCTGTTTGCCATTCAACAAGAAATTTTTGTGACTCATTGCTGTAACAATCAAACTGTTCAGACTTTGAGACAATACGCGACAAAAGTACAGGTTAACTCACTGCAGTCATGAAATCCATCTTTAGGAGCCTTAAGGAGACAACATAATGCCAAGTTTAACCAATACACAGTTCCGAGCCACACCCAGAATGTCACATAAAATCACCTGATAGCGTATACCTGGCCAATGCAACGACAACTTAGCACGTGACATAGTCTCACAAACAAATCGCACGTGGCCAATATCCAACAAACTCCGTGATTTTACCTTACAGCTAATGGAGGGATGTATACCTGTTTAAAGAAAACAAACTAACGCCTTTTTTAAATAAACTATCCCTGCTTTGCAAGAACAGAACGCATCGGAAATGCATGATGCGCCAACCGCCATGTGTAGGTCATGAGAAGGCTGATTCTTAGCCGTAGATCGCCAACATTTAGCAGGCACTTGCCTTTGTCATTTGTTTTTCCGCCATCTTTTTGTAAGCTTGTGAGACGTAGTAACAGTAACTAAGCAGGCGGAGCTTAGCGGCTATTCTCGGAACTGTGTATAAAGAGCCAAAGCAAGCAGATGACAAAAGCTGTGTCAGTAAAATTGACAAATATTTAAAACAAGCTGCATGTATATCATTGAGATTTATGTATAAAACACGAAAGTGCAAAAAAGTCTGCTTTTTGGGGGTTCCAAAGGTTAATTTTATTTTTCTCTGATCTTTCTCAATTGTAAACAATCATTGAGAATTATGTATAAAACGCTAAAGTGCAAAAAAGCTGCTTTTTGGGGGTTCCAAAGGTTAATTTTATTTTTCTCTGATCTTTCTCAATTGTAAATAGTCATCAACCCACAGCAGACAGCCAATTATCAAAATTATGCATTTACATTTCTAGTTTGTTTGGCAGGCATTTTTACCGTACATATATTTATTGGGCTATAAAATATTGTTTCTCTATCTCTAAAAAGACTAAAAATATCCACATCAGTCTTAGGACATTTTAATATGAGATGGGAATTTCCCTTCTAAATCAATCCCAATAACCTAGATCCATCCTAATTGAGCCGCGACACGACAAAACCAACAATGTGATTATGCGACCAGCACAGACTCAGATCAGCCTGGGCAGCCGCCCAGTCTGATCAGAGTCTTTGCTGTCCACATGGAGGTAGCTTAGACCCTAAGCTACCCTTTGAGCACTTAACGAAGAGTCTGATCAAGCCCAGTGGATGCCCAAGCTGATCTGAGTCTGCGCTTGGCGCACAACCACATTGTTGGTTTTGTTGTGTCGGGGCTCAATTCATTTTTATAATAATTTCGTCTGAGCAAACAGAATCAGTTCTTATCCATATTGATGGACAAAGATATATTAAATTACCAATCAATTTTATTCAAAGTATAAGAAATCTTGAAGACTGATCAATATTACTCTAATAATAGCGATCATCATTGATCTTTTTTATATTCAGATATCAAAGCATATTAAGTCAATATTTCCATTATTTCGATAATACTGATTAGAAGTTTAAATGCCAGCATGTCAGTGTAAAAAGAAGTTCCTAACAACACAGGAAAAGCCCCAATTTTTTTTTCAGATGAAGCACTGATTTTTCTATATTATAGAAAAGTCAGTACTTCAGCTGAGAAAAAAAATGAGCTAGATCATGTGACTTCCAACAATGTGGCAGTTTTGTCATGTGATATTCAGATCATCCATCTCATTTATAAAGGGTAATCAGAGACCTCACTGTTGGCTCAATGGCTTTGGTGACTTCCATAGAAGGCTGATGTGACAAGTGAAGGCTTTGATCAGACTGCACCTATGTGCAGTCTGATCAGAGCCTTTGCTTGTCACCAATGCCACATTGTTGGAAACAACATGATGTGGCTCAAATATCAAGTTTTCTGGCTTCTGTAGAAGTGTGTCATCAAACAGTGTAGTCTCTGACAGACTTCTCCTGAAGGAGCTGTCAGTTTAGCATCTCTGTACTGTTAATTGTCACCGGTTTTGACATGTCATCATCAAGTTTAATTTAACTGCTCTAATGTTTGCAGTCTGGTGTCAATTTTATTCAGCATAATAAGACAGAGGGCTTTGCTTCCAAAATTACACCCAATATGTATACATGTACCAGTTGTCAGGCTCAGCTACAGAATAATTTTTTCTCTCCCAAAACAATTTCAAAAATCTAGATCCATCTTACAGGACAACTATGCCATTTACTAACAAAATGTTGTCTAAAGAAAGCTATTTTCATACTGCAACCCCCACATGGCTTGTATTAGATGATTTGAGCCACGACACAACAAAAACAACAAAGTGGCATGTGCACCCAGCGAAGACCAAGATCAGCCTGGGCATCCACCCAGTCTGAGTAGAGCCTTTGCAGTTGTCATGGAGGTAGCTTAGGCCCATAGCTTTCCTTTAAGTGGAAGGTAAAGACTCTGATCAGACTTGGCGAATGCCCAGGATGATATGAGTCTTCCCATGGTGCACATGCCACTGTGCTTGTTTTGTCATGTGGTGGATCATTCGTGTGTTCATTCATGTTCCCTTTGCTCCTGTACTTTGTCTTTATATTTTAAATGTGAAGAAACCTACTAGTAGTAGCCTATGGGCTGTTAGGAATCCTTGTTAAAAAAATAAAGCCTTAAACTAAATTAAATATGATACGGTACAATGGATATGGTGAATGGCCTTGAATTTTTAGCAACAAAATGTTATCATCTTCTCTACTGATAATGATCAGCAAATTATTTCACTGAATGTTCAGGTGTGCATGTTTGTATAACCCTGCATAAGGAAACAAAGAGTACCCTAAAATTTTATGTATTGGGACAGATAGGACTGAGCAAACACTGCAGACCCAGATCAGACTGCTCCTTCAAACAGTCTGATCAGGGATGACACTGTGTTGTTCAATCTGCATCTTTTGGATGCATTACTGCTTTGTAAATCCAAACTGTTTGACTTTAAGGACAATTACAGTGATTATTTCAGGTGTCCAATTTTTTTAAAATTAAAGGTATTATAGAACCCTGCCCTACCAAGGTGCAAAATTATTGCATATAAAAAATTACTGGATAATGATCTAAAACCAGCAGTCCGAAACTTTCATAACAAAAGGCATACAAAAATGTTTTACTGTTGTTGATTTTTTTCCAGCTAAAAGGCCTTTGCCGACCTGTAAATTCACTTTCTGTAAAATTGTACCAGTGTTAGAAATAAGCATCTGCCCGATTGCCAGACATGGGTTTAAACCGTGTCGGACAACCTAAGTTTCCTTGTATGGCCAAACAGAAATTTCAATCTGTTTTCCTTCTATTTCAGTCCTTTTCAGTCATTCAGTTCAGTTTATCTGATGTGGTAACTAGAAATGTTTTTCAGAGAAAAACTGATGTCCCCCCACCAGCCCATTTTCCATCCCCTATAATGAAGTCCTCCTGTGACCTTGAAAATGAGGTCAAGGTCACCAGAATCTGATCAGCTCTTAAGCTAGTCCCAGTGATGTATTCATGCAAGTTTGGTGAAATTCCATCTATTGGTTCATGAGATATTATGGGTACAAGAAATTGCCACCATAGTCCTCCAATGACCTTGAAAAGGTCAAGGTTGCCAAAATCTTAATCAGCTCTTAAGCTAGTCCCAGTGATGTATCCAAGCAAGTTTGGTGAAATTCCATCCATTGGCTCATGAGATATTGTGGTAATAGAAAATTGTCCTCCAGTGACCTTGAAAATGAGGTCAAGGTCATCAAAATCTAATCAGCTTTTAAACACGTCCCAATGATGTATCCATGCAAGTTTGGTGAAATTCGATCCATTGGTTTAGAAGATATAGTGGGTACAAGAAATTGTCATCTAAGTCCTTCAGTGACCTTGAAAATGAGGTCAAGGTCATCAAAATCTAACTAGCTCTTAAACTTGCCCCAATAATGTATCCATGCAAATTTGATGAAATTCTATATATTGGTTCAGGAGATATAGTGGGTACAAGAAATTCTCATCTAAGTCCTCCAGTGACCATGAAAATAAGGTCAAGGTCACTAAAATCTAAAGAGCTCTTAAACTTGTCCCAATAATGTATCCATGCAAGTTTGGTGAAATTCCATCCATTGGTTTAGGAGATAACATGGGCACATGAAATTGTCATCTAACTCCTCCAGTGACCTTGAAAATGAGGTCAATGTCACCAAAATCTAATCATCTCTTAAACTTGTCCCTATGACGTACCCATGAAAGTTTGGTGAAATTCCATCCATTGGTTCAAGAGTTATCACGCACGCAAAGTGGGTACATGAAATTGTCATCTAAGTCCTCCAGTGACCTTGAAAATGAGGTCAAGGTCACCAAAATCTAATCAGCTCTTAAACTTGTCCCAATGATGTATTCATGCAAGTTTGGTGAAATTCCCTCCATTGGTTCAAGAGATATCGCGCACGCAAGAAACTGTCACGCCGACGCTGATGCTGACGCCCGGGAACCGCACTGAAATCAATATGTCCCCCCTCACCTTTGGTGGGGGGACATAATAATCTTGAGTACCGAATCTAATGCCTTTTCTGACTGGCTGCTTTAGATTATATTGGCCAATAATAATCTTCATTTGACTTTTTCAATTGGATGGAAACAAATAAACATGGCTTCAGATTTTTTTTCTGATATATGGACTACATAAACCAGAACCACCTCCCAAAATAGTCTGAGGTTGAGCAAAAAAAACAAACCAAGAAGCGTTAAGAGCAATCGAACTGGAAAAAAAGAGTTTAAACCACACTGGGACAAAAAAACACGACATTCACATCGACTTGACTTCTTGCTTTGCAAGCAATTTGAAATGTCGGGTGATTTTCCTATTGGGAGGATTCTCTGACAAAACATGAGGAGTCTTAAATTCACAAATAAAATTCATCCTACAGACAACGCTGCTATAATACACCAAACTTCAGAAAATCAGCTTGCTAACATTAACACTACCAGTAAAAACAATGAGAGAAAATACACATAAAAGGCATATTTGCAATGAAACACAGCAAATTTTGGGGAGCAAGTTGAAATCTTGTTGGGCAAGTAAAACTTCACTCTAGGTTGCCCCTGAGGTAAGTTGCTGTGTGGGCCTTGTTTCTAACACTGCTGTACTCATGTCTGTTAAAAAATTTTAGGGGCAAGAATAACTGAATTATTTTATGCAGTAATTTTTGAACGCCTGATGACTGAAAAACTCTCTCTGTCCTGTTTTGAATCAAACTTTTTACCTTTTAAATATTCAGTGATTCATTTTTTGAAAGTTTGAATTTCAGATCATTTACTGTAAAATAAGAATCCCATGGAATGTGCTGTCTCGCCTGACTGCCTACTTTCACAACCACAGCTAAGCACCAAACAGTTGATGCAAAGTTTACATCCCTGACAGACAACACCCGAAACAAATACAATGTACCTGTATTTACCATTGCCAGTCACAGGCGAGAGGAGCCCCTGTAGCTCAGTAGGTTAATCGCTAGCAGTCCCGGGAAGGAAAGAATCTTTTCAATTGTAAATGCTGTAGGGGGGAATCTTTTCAATCGTAAAGGGGGTTCCACTGCATATAGCCTTTCAATATCACCCACCCATCGTCCTGATATGACTGAAATACTGCTGAAAAGGACACAAAATCGCAAGTCATCCATCCATCCATACAATGCTTACCAAATATATCTTTGAGGTCATCACTGAGGTAAGTAACAGCAACAGAGGTAATGGCAACGATGATGAAGGCTAAGAGAAACACAGAAATTCCCGAACTTCTTCCTTTCTTCAGGCCATCTGGAACGGCTTTTACTGTACCATTCTCGGAGAACTTCTCTGTAATGAGTTATAATTCTGTCTTTAGATACATGTATGAGCACACCTCCCAGTTTGTTTCGGCTTTTTTCCTACCATATTTACAAAGGGGGACAACTTTTGAGACTGCCTGTTTGCTTATCTGTGCAATGTTTCTCTTCCAAATGGGATCAACTCTTAAAGGAAAGAATTTGCTCCCATTGGAGCAAATTATTTCCTTTAAGAGTTGACCCCTATTGAAAAGGGAGGCACAACTAGAAATGTGTCCATAGTACACAGATGCCCCCGCCTAGAGCCTTGAGTAAGTCAGTGCCTTGAATAAAGTTCTGGCACTTGTAGGATAAGTAGGTTCATAGAGGCAGACCTGTATAGTATAGAAGGCCATATGCAAAGCATTGCTCTGTGTTTGAAATGTGACACAAACTGCAGCCCTTTATACAGTTTCAGAGTCACTCACTCACTGTATGGCCAAAAAAGAAAATATTGTGTATTACAGAACATGGTTAGAAACCAAGTCAGTGGACCGTGACATATGGATCATCATGACCTGATTCTTGTAAATTCCTGTTGGTACCTAAAAATATAAATACTCATACAAAATTTCAAGTTGCTTCAATAATAGGAACTCTAAAATCTACCTCTTACAAAAATCTTAACCTTGCAATTTGGCTAAAGCCCAAAGTCAGTGGACCGTGACATATGGATCATCATGACCTGATTCTTGTATATTCCTGTTGTACTCATAGACATTAATCCTCATAAAAAATTTCAGGTTGCTACAATAAAAGGCATCCTTAAATCTACCTCTTACAAAAATCTTAACCTTGCTAAAGCCCAAAGTCAGTGGACCGTGACATATGGATCATTCTGCCCTAATTCTTGTGTATTTCTGTTGTACTTATAGACATAAACCCTCATACAAAATTTCAAGGCGCTACCATAATAGGAACCCTGAAACTACCTCTTACATAGATCTTATAACCTTGCGAAATTAGCCTTTAGAAGTCCTAAGTCAGTGGACCCTGACATATGGATCATCATACCCTGATTCTTGTGTATTCCTGTTGTACTTATTGATATATATCCTCACACAAAATTTCAACTTGCTACAATAATAGAAACTCTGAAATGTACCTCTTACAAAAATGTTAACCTGAGTCTAACAGGATCATGTACGTATGTACATGACGTACGAGGGATGATCAAAAGTTCCCGGAAAAGTTCTGTATTCTCTTTACTGTTTTACTTTCTTCAATGAAATTTCACACTATCCGACATCTATGTATTTGTGATTCATATCATACAAAACAATTGACTTATGTCTAACCAATTTCATGCACGTGCCACCAACGTAACGACCGGTAACGTGACCCGGCCCAGCTAACGTTACGTTGCATTTTTATCGTTTCTAATAACAATTTCTGAACGTTGTTTAGCTATGAAATGTATGTAGTAACGTTAATTCATTCACTTAAACGTAGAAATATATATCTTATCTTTATGTTCATAACAATTTTTTTTAAGTTGTTTTGATCTTTTTGACGAAATGATGGCCAAATTCTAAAGTGCCCTTTAAAAATCAAGTGTGTGAGGGTGGGGTAATTCAAGGACAGATAATTTGCAGTACGTTATAAAATGGAATGGTTATGATCATGTTTCATGAGCCTTAGATAATGGCAATTCGTTAGATATGTGATGTACCCTTTCAGTCGAACTATTCCAGCAATGCGACAACGCAGTTTGATATCTACAGCAGCATTAGCTGTCTATCAAAAGCCTTAAATCAAGCAGCAGCAAGGCTACATCAGCAAGCTTTGTCAAAATTTAGCCATAGTCTTAAGATAAGTCCTTTTGTATAAGTAGCTTCATGTAACACACTCTTCTAAATACTGCAAATAGTAATAAATTTATATGATCTTAATTTTGACAAAGATGGTCGATACATCGTTGCTGCTGGGTGAGATGGGCATTTGCTGGAAGTTTCATTATGCTGCCGATTTCAAGTTGTGTTGTCGTATTGCATGAATGGTTCAACTGAAAGGCATAAATCATATATATAACAAATTGCCATTATCTCTAGTTAATGAAACCTTATCATAACACTTCCGTATTATAAGGTAAAGTAAGTTATTTGCCCTTGAATTACCCCACCCCCACATATTAACTGATTAAAGGTCACGTTGGACTTGGCAACCATTTTGCAGAAAGAATCAAAACAACTTACAAAATTTGTAATGGACATCAAGATACGATATATATTTTTAAGTTTATGTAAAGTAATGCATGTTTACATTGATAATTTGTGAGTAAGCAACGTTCGAATTTTGCTATTAGAAAAGATAAAATGAAACGTAACGTTAGCTGGGCCGGGTCACGTTACCGGTCGTTACGTTGGTGGTGCTTGCAATAAACTGGTTAGACATAAGTCAATTATTTTATATGATATGAATCACAATTACATTAAGGTTGCCTGGGATAAAATTTTATTGAAGAAAGTGAAATAACAAAGAGCGTACAGCACTTTTCCGGGAACTTTTTGATCATCCCTCGTACGTACAGATGGACAAACGACGTACGTAATAACGTACGCACAACCGAAACACTATATGCCCCCCGCATCATATGATGCGGGGGCACAAAAATGAAAATGACAGGAGTTACTCCCCATGAAGGTGTACCCATTCACCTTGAGACATAATGCAAACTTTGTGTGGAAAGCCTGTCTTAAAGTACAATCGCAAACTTTGCACGCAAATTATAGGAAGAGAGACCGGCTCTCCTTTCGTATGCTGGTCCAAGATACAGTGAACCAACAAGCTAGTGTTTATTTCTTAGTATTTTTGGGCCCATTTCTGGGCTAGAAATACACAGCGACTCCCATTTAGTAGGGCTGGGACAAGTACCTGAGGTCAGGTCAGGTAAAGCAATTACCCAGGTACAAATTTACTATCCGTTACCCGAATGCTTATTATCATGTTGTGTATAAAAATTCCATTCAATAACATTCAAAGCAAATAAAGCAAGGTTTACTGTGACTGTCTTGTATAAACTGCAGTTATATAATGCCAAACCTTTTTTCGTGTATTATATGAGACATTTCTACATTTTCATTCTCTTCCCATGCACACATGTGCAAATGTCAGATATCTAACTTATCATTTGCTCTAAACAAATACTTTCTACTGTGAATATGCTAAAATGTTATGGTAAAGGGTATCCGCAGGTAATAGGGACTCGGGTACCTGGGTACAAAATCTCTACCCTACCATTTAGCAACACAATACAAATCAGAGCCCTTACAAGAGAAGTACACTTAGTGCATACTCACCAGTAGAAATAAGGGAACCTGGTAGGGAGTTATAATCTCAAATGATACTGGAGAAGTCAGTCCCAGCCACTGGGGATGGAAATGCCCGGAAATTATGATTCCTGGTATGCCTGCTTGGGGGTGACGAGGTAATTTGAGGGTACTGTATACTGAATTACTGACTGCACCTTTCAGACCTTTGTAAAGCATTATGAGTCTACTATCTTTCCTTCTCTTTTTCAGGGATTCCCATTTAAGTTTCTCCAGAATGCCAATCATACTCCCAGTTTCATAGGTGTAATTTCCTCTTACAAATCTACCCCAGTTTCATAAAAGTAATTTCCTGTTACAAATCTAGCTGCCCTTTTCTGCACCTTCTCGAGTTGATATAAAAGAAGTGTACTTTGGGGGTAGGGGTGTAACAATACATCGGACTATCGATATATCGCAATACACAGTTTTTCAATAAGTAGGTCCATTTGATGTTCCTTGGAATCTATCAAAAACAGTACTGAGAAAACCTCATTCTTTTACTTTGTAACAAAGTCTGTTATCATACCACCATTTTGTATGCATCAGATTCTTTTTCACATGCTTTATAATGTATAATAGCTTTGGATAAAGGCTAAAAATTAAACTTTCGTTACTGTCGCCAAACATATAGTTTGTACTTCTGTGCCGTATAGTTTTCCTTAAAAAGTATCTAATTCAACTTGTTTAGTAATAATTTTTTAGGAAAATCTTATCAAGCATGTCTAATGATAATAATTAGATATTCTTGACCCCCAACTATGAGAAATTGCACCGTTTATTTGTGTCGCCGGGTTTTGTGATTTTCTGAAAACTTTCGTTATCGACTTTTGGACCTTTTATATCTTTGAAGAGAAACTTGTTTTCAAAATCATTCAGTGGCTGAATGATTCTGCAGTCTAAGACACATTAACATACACGAACTATATAACAAGTCCTGTCTTTGAAATTTACGCCAATCTAAGACGGAACCGGATGCCCCTATTTAAAAAAGTAAATTATGAAACTTTCGTTACTATCTATTATATACAACTCATACACATTCAAGTAAAGATGCTAGTATAGAAAATAAGCAGTCCATCTGTATTGTCGTTTATTAATATTCCATGATTTTTTTTCAATAATGATGAGTTGTAATGAGCTATAAACAATGTGTTTTTGAACTTTCGTTACTTAAACTTTCGTTACAAAGATTTGAAAACAGGATTTTCTATGCTCCTAGTTCCATTACTATTGCGTTGCTATACCTCTTTTTCTTCATACAATAGAACTAACATACTACAGGCATTTTAAGACTCGAAAAAATATGTTTTGTGTAGTGTTTCAGGTTTGTTGCCGCATTACATCTAGCCATATGATAATTATAAAAGAAGTTGCCAAGAAATCATCAGCAGATCACTCAAACGGTTTACTAACCATACTCTGAAAGCCAGAGTGTTGTTTTATAAGCGTTAACAAAACTCAATTTAATGTATAGAGTTAGGTTTCGTATATAAACTTTCGTTAATAGTAGGTAACGAAGGTTTCAAAATAAACCTAATGTGAAGCAAAGATAATACCGGCAATATCTCTTGTCATTTAGATGATCCGATTTTTTTTATTTATCCTTGTTTGAATGTACTTTGTTTCATTAGTTTGTGCAGATATACAGATTATTAAAGCTTCAAAATAAACCTCGCCGAAGTCAAACTTTTGAAATATGAGTTCTAACTTTCCACAGCATTTGTATTAGCGTTCTGTTTTAATTTACAAGAACGTATGCTTTCACTAGGAACATTATATTTTGCTTCAAAACCCAAAAAAAGAATATTCATCAACTGAAGTAATAACAAGAGCTGTCGCCTGACAGCATAGCTCGCCTGAATTGGTGCTTGCCCATCACTCAGCCGCTATGGTGGTGTCCACTGCTATGCATAAAACTTCATGCAAGCATGTCCATAATGAAAACACATTTATAAACAAAAGCTATCTCAGAAATAAGTCTTAAAATAAAATTATAATAAAAAAAATGAAATGAAATTTCAAAGTCCATGAGCTTGAGGTAAAAAAAAACTGACGGGTGGGGGGGGGGGGGGGGGGGGGTGGGCCTATGTGGACTGCTATGCATAAAACTTCATGCAAGCATGTCCATAATGAAAACACAAAGGGGGGGGGGGGGGGGGGGCTATGTGGACTGCTATGCATAAAACTTCATGCAAGCATGTCCATAATGAAAACACAAAAGCTATCTCAGAAATAAGTCTTAAAATAAAATTAAAATAAAAAAAATGAAATGAAATTTCAAAGTTCATGAGCTTGAGGTAAAAAAACTGATGGGTAGGGGGGTGGGGGGGTGGGGGGGGTGGGGGGGGGGCTAGTATGTATCAAAACCCGGAACCATTATCTAACATCAGCCCAAGTATTAGTATCAAGTGAGTCCATCATCGTGGCACTGTGAAATTATGTCTTCATAAATATAAAACTTTAACCAAAATCTTTAAAACAAAATTCTAAGTCGATGACATTGACTTCAAGGTCACCCAGTGGGGTAAGTATAAGGTGTTTTGTAAAAACTCAAAAAAGAGTCTAACATCAGTTCAAGTATAAACTAAATCTCTGCAAAGCATTATGAATCAGTATGCAATTACAAAACTTTAAAAAAGACAAAAATTTCCTAAGTCCCCGACCTTGACATCAAGATCACTGAGCGGGGTTGGGGTAGTACTCTGTAGATCTAACTACAGTGCAAATATAAAAAGAATTCATCTCTGGGTTCAGGAGATATGTGTCTTTAAAAAACTTTAACCAAAACATCCAATCAATAAAAAGACAATATTCTAAGTCCATGACCTTGACATCAAGGTCACAGAGGGGGGTGGGGGTAGTACCTTTGAAAACTTTAGACCAATATCTAACTTTAGTGCAAGTATCAAAGGAATCCATCCATGGGTTCAGGAGATATTGGGCTTTATAAAACTTTAACCAAAACATCCAGTCCAAAAAAAACACCAATTTTCTAAGTCCATGACCTTGACATCAAGGTCACAGAGTGGGGTGGGGATGGTACCCTGTTAAACCTTAGACCAATATCTAGCTACAGTGCAAGTATCAAAAGAATCCATCCATGGGTTAAGGAGATATAGGTCTTTAAAAAACTTTAACCAAAACATCCAATTCGAACGCCGACGCGGACGCGGACGCGGACGCTGACGCTGACGCCGTGGTGACAACAATAGCTCTTCCTGAACTTTTGTTCAGGCGAGCTAAAAAGAAGCTACCGTTTTATGGATTTTTTATCTAAAAGTAATGGTAACGAATGTTTCAATTGGTAACGAAGATTTTATTGCTTTTACAGCGTTTTAAGCAGTCGGAATGGGAAAAAACTTCGAAATTTCGAAGTTCAATACAAAAGGCAGCCCTTCTTAAAGTTAAATACAGGGAAAGAAACTAAGTATTTTAATTTTATTTTGTTTTAGTAAACTTTCGTTACTATGTCATCTGGTTTGTATTTTAATCATAGTTTTAATAAATTGACTTATCTGGTAAAACAGATTGTTCCAGGTCACTGGTGGATGATTTTTATTACTGTTTTTAAATATGACATAAACTGAGTATCTCGTCTCTTCTTGAAAAGTTGAAATACATGTAACTTTTTTTGATTCAGTAGACATCTTTTACATGGAACACTTTAAAGGTGAAGGTTTGTAGGAAGCATCGAAGGCTTAAAAGTGAAAGGATATATGAATAACGTTTTTAATCAAGAACACAAAAGCGCTACTAAATATCAGATACACAAACGGATGTTTACATTGTTGCTTGTAAACATATAAAGGTGTGTTTCTTGTGCGGTAACGAAGGTTATTTTGAAATTTAAAGCTTTCGACAGCAATACTTCAGCCACCAGTTTCTCAAAAATGGTTAGAGTGGTGTATTCAAAACTCTGGATTTATCAAGAGGAAGTGCGGTACTTCCTTTTGATCATTTACCATGAAAATTACTGAAACTTCATTTTTCACTTTTTATTTTGGTCAAATGGACCTACTTATTGAAAAACAGTGAATAGTGACACTGGCAATAGTCACTATCGATAGGGAAAGCTGCAATGTCAATACCATCGGCAATAGTGTTTCCAATATCGCAATAGTTTCAATAGTTTGTAGACATGCATCTTTTTCTTGAAGGAAGTATTTTTAACTAAAAGAATAATGGGAAAGGATGTGTTTTAGCTTGTATTGGATTTCAAAGAATGGAAAATATAACATTTTCTTTAATTTTGTTAACATGCTGTGCACATTGTGAAATGACATTAAATAATGCTTTTTAGCCACAAACCTATGTGAACAAACAAGATTTTATACATAAAAGCAGAATTTCTGGATAAGAATGCTGTCTCCAATAGTTATTGCAATGCATTGCAATAGTAACCTGCAATAGTAATAGTATTGCAATAGGGATTTCTGCAATAGTAATAGTATTGCAATAGTCATTTTGGCCTGCAATAGTCACCCCTATTTGGGGGTTCCAAACCGAACTACAATACTCCAGGACTGGACCCACCAGTCTCTTGTTTGCCACCAAGTTTAATACATAATACCATCTGGGCTACTGGGACTCCACACACCACAAGGCAGCATGAGGAAGAAACACAGGGTATAATCGGTTATCCCCGAATTGTTGACATTTGCTAGACTGAGTTATACTGGATAGGGCTGGAAAATTCTACTCGTCCGCTCTCTATGACGAGTGGCTCTTGCTGGAGGATGAGTGAAATTTTTGACTGTTTTTGTGTACATTATAGAAATCACCATAACTTTGGTCATGTGGGACGAGTAAAATTTTTAAGAATTTTCAAGCCCTGCTGGAGGAGTCCGACTTTTTTTTTCTTGGTAATGGACCATTTACGCTAGGCCATTGTGCCTTGTCGTTTTGGTAGCCGCTTTATATGTAAACAGCAGCACAACAATGCTTATGAAGCGCTTTTTGGGCATTATGTGCTACCTTTTAAAAGTGAAACTTTAATCGAAGTATATAAAAGGTAGCACATAATGCCCCAAAAAGCGAGGTATACACTTTGATCGAAGTATAAAAATGTGTGGAAATTAAAGCATGATTGCTTCTGCAGCTGCAATGAAGCAGAATTGCAATATTATACATGAACAACAGGGATTTTGCTAAGGACTGAATGATTGGTGGTCCACAGGACCAACTTATCCACAATTTAAGTGGTCCACCCAATGTTTCGGCTATTCTTTGCTATCATGTGCTTTCATTTAATTTCAAAATCAGTTGGTCTGCAGGACCAGCTACCAAAGACATCAACTGGTCAAGCCCAAAAATCACTGGTCCAGGACCAACTGACTTATGGTTAATAAAACCCCTGAACAACAGTGAAAAGGATAACAAACCTTTTATGATTTTGTAAAAAAGTTGAACTTCCACCTGTGCATTTTATGCAAATTAAGGAAAATTTAAATACAAGTATATCTTTGACATGCCCCCTCCAATTGGACAGATATATCCACTCTGTGTCACGGTCTACATGCTTGCTATGCTGGGATCGTGTCAGAGATATCATTGGACTGCAATTACAGAAATCTCGGGGAATGGGAAGATACATGTTAACAGAAGAATGTGGTTCTTTTACAAACACACAACAGCAGAAAAATCAAATTGCTTTGCATTCCAACTTGATTGCCATCAATGTTGAAAACACAATTACTTGAAATTTTACAATTATATTCTAAATGTATACAGATGGCTCAGTGGTTAGTGCACTGTGGCTCAGTGGTTAGTGCACTTGACTCTGAAGCCAGAGGTTGTAGGTTCGATCCCTGCATGGGGCGAAGTCTTCCTATGTCCGAAGGTGTTTTTCTAGTATCATTTGCAGGGATGATGTTAACAAATGTGCCTTCCTTCTGATCGGGACATTGACTGGAGGCCCACTGAGCAGGGAGAGTCATCCCCTGTGCAGATTAAAGATCCCTACTATAGCTACATGGCTGCAGTGTTCTCCCCAGAAATTTCAAAAGGCATGTTGCTTTTAGCATAAAAATCAGATTTTGACTTGTTGATCAATTTTTAAAATTCTTAATATATCTGTGTTTTGTCAGAATTAGCCTAAATTAACATTATAAATAAACATTATAAATAATCTATTGATGATCCTTAATGCATTTAAAACAATTTTACTGGCTAAGAAATGAAAATAATAGCACTTTAACAAATTTTCATTGGAAATTAAGGCATGCTGCAAAGGTAATATGAAGAGGAAGGCATGTTGCAAGCGACATGCCTTAATGGTCTAGGGAGATCCCTGATGGCTATATGTAGGCTTTCATCCTGCAACAGCAGAGTGTACACAAGTACACCGTCTGTATCCCCTTCAGGGGTTAAGACGTAATGGAAGATCTTCTTTTTCTAATAATGTGCTGGGCTCCTCTGGAACATTCTCACGCATATGTGATATTTACATGTGTGGCGGAAGGTCCACGGTGTAGGTTAAAAACAGAATAAAAACATGTTGTTCTGATCTACGGAGTTGTTGAGCCTATCCTTGCCTTGAAAGCATCCAATGAAGGAGCAGTGATGAGCTCGGCTGGTAAGCTGTTCCAGAGGCAAATACTGGATGGATAAAAGGAATATTTGTAAGCGTTGACACTGCAGTAAGGCACAAGGAATCTGTTGGCATGTCCTCTGGTATGGATACCCGCTGGAATCAGTAAAGATGTTGCCTGAATGTCCACAAGCTGGTTGACAATCCTGTATAACATGATGGCTTTAGTCTGTTGACGGCAGTCCTGTAGTTGCTCCCAGCCTTTGATAGATAGGTGAAGAATCTCTCAATCCTAATGCAATTTCTACACTTTGATTGAAGTATATACCTCGATGGAAGTATATACTTCAATCGAATACAGGGCTACAGAAATTTTGAAATCCAAATCGGTCCGGGACGGCCGATGACGTCATACAAATACAAAATAGACACGAAAACTAATGACTACACTGTGTATTCCACAATCCAAAAAAAGTCACGAAAACTAATGACTACACTGGAGTGCCGTTATAACGCGGTTGTCATCGCTGACGTAGCCATTTAGTCCACATGTTCTTACTTATCGTGAAAAATGCGCTTTAAAAAGCGCAGAGACAGTCAGACCGAAAGTGAAAGTACACATGCTGTCAATCGGACATCCTCGCCGATCTTCATTTACGGAATTGGCCGAAGTATTACGATTGACGTATTTTACTGTATTCGAGTTAATTCCCTTGAAATATGAAATATACTTGCAAAAAGGTACCTACGGACGAAGAGATTTCTGCGCGAGAAATGACGTTAATTCCCTTGAAATATGAAATATACTTGCAAAAAGGTACCTACGGACGAAGAGATTTCTGCGCGAGAAATGACGTCGGCTAAAAAAAAACCTGACCAGACTGCACATAATCAAGTCCGGTTTCAATTTTCTTTTTGCTAGTGAAATTCTTTCCTTATACTATCTTTGAAAGTATACAATAGTCAGTAACCTTACGTTGCACAGCCTTTTTCCGTGCATCGGCACATGTATGTGTGAATTACTAGTTGATCAAAGCCTTCGCCGCTGGCCAAAATTGTGGCACGTGCTAATTATCGAAGATTTCTAAAATTGAGTCAGTCTTCACACCTTGGCAAGACAATTGACACTTTGTTTATCTGTGATAACTTTTGACAGCAGTGCGTGATTATTGGATTAATATATTTCACATGGCTAAAATCCAGGTAATTATGTCATCATACATCGCAAATCGTGTTTTTCGGACCGAAAAAAATGTGCCTTATGCCAACTGAATCGGTTTTTCGAACTCAAAATCGGTCCGGACCGACAAAAAATCGGATTTCTGTAGCCCTGATCGAATAAGCTAGTCACCAGCCACCTGTACCCGCACCTGTGATTGAAACTCACTACTGAAGACTTTACTTTTGGCTTTTTGAGATACCGACTCGTTTCTATATAGATTATTCATTTACACTGCTCCCATTCTGTGGAAGAAAATACAGCCAACAAGATACAAATGTTCTGTTCTAGATGTTTGTGGTTATAATGGTGCATCTGATAATCAACTATCACTTTACTACAGGGGAGGTTGACAAAACACGGAACTTTCCGTAGTATTGTTGACAAAACACGGATAAATCCGTGCATTGTTTAAATAAATCATGGAAAGTAGCGGACTACCTAGACGGAGAACGAATGCCACTATAACGGACGTTTGCTGGCATGGTTCGCGGAATTACGAAAAGTTCCGAAAGTTACGGATATGTCCGTAGCACTGTTGACAAAACACGGAATTTTTGGTGTTTCTAACAAAACAAGGATGTTTTATACTTAGACTCACATGAAATACAGTACTTACGTTTTAATTTGTGCATTGTTAATAAAGCACTGAAAACAGCGCTCTTCTTATGGAGAAGGAATGCTATGGAAGCGGAGGTTTTTTTTTGTGGGAGACGTTATCCTAACAACAGCATGCAATAATTAGAGTGAAATAAAATGGAATTTAAAATAGATGTACCATCCTCAGAAGAGCCAGTAGCGACAAGTGTCAAAGTTCATAGCATCCCCAGCTGTCAGCTCTGAATTCATCCAGAATGCTAAGAAAAAAACTGAACGCACGCCAGCTTAAAAAATCGAGAACAGTCAAATGTCTAGAGTGCAGATCAAAATAAATAAACAATAGTAATTATAATATTTAATAACATAAATAATTTTCTTACTGTATGCTTTGGTTTTATTTAATACCAAGGCCGTGTGTAACGGAATTTTCCGTGAATGTCTGTAAAATATCGCATTCTTCCCGGAACTATCACAGATTTACGGAACCTTCATTGATTCATGGTCGTATTACATTTTCATGGAACAATCACAGATTCATGGAACTTTCAGTGACTCATGAGCTATAATGGATTTTTTTCTTCAGGCAACTAGATCTGTCACGGATCCATGGAATTAACATGGATTCACGGAACTGTTACAGATCCTTGGACATATTACTGGGCTTTCACGGAACTTTCAAGGATTTCACTGTTGAAATCAAGCATGATCACGGAACTATTATGGATTCACAGAACTTCCACAGAATTACAGAAACATTACGGAACTTTCACGGAACATTCACAGAACTTTCAGGGACACTTCAGTACCTCCTCCAATCAAAATCTAGCTACAACTGCTTAGATAATACTAGAATACCTTTCAAAATATGCCAAACTCCCGAAGAATAACGAATACATGTCAAAACCAGGAGCATTTTATGAATAATTTTCGTTTTCCGTGATTTCCGTAATTCCGTGAAATTTCCGTGGTTTGTCATGGGCGTACTACGGGTAGCATTTAGTGAATGGTGCCTTCATGAGCCATTCTGTTCTGTTCTGTTCTTCTTAGAGTTCGTCCGCTGACTTTCCGGACCACCGTCGTTTTATGACGACGTCAATGAGGGAGTTGTCTTAAATTTGTAAATAAAGAGCTCATTTCAAAATTTGCTGGTGATATATACAGCTGTGCTATTTACAAACTAACGCGTTTTTTCTTTTTATTAATTTGTTGAAATTTGTTTTAACCTGGCGACTCTCTTTTTATGGATCACATAGATGTATTCTCTAGCATAAAGTTCTATTTGAGAAATCACACCCTGGTCCGTAGTATCGTGGTTAAACACTGTTGATGAGTCTAGGAGAAGTCTTGTGAATATATCTGGGTCTTGAAGGTTACAGTCCTGGAGCGGCAAATAATTACACACTTTTCGTTTAAAGGAGTCTCTTTCAGGTTCAAACACAGTACACTCTGCTACATAATGCTGACGAGTCTCAGGTGCAGAGGAGCATAACTTGCAAGTCGGATCTACTTGAAACTGATTAAAGACAGCCCTATTTGCTTGAAGAATATAAGAGCCAGTGAGCAACTTGCATTTGAGCTGAGCCCTTCTGCTATCAATTATATTATTCCTTACAGTAGACCAAGTTGGATGGCATCTACCAACACTCAACATAGCTGGGTTAACATATTTTAGTGAAGATTTTTCATTAGTGTCTTTTTTCCATTCTGCCTCTATAACAGAATTAACAGAATTATTCATCAGCGCCTTCCACTCAGACTTAGACGGGGGATTTTCAAATAGTTCAAAAATTGAGGGAAGACCATACACGTCTAGAAGATCCTTAATGTAGTTAAACCAGCTATGTTCATGCCTATCTTTCATAGCTAACTGTCTCCTAGCAATTTCAAGTTCAACCGAGTCTGACAACCTAGCTATGTTCATGAACAGATTTAAAGCGTTTTTATGAATAACTGTTCTCAAAGGCAGAATTCCAAGTAAGGCTAAAGTGATACTATTTGGTGTTTTGTCTGGAAGTCCCTGAATTTGCCGGAGACTCTGCCTTTGAAACCTTTCAAGGTATTCAAAGTCTTTATTAGTTAACAGTAAAACTTCTAGTCCGTAGACTGTACGAGGAACGACAAAGGTCTTCCAAATATGAGAATTTTGACTGGTTTTTAACCCATTTACACTATGGAAACCGGCACCCATCAAGGAGTAAGCAGTCCTACGACCTATGGATACTTTTTCCTCCACATTTACCTTCCCTGATACATCCCGTTTGATTCCCAAATGTACAGTGTTACTCGCAGAGGTAACTGATTTACCAGCCAAATAGAAATCAGTGCATTCTATTTTTCTTCCAGGGCAATATATCAGACTGCTACTCTTAGATGGGTGTATTCCATATCTTTCCCTATCAGCATTATTCTCCACATCCCAAATCATAACCTGCATTGTTGGCTTTTTTCTAGATAGGACCGCCAAGTCATCTGCAACTGTAATGTGGGGTATATTAATCGACCCAATTTTGACCTCTGAGTAAACATCCTCAAGGTGGAGCAACAAGGGGTTATTATAACGTTTATAATGGGAGGTTGATAATATCCCACCCTGCCTTACACCCTGCCCTATATGGATGGGATTATTCCACCCCACCCACTCTAATAAAGACTGGACAAGTGCTCGCTCAGATTCGGTTTGATGCCTGTTGATAGCGGATGCCTATTGTCATTACCTTTGCTGTCGCTTGCTGTCTTTCTCGGATTTCCAGAATGCGTTTTCTTCCTAGCCATCCTGTAAGAAAACGTGCAATCGGTTAAAATTAATGAACGAGCAGCTGCTGTCAAACTCCAGCACCCGCAATGTTTACATCCGGAACAAAAACCAATTTTATTCGCGCATGCGCACTTAATTGAATGAATCATATATTCATCCGCGGACTTGACAACAATTAAAAATTTATACAAAATACATGTACGGGAAATAATTTTATGTTAGAAATGATGAAAATCAAGTCAAAGAAAAATGATTGTCATTAGCTCTAGTGTTTTATTGCTGCTAAAAGTCAAAGTGAAAGTAAACTCAAAACGGTGACTAGCTGTCCGATACTCGTGTTGTTCAGTTTTTAAAAGAATTATCGTTGTAACATTACTTTCATGGGTGGAAGAAGCATTGAAAGAGAAATTTTCCGCACTAGTTGTCTTGGTTTCAAACATTAATCCAAAAAATACTGCACTAACAGAACAGAAAAGCACCCGGACTAGTATTGTTTAAGGAATGAATGTTATTTTTTAAACGTTTACTGAAGTATAAACTACATCGGGTCACGAGCAAAGTAAGTGAACCCCGAAGGGGTTTACGTAAACTTTGCTCGTGAAGGGGTTCACTTACTTTGCTCGTGACCCGATGTAGTTTATACTTCAGTAAACGTTTAAGAAGGGGTTTACGTAAACTGAATCTGAATCTGAATTGTTTACTGGTGATACGCCAAAATTGACAATCTTTCACCAGGGGGGCGTGACTGGAGGAAAATTAGTCCCTAGCTCTCACGAGAGATGAGAACTTTGACACACAATCATCTGACATTTCAGCAGAGGAAATCAGGGAATCAGGGAGGTCATTCCAGTCCCTGATGGTCTGGGGAAAGAAGCTACATTTATATGCATCTAAACTAGCAATGGGTATCTGAAATGCCATGGAATGTTGATTTCTGCAACGCCTAGTTTTGGGGACAAGGTCACCTGTAGGTATTCTGGCTTTACCTTTCAGACCTTTGTATAGCAATATGAGTCGGTTATCCTTCCTCCTCTTTTTGAGGCTTTCCCACTTAAGTTGCTCAAGGATGCCAGTCATGCTACCCGCCTCTCGGGTGTAATTCCTAGTTACAAACCTAGCTGCACGGTTTTGCACCTTTTCTAACTCTTCCTGAAGGCCTTGTGTATAGGGATCCCAGACCGAGCTTCCATATTCGAGGATGGGACGCACCAATGTCTTATAGCCTACTTCTTTCACTTCTTGGGGACAAGAAAACAAATTTCTCCTTAAGAATCCTAGGGTTCTGTTTGCCTTAGTGCAAATATTAATGATAGATAGATAGATAGATAGATATTCTTTATTTCCTCCAGAATGGAGAGTAGCATATAAAGCAACATACATATAACATATATACATAGTGATATATAACATATAGCAGTTTAGTAAATATGTGGACATTTACATGTACAATACTATATTAACCCCTCGGGCACACAACGCCAAAATGACTTCGTATTGTCGCCGATGCAACGCGATGACGTCACATCGACGTCAACACGACGTCATGTGCCCACACAATCGCCAAAATGACATCGTATTGACGTCGATGCGACTCGACGACGTCGCATCGACGTCAACACGACGTCATGTGCCCGCTGGGCAAGTGCATGAGAAGAAAGAGAAAAGCAACAAGACAAGAAAAAAAAATCGTTTCAAGCTCTCTCATCGTCTCTAGTCTTACCGAAACGAAATGTAAGAAAGTTATCAAGGCGAAAAGAGACCTCCAAACAACAGCCTCATAACACATCTGTCATAGAAAAAACAATCTATCCATCTACATTAAATATAGAAGGACAGATGGCTTATCAAAACACACTTATTATCCTATAGGATCCAAGATCCCATTGTCTTATTTACAAATAAGAAATGACAATAAATGTCAAAATAGTTTGACAGGTTGAAATCTCATACCCCATTTCCTAGCCCAACATCCTAAACGATCAATGTCTTCCTGAAGTTTCACTGTATCATCTATTCCTTTTATTTCACGGTAACAAACACAATCGTCAGCAAAGAGTCTTATTTCAGACTCAATGTCTGCAGAGATGTCATTTATGTACAAGGAGAACAACAAGGGACCAAGAACGGTGCCCTGTGGGACACCAGACACAACAGGGGCCCAGTCTGACATAACACCATTTACTACTACTCTTTGTTGTCTAAAGCATAGGAAAGCGTTTATCCAATTCAATGTTGAACCACCTATACCGTAGCTAAATAGTTTGCTTTTAAGGAGTTCATGCGGGGGTGTATCAAAAGCCTTTTCAAAATCTAATATAAAAGTGTCAACCTGACCCTTATTGTCTAACACTTTTGCCCAATCATCTATCACCGTAGTCAACTGAGTTTCACAGCTATGCCATTTTCTGAATGCATGTTGTTTGTCTGACAAAAGTTTATGTTCATCAAGATGGGCCATTATATTCGAACACACAATATGTTCAAGCAGTTTGCAAGGTATGCAGGTCAAGGATACCGGACGATAATTACGGGCAAGAGACCTGTCCCCCTTCTTGAACAGTGGGCAAATGTTCGCAAGAGACCATTCACGAGGGATTTCACCTCTATCAATCGATTGTTGAAAAAGATGGGCAAATACCGGACCCAACTCTGTCGCCAACTCCTTTAGAACTCTAGGATGAAGTTCATCAGGTCCTTTGCTCGTGACCCGATGTAGTTTATACTTCAGTAAACGTTTAAAAAATAACATTTATTCCTTATATTTATATCATTAAACAATGTTTTTGATCAATAAAAAGATAAAAAAAGAGTAAGAAATACATATATAAAAATCGTTTTAAAAACAATACCGGCTGAATTTTACAATAGTTTGGAACAGCCGCATTGACACTGCCTACCAGTAAATTCCACCTCCTGCTGTATATTTCACGTGGAAGTAGGCGTAGCGGGCTGTCAGTCAATGTTTACTAGCCATTCAAGTACACAGCATGTTGTAGATTTCACGTGCTACTTAGTGAGATGAGCTGTCACTCTAAAGCGCGTGACACAATGTAATTATTGACTTGTAAACGATATTGACTCCCGCATCACTTATTGGGTTTACAGAGAGTTTTGCAATGATAATGTAAATATTTGCCAATAAATTCCTTGTCTCAGATTGTGATTGATAGTCTGCTTAGAATGTAATTAGTGTATTTGACTATACACAATCATGCTATTTTATTTACTTATTTGGTTTGTTTTGCTTAAGAAAAATACATAAAGCAGATGGCAGTTCATATTCCTGGATATATCCGAAAAACACTGGAAAATATGCTGAGCATCTTTGGCACCTTATTTCTGTTACAGTGCTAGTACAGTATGAAACCCAAGCAAATAAAAGTCTCACAAATGACACTACAAATGATTCCCAACCAAGAAAAGCCTAACTTAGATAATACTCCCATGTAAAACTAATTTTTGAAATTGCTTTTCGGTTATTCAGGTGCTTTTCGGTATTTCTGTGCTTTTCGGTTATTCTATGAACCCCAGCTAAGGTAGCTGGACAACTCGGCCCGTAGCAAAAAACCCGGCCGACACAAACCCGGCCAATATATGCATTCTTGGTCTTGGTTTAAATTATCGTTGAAAACATATTCACATGGCCGCCTGGAGATTTTAGTCTTTTTGAGGGAATTAGACCCAAAGAGGAGGGAGGCTGGATGCTGGGGAAAGGGGGAAGTCAAATTTCCAATTGGGGCGCCGGGTATGGGGGCGGCGCCGGGGTTGGGGGCGGCGCCGGGGTGGGGGCGGAGGCGGGTATGGGGGAGTCAAAATCAAGTTCCATCCTAAATCCACCATCGTCATTGTGAGATAGCATTAACAAATTCACAATTCCAACTGTAAGAGAGCAAACACCTGATAATCTCAGAAAGAAGTGTTTGACCTGAATTCAAGGACGTTTGCCTAAATTTAAGGATTAAACAATGATTTTTTTTATTTCCAGGTCTCTACACATCCAGATAACATGAAATGTTGCAACAGCGTTTGCCAGTGTCATGTGCCATTTGAGTCGCGACACGAGAACACCAACAAAGTAGCATAATTTGCACCCTGCTAAAACTCGGATCAGCCTGGGCATCTGCTCAGTCTGAATAGAGTTGTCGCTGTCCGCATGAAAAATTTTTTCATTATTATTTTTTTTTTTTTTTTTTTTTGAAAACCAAACGGTGATTTTATAGCTCTTTGGGTAATTTAGCTGGTAAAATGGCTTGAATGCTCCGCCAATATTTCTATTCAGTATCTTTCTGTCTTAATTTGCTAATTAAAAACCCATTGACAAATTTCGGTCATTAACTCACAAAGGACCTCTGACAGTTTCCATGCAAATTTGCCCATTTTGCGACAAATTACTGCAGCTTTCTTGGAAAGCCAATAATAAAATTTTTAGCATTAATGGATACTCTTATCCGTTATAAAGAGGTTTCGATATTTATTTTGAACAATTATTGCATTTGCACACTAACTCTCACTGATTCTCGCAAGAGGGGTGAGTGAAATTTTCGGTCATGCTAAATACATATATTTTTTGCTTTTTCTTATTTACTGGATTTCATTTCTTAAATAAGCTTAAATTGAAGTAAAATACTATAGCTGTTCATAGTATGCAATTATCTGTAAATAAAAAGTATACTAGCCTTATTTTAAGACACAAAGGGTCTAATTACCCCACCCACTGTTCAGTTTTTCAGCTGTAGACTATCTCTCCCGCCACCCCCCCCCCCCCCCCCCCCCCACGTGCCTCAGCTTGCCACTCATATATAATGTGTATATTGACAATACACACATGCATGCAAAGTGGCTTGCTGAGGCACGGGGGGGGGGGGGGGACAGCTTCTTTATTAAACTTTTCCTATTTTCCATACATTAAATTGTAAAAACTTGCTTTTAACACCAAAAATCTGAGTCTGTGTGCGATACAATTGAAAAACTATTTTTGTGCCAATTATGGGAGGTTCAGGGCAACACATTTCAATAAAACTTTTGAAGTATACATAAAGTTCATTTTTACCCTTTTTTATAGGCAAATTTACATTACAACTGTCAGAGGTCCTTACTATTACTCAAAAACGTGTAAGTAGTTTTTATATTATAGATAATGTTTAATTTGCCTGCTACTCCCAGAGTAAATTTGCCTGCTACTCCCAGAGTAAATTTGTAAATAAAAATAAGCTATCTTCTGAAAAATGCGACATTAGATAATGGTCTTATTTGGACTCGATAATATATACGCGTTAACCCTATTTACCAAGTTTGTAATTGCCGACTTTGTAACATGCCGACTTTGTTATGGGCCGAGTTGTCCAGGATTGCCGCCAACATGGGAGAATTTGCACCAGTTTGCCTTGTGTTAGGAAACGCAGACATTTGTGTTAACAATATTTTATTCAAATACTGAACAAATACAAACGATACACTGCCACAATAAAATAACTTAATAAAGTAGCTTGAAAAGGATTCAGAAGAAAGTCTCACGACTTATAAACGCAGCTCTTATAGACAAACCGTCTGATCTATCTATTTTAGTACAGCCCCGTATCCAGGAGGTGGGCTTTGGGGCTTCAGCCCCGCGATCTAGGCCTCTGTTTTATGTATAATATGTAGGCCCCCAGATAATAAGAAGTGTTGATAACAGTTTGAGATAATTTATCCGTGTGGTTAGATCTAACTATATCTTGTTACATCTAATAAATTATTAGAATCGCTCGGCGAGGCGATTATAATGAAATAGCACAACATATATTTCAACTTTTATCTTGTTTCTTACTTTCAAATCTCACTATCACTTTTTACTTTATACTTACTAGCCCTGCGCATAATACTCAGTGAGAGTGTGAAGCCCTGTTCCCATAAGTGCATACGTTGTACTCCTGGGCCCAGTTGTTCAAAGTATTGTTAGCCTAAGGGACGAGTCATTTATTGTCAGGTGGGGGGCCGGGTACATTTAGGGGGGTCGGATTTTTTTTGGGTGATGTGCTGGGGGGGGGGGGGTCGGAAATAAAAAAAGCTTTGGAGCAGGGGGGGGGGGGGGGGTCATATATTTGATTTGGCATGTTGGGGGGTCAGAATTCATCCATCAGTCTTCTTTTTTTAAAAATGTCTCAACTTCTGGGGGGGGCCCCCCAGCCCCCCTCCATTATTTCTATTCTTGAGAACTTAAACTCACGCATAAGGACATTTATAGAAAATGTGTGCTTCACTTGTGTGCTTCATATCCAAAAAAGATATTTTTCATAAATTTGCTAGTAGGACAGTATGCAATTGTCTATAAAATCATGTTGAGCAAATGATTTTGTTCTTGCTCTCCAATTTCCTTGTCATAGGCAAAACTATTGTGGCTTCTGGGGGCTGCGCCCCCAGACCTCCCTCATTACTACTATCAACAGTTTTGTTGAACATTCAACAACAGATTTCTGAAATGGCCATTAGCAGGAAGAAAAAGTGGAAAATATCAAAATATGCTGACAAATTTAAAGAGTATTAATCTGCACGATTTATCAACCTGTCAGAGTAAAAAAATGTTCTTTGTGTGTTGATACAGGTTGGATTGAGGTTGGCCTGACATAAAAAGGTAATGCAGTATGTGTGTGTGTGAAGGGTAGCTGAGGAGTTGGGATGGTGGGGGGGGGGGGGGGGGTCATAAACTTTTTTGTCACCTATCTGGGGGGGGGGGGTCGGAAAAAAAATCTGGTGAAACTGGGGGGGGGGGGTCGGAAATATTTTGGTGACTCATATGAAAATGTACCCGGCCCCCACCTGATAATAAATGACTCGTCCCTAACGAGCTCGTTAAGAGGTGAACTCGATAAGTGTTCTACAACTCTAAAGCCAAATACACTGATATTTTTTGTTGAAAAACTGTTGCCAAATGTTTATAACTGATAACAAGTAACAGCTTCTATATCATTACTATTCATAGAAAACTGGGGTTCTTCTTTTGAGCAAGGATTAGGTATAGTATTCCTCAAAATTATTGAGAATTTTTTGCAAAGTGGAAATTAAGCACTGGTAGTTGACAGATCATGTATATACTTAATATCTTTGTTTACTTAGTTAACAACATCCCTCTGTGAACTTTTTAGTGTACCAGTATTACTCATATGTTTGAGTCACAAATGTTATCTCCCCTTGAATTGTGCCACCCAGAGATTTTTTGTCCGACTGGAAAATTATGTACCCTTACCAAATAAAATCGATATTTGTGGAAAAGATAATGACAAATCAGTTGATTTCTGAATGTTTTTCTCATCTAGAGATAAGGTGTTGGCGAAATGAAAACAGAATTTTGTGTGAGCTTGTCAGCTGTAGGTGCTGCTGGCATTCAAACATGTGACTTCATTTCCAAAAATGGCCCGAAATTGGGGAAAATTGCAATTTTGACAGAGGGTGTGTTGCTCTGATTCATTCTTATTCTATACATCTCGACGGAAACGGCACAAAACAATATTTTTTGTAAGGCTTAGTAAACGTGCTATAAGGGATATGAGTTCTGACATGATTATCTATACCTTGCTAAAAATATTCCGTTCAGATCACTAACCGATCAGATTTTTTGCTGTTTCTGATGCCTTCAATATTCTTACTATAATATAACAGCCACTCCCTGACTCAGAAATTGGAATTAGTAACTTTAAATCACGCAAAATATTAAAGGCAACAATACTAATGCAGATGGTGTTGCACAAGGGAGAAAATAAATTATTTCATCTGAGACAGTCTATTTCTAGCAAAGGTGGTATAGAAAAATATAGTCGAAATCAAGGGACAAATTTTTACAGGGGTGTACCCTAGCCCATTCTTACCTACCACTGACAAAAGAAAATGCAGCATATTGTCATTTTTGTATATCCAACTTGAAACAGAGGTTCTTTTATTGTATTTTACGTGTTTAAAATATTGTTGAACATGTAATTCTAGCAACTGTGTGCCAAAATGCAATTCTCAATAATTTTGAGGAATACTGTATGTATCATAACTTTTGTTTTTGTCTCACTAACAGTAGCCAGGCCGCGTAGTGCAATCGGTAGGGCGTCTGACTCAAGAGCCAGAGGCCCCGGGTTCGATACCCGGTCCAGCCACATCACGTGGGGGGGGGGGGGGGGGGGGGGGGCTCACTTGATCTTTAAAGGGGTACAGATGTGCCGCTGGAACTCTGATAACCAGCCCTATTCATGTATATATCACAAATGCCAAAATATATGCCTATTCATTTATTTTGTATCCAATTTGAACCCGATTAATGTATACTGCAGAAAAAATGATTAGATTAGCTCATGAATTTGCCGATAAGCCTTGAAGAAAATTTAAGAATTTACATACTCGTATCCGAGTAGTTCTCGTCATTTTTTTCTAACAGTTTCCTGTTTTCTCCCAAACAAGCAGGTTTTCTTTCAGTTTGCGGTAGTTGTGAATTGTGTACCTAATAACTCTGGTTTCGACACTCACGTCATCAATTTATTTATAGAATTGAACCTCAGGGAGCGATCATTATTTGATATGCTATCACGCACAGACAACGCCACGTTCAGAAGCAGTTCTCGTCATGTTGCTTTTGAGCTCGATTTTAGAATAAATATAAAACCCATTTTTGCTGTTGTTCCTATATAATGATTTTTGACATCTTATTCATGTAACAAAGCCCGTTCGTATGCCGAATGCGCTCAACTTTTTAATGAGGTCACAGCAGACGAAAACAAACACAAAACTGAGACGAAGAGTTTGTCTTGTTCACGAGGCTGCTGAAGACGATAAATAATGACTGGACCAGGTTTGCTATTTTAATATTTTTGTGTTTTTCCTGCAATGCTGACTTACATTCGGAATTTGTTTGCAAAGTAGACACAATATTGGAAAACCTGACCCAATTGAGAGAGGTCAGCACGTGGCTTGAACGTGCTCACGTGAATGCCCCTGACGTAATCACGCGACTTGGCGAATCCAAAAGAGAAAAAAACGGCATTTATATATACACAGCTCGATATCTTGATAAGTTTTTGCACTAGTTTGACCAAATGTATTATAAACTTAGGATTAAGGCAGTTGAAGCGAAGAAAAAATACGCGACAAACTCGTTTTAAGCGGAATGACGAGAACTACTAGCTGACGAGATCTACTCGGATACGAGTAGTATGCTGAGAACATTTGTTGTCTTTGTAATTGATATTTGTTTCTTTTTGATCACAAACATCAGATACGCTGGCTTTTATATACACGCCTTGGAGAAATAAGACCCTTTCGTGTATATTAGCCTGTAAAATCATACCTATTGATGTATCTGGCAGATCAATTAAGTAGGGCTATTCCAGCGGCACATATATACCCTGCTGCTTTATAATGGAAGTGACCCCCCCCTCCCCCCCCCACATACTCACATACTTTCGTTTCTCCAAAGGGCAGTTGTCCGTTACTGGTAGACTGTTTCACTGCTATGTTGTTCAATACAACATTGTAAGACTGTGAAGGAAAGAGTCTACGTTACTGGCGAAAGTATGTGCACTTAGCTGTTTACCGAGGACGTAAAACAATAAAATGAACAACAACATTTTGGATACGTTTACTGCGTATGCGCAGGGAAATAATGCAGTGAAATTTTTCTCTATAGTTCTCTCCCTTGTTTTCAGATTATTTTAAGATTGGAATTAAAAAGGGGGAAAATGACCAAACGTGTGTGAAAGGAATATAATTTGAAGAAAAGTAAATAATTTTGGCATATAATGTTTCTTTTAATTTCTTTTAGTTGAAAATAAAACGAACCCGTTTCTATAAATAATGCTGTATTCATTTTGTATGTAAATGAGGTAACCTATTGAGTTTTAATAAAAATGTAATTTATATAGGAAAAATGAACCATTAACTATTACGGACAGCGCCATGACATAATTATATGCAAGCGGTGTAATATACGCCCGTCATATAAATGACGTATTTTTCGCCCCTTTCTAAAGGGGATCAAATTAAGGCACAAGAAAAAGGATTCTCCAACTGGCCAACTTGCGTAGTCATTTCACCTGACCAAACCTACCCAAAACACCGTGGACAAACATCAAAATACACTGAATATAGACACCAGTAGCAGAGTAGAGTCTAGTAATATTCTGATGCCACATGGGTACTTCGCCCTTGAGTCGAACACTTTTTGTATTGCCTTGCACCTATAGCCCCCGGCTATTGAGCCACACCGTGTTTGTGATGCACTAGCTAGCGTAGCCTTTCCTGTACCAAATACTGCAACCTTTTAGCCATACTTCGTTAAGAGCAAAATACGGGATTTTATCTACCTTCTCAAATTAGTCCTTAAGTCGAATAGACTAGCCCCTGACTCGAACTGATATGTTGATTCAGCCGTTATAGGACAATGTGGTAGCCAGAAAATTCGCATTTTTAGCTTATATTTTTCGAAATCACTTTTAATTTGGTGTCAAATTAAAACAGCTTAAGGAGATAATGAGATAGATTGCAGGTACATAAATGCAGATACACCCACCTTGTGACTCCTGGAACAAGTAGTAAACCTTTCATTTAAAAGCTCATTTACCATGTGTACTGTTCACTTATGTTAATTGTAGACATTGAACATAAGACAAAGATTTGTTTGTGCATTTAACCTGTGACTGAACGCAATTGCCAGTGATACAGTGAGTAAACCGTCTCCGAATCTATATGCCCGTTATGACGTCAGGGCGAATCGGTGTTCGTCTCAATGGCGAAATATAGGCTTGTGTTAAGGTGGTGATTTATGGTAAATGTAAAAATCTGCATAAAACCACAAAAAAGTAACGTATCTCCCTGAAAGTTAGCAGACTTCTTATTTTTGTTGTTCTTTACAGTTTAGAATACAAAATAGACGTACATGCTTCTTAAAAAAAGTGTTTTTATAAGGAAAGATCAAAGGGTAATTTTCTGCGCAATAATAAAAAAAATTAACATCGTTATTGAAAATTTAGGTAGTTCTGAAGGTGCATTATTGCATAATGAAGAGCGAGCTAGCAATTATTTATTCCAACTCTTTCTCAAATTGTAATGTAGACCAGATGAAAACGGTAGCTTTTTTCTCAAATATTCAACACATACAAGGTAATGTACACTGGATGCATTTATTAAATATAGGGTAGGCAAGCATACCTATATAACACCTACAGTATAAATAATACATTACTTACATGATCACTGGTGTGTAGATGAAATTGTTCAACCTTGTTAAAAATAGTCTCACCTGTTTCGCCTGTGTGTTTTGACAAAAAAATTTGGACACAGACCTCATCTTTTTTCTTCTGCTCAGCCTGCTAATGTGTGAAAGAGTTTGAAAAAATAATTGCTAGCTCGCTCTCCATTATGCAACAAGGAACTCTCAGCACTAAGTATATTTTCAATAACAATATTATTTTTTCAGATTATTGCGCACAAAATTACCCTTTGATCTTTCCTTATAGAAACAATTCTTAACTTTAAAAAATGCTGCATTTTGGGAGTCTGAATTGTCAGAAACAACATAAAGAAGGAATATGCTAAGTTTTGGAAAGATCAGTGGTATTTTGAGTGTTTTATGCAGATTTTTGTCTTTGCCCCAAATCAGTGATTATCACCACCTTAAATGTGTAAAATTTTGTAGATTTTTCTTATTTGACCAATTAATAATTATCTTTTCGAGCATTAAGAAGTCACAGATTAGTTTAACAAAATATGAAATTTCGTTGACTGAGAGTTTTCTTTCTATACGAAACTAAGTTTTTTACAAAATTTATGAAAATCCAAATTCTAAAATTCAGAAAGAGATCGAGAGGGATAAGTTTCGACGACAGATAGTTGTATAATAATTCATGTTGTATACTTTTGGCTCTTTTATGCATATTATTCATAGATTAGGGTAACGTCTGGTATCTAAGGACGAGTCATTTATTATCAGGTGTGTGGTGTGTGTGTGTGTGGGGTGGGGGGGGGGGGAGTCATTTATTATCAGGTGTGTGGTGTGGGGTGTGTGTGTATGGGGGGGGGGGGGAGGGGGTACATTTTCATATGGTTCACCGAAATATTTCTGACCCTCCAGTCTCACCAGAATTATTTTCCTTTTTCCGACCCCTTCCCCTCCCAGATAGGTGACAAAATATTTTATGACCCCCCCCCCCCCCCCCCCGCATCCTCCATCCAAGCTACCCTTCACACACACACACACACACACACACACACACACACACACCTATTTTATCTCAGACTGACCGCAATCAAAACCTGTATGAAACACAAAGAACATTTGTAACAGGTAATTAATCATGGTCTGTTTAAACCTTGTCTGCATTTCTTGCACTTTTTCTGCTTATGGCCTTTCAGAAATCTGTTGTCGAATGCTTAACAATTATAACGGTTGATAATATAAATTGAGCCTCGGTGGAAGGTGGGGGGTGTGGCACAGCCCCCAGAAGCCACAGTAGTTTTGCTGATGAAAAGGCACTTGGAGAGCTGATATCACAAACGCAGGCTTTAAATTTAATTGAGAACAAAATCGTCTACTTGACATGATTTTTTATCATATGACGTCGCATCTGCGAGTGTAATAAAGCCATGTATTAAAAACGATAATCCACTAGTGGATTAAATATGCAAATTACGTCGTAGCGTTATACGTTGACGTCCATTAAAACGTCGCGTTTTCTGATGGCGAAATCGTGACCTTTTAGTGCAAATTTTGCTTATAAAATGCGATGCTAGTGTCCTATGATAAATAGAATCTTGCATTCGTGCTCCTGTATTATTGAATTTATTAAACTCGTTGGTAAAAACGATAAGATGCTCGGCAAAGCCTCGCATCTTATCATTTTCCCCAACTCGTTTAATAAATTCAATAATACATGAGCACTCATGTAAGATCCTCTATATAGACACTCTCACACTGTTCTTCTGGCAAATCAGTGAAAAGATCTGTTTTAGGGTATGAAGCTGCCCAAGTTTTGTGTATCCTTTCCATAAATGTCTTAAGTTTTGAGTTTGAAAGAAAAGAGTCAGAAATTTTAGGAGTAATGGGAAGGGGTTGGGGGGTGGTGGGGGGTTGGGGGGGGGGGGGGGGTAAATTCACTGACGGGTCGATGTTTCTGTTGCCATGGTAACGGTAAATTAGGAGCATCGTAAAACATTTATTTTCAATATGCACCAAGCGAATGTGTGGTATTTAGATTCTGTAGTAATTGCTTATATATATATACTTTTGCTGAAGAGAAATAATACGCTTTTAGAATGCTGTTTGTATGTATGATTGCTGACAGTTTGACATTAGGGTGGCGATGGTAACGTCAATTTGTAACATAGATTAACTTTTTGTGTTTAGCATTGGTAGTCCACATATGGGATATCTTGAATTTGTATGAATTGTTAATATGCACTTTTTGCTGAAGGTAGATGATTTGTTTAGAAAATGGTGTTTTTAGGTAAATTTGCTGACGATGCGATGTTTCTTTTGCCATGGTAACGTAAATTAGAAATATTGTTAAACTGTTTATTCTCAATATGTAAAAAGCAAATGTGTGGTATTTAGATTCTGTAGGATTTGCTTATATACACTTTTGCTGAAGAGAAGTAGTATACTTTTAAAATGCTGGTTTTAAGTACGACTGCGGACAGTTTGACATTTGGGTTGCCATGGTAACGTAAATTTGGAACAAAGTGTTCCACTTTGTTAATAGCGTTGGTAGACAAGAAATGGGTTACTTAGAATTTGTATGACTTGTTGGTATGCACCTTTGCTGAAGGTGCATAATTTGTTTTGAAAATGATGTTTTTAGGTAAATTCACTGCTGCTTTGATGTTTTTGTTGCCATGGTTACATTAATTTGGATTATTGTAAAACTTTTTTTATTTTTGATATCGGTATTAACGAGACCTTGTATGAGTTGTTTGTGCACACCTTTGCTGTTAGCCGATAATTTGCTTTGAATATGGCCAATTTTGACAATGTATAAAACGTGTTTCTATGGTGACACTTACGTTGCTAAGCAACATAGTGCGAATGTTATATACTGAGCAAAAGTGAAAACGCTACATTATAGAAGGCAGTTTGTAGCTAAATCAATGATACTTGTTGCATGGATATCAACCTTTTAGTCGTGCAAGACATTCAGCAAGAGAATGTCTCTGATATTCTATATAACAGAGTTATCTTACTTTATTCAATTTTAGCATGTTTTGTATAAGATCAAATATGCGCATGCGCAGAAGCACACTTCTTTGCTGATTTTTGTTATCAAAAAGAAACAAATATCAATTACAAAGACAACAAATGTTCTCAGTATACTAATTTCTTAAATTTTCTTCAAGGCTTACTGGCAAATTCATGAGCTAATCTAAGCACTTTTTCTGCAATATACCTGCATAGGGTCCAAATTTGATACGAAATACATGTACATGAAAGGTTTATATTTTGGCATTTGTGTTATACATGAATAGGGTAGGTTATCAGAGTTCCAGCGGCACATCTGTACCCCTTTAAAGACCAAGTAACCCCCCGTGGGTTTCTTATTGTGTTTTCGAAGAAATAGCGATAATTCAACACTGTTTTTCAAAGAAATGAAAACACATATTGATGTGGACTTTCTCTTGCGATATGTTCGGTACACTAATTGTTTACCTAATGCAAAATGAGGACAATTGCATCATGAACTCCTTTTTAATATCAAGTTAAAAGTACCTGATCGACTGTTCCGTATTTGTACGGCAGAAAATCGGACCCCTGTTCACTTCGAAATGTGTTCGTTTTATCTGAAACGGTTTTTACAGCTATCCACTGGTATCATGGCTTTACACATGCATTTAGCTTTAAAATGCGTTCTTATTCATGGACCGTGTCTGGTTCCGAAAAAAAAGAAAAATACACAGGGGTGTCAGTGAAAGTTTCGAGATTTATTCACTGCGAACTGCACCCTGTCAGCACTAAAACTAGAATAAGTCAAAAATATGCCGCACAACCCCCAACTTTTTTAGCTATTACCGGTAGGTAAAGGTGTTGTCTATTCAATTCCATGCCTCAATTTGGAAAGTTTAGACCAGGAGAAAATTGGCAATGCATTGACTTTGACCCATTTTGCACTGTGAGCTATGGGATTTTTTTAGTGTAGTGCCACCTAAAGGAAACGCGACGTTTGTATGGACGTCAACACATAACGTTACGACGTAATTTGCATATTTAATCCACTAGTGGATTACCGTTTTTAATGCATGGCTTTATTACACTCTCATATGCGACGTCATATGATAAGTTCTTTTAATGACAGGAATAAAAGAATAATATAAAAAGTATCCCTATCTCACCAGTCTGTCTGAAAAGTGCCAATTTTCAATTTTTGCTTCGAGAAATTTTGTCCAGTTTACAAGAACTCTTTAACTACCGTTTCCATGGCAACCACTGCCAGAAACAGGAAATGCTTTGTGCTGTGAAAGTTTTTCATTGAGTCTGATTAAATGGAGGTAAAATTAATAATTTCTGTGACCAGTCACTTTTCACCATCTGCCTGATTCTTAGGGAGAGTGCTAATTAATAAATTCTTAAAGATAAGGGTGATATCTTAATTTGGCATTTAAGAAGCTAACAAACCCAGGCAAACCTGATTCACTGAGCTGCGATAGGAGTGGAGCTATGACCTCACCGATATCTACAAAGACCCATACATGATAGTGAAATTGTAAAATGAATTCATGTTTCTGATATTTATTTCTTTGTTGTTTTTTTTTGTGTGTGTTTTTTTTTACTGTTTTCTAATGATTTAATTCTTATTTTCATTTGAGAAGATGGCGAAAACCATACTCCGGAAACCTACGATGCATTACGAAGAATTCATAAACATGGTGATGGGTGGCTGGGTAATTAAGGGAGTTAGGGGGGAGTACATTTTTCCCAAATTTGAAAACAAAATAGTTTGTTGTTTCTTCTTCTTTTCTCTTAGGAATCCCGATAGCTGATTGGGCTAAGCACTGGTCTGATTTGCTAGCGGTCCGGGTTCGAGTCCGACTAGACACACAGATATTTTCAAACAACATCGCAATTCCATTACACACATCCTTTCATTACTACCATCCCATCGTCCTGATATGAATGAAATGCTGTTGAAAAGGACGTAAAATCGCAACATCACTCTCACACTCTCTCTCTCTCCACATCGTCTGATATTTTGTGTAGAAAAAGATGATGAAGCGGACACGAAATGTTAGTTGACCAGTTAATTTGCAATTGAACTCAAACCGACATCATTAAGTAGAGCCGCTACACGAGAAAACCAACAAAGTGGTTTTGCGCCCAGCGCAGACCCAGATCAGCCTGGGCATCCACCAAGTCTTATCAGATTCTTCGCTAAGCGCTTAAATGGTAGCAAAAGAGCTCAGCTACCTGCATTGCGGACGGTAAAGACGGATGCCCAGGCTGATCTGAGACTGCTCTGGGCGCACAAACACATTATGGTTTGTCGTGTCGCGGCTCACTGTATATGTTTTGCACATAGCTTTAAGAAGGCTTCAATGAAGTCTCAAGAAAATCCCCCATGGGTTTCAGGATATATGGAGCGGGCAAGCAAAGAGAGAAAAAGTTACTGAAGTCATGCACTTATTCCCTTTTCTCTGCATATTGTCAAATAATGCTTTATACTTTTTCACGAAGTAATTTAAATAACGGTTTACTATAAAATTATGAAGCAGACATAAGATATTAACATTTGAACTTTGACCTGCACGTGTGACCTTGACCCGACACGCTTGAAGTATATATATATATATATATACACTCACAACGTCTTTAAATATGCTCAAAGAATACAGAGAGTATGCTATGTAATATACAGACAGACGGACAATACCACACTATATATGACGACTCGTCTAAAATATGACCAAGCATGAATGAAAGATATACAAAACTTTTGCACCAAAGTCAGTTTAGTTCTGTTTCATAAACAACACTTGAGTTACCTCAAGGGAGGTACTCCTCGATTTCCTTTCGTTGACTGGGCGGTGCTGTTGGAGGCTTGCCATTCAATGTCAAAATCGAGCAGTCCACATGAAAAATCGGTAAAGTAGCATGCTCATGAGTTGTTACGCATAATTGGCAGATTAAAAATGACCGGTAAACACTATCATAAACAATTTCCATACAGGCACGCTACGTCGAAACGACGTCGGAGGAACGTCGATGCAACGTTATAACGCTTTACTGACGTGTTTACAAGGTTGTTCCGATGTCATAACGTTGCATCGACGTCGTCACAACGTTGTTTAGACGCTGTCTGTATGATGGGTTGAAAGAAAAAAAAAAGAATAATGTTGTGCGATCTCCGCACATTCCGTGCCTTTTGTGAAGGTGAGCTTTGTTCTGCACAAGTGAGCATAAAATCATTACCACATTATACCTTTTTAGAAAATATACTCGTCGAAGGTAAGGTCAGAAATAAGTACCGCCCAGTCAATGAAAGGAAATTGAGGAATATCGGTCTCACTCAAGTTGACTCAACACTCACTCTGTCGAGCCTGCTCAGAGCTCCGTCACCTTTTTGAATGCCATAGAGCCATAAGTTGGGTCTGCCTGTGACCGCTAGACGATTAACTGAAAGAATGGAGTGTGAGTGGAGCGTGTGCGACGTTCTTGAATATACCCGTAAGTCACCATAAATTTCTGGTTCCGATAGGGCCTGTTGCAAAAGACTTTTTACTCCGACCTTGACTTTGGAAACAATTCATAGTGTCGGCTACAGAATTCGGATAACATTTTGAAGTTTATGATATCGATAGCCCTGCTGGAGAAACTTAGCCGTTGAAATTTTAATACGGGCATTGAAGCTAGTCATATGACTACACGCTCTTACAAACCAAATAAGTTGAGAAACAATCCCGTAAGAGCACAGGGTATAATCGATTCCGCCAATTTTCGCTTCCTGCAGAGACTTTCCGTCATATTTGGCTTCCGCCGAGACTGTCCGCGAACTCTTGCTTCCTGCAGAGACTACTGTCCTCGAAAAATGGCTTCCTGCCGAGACTATCCGCGTGATTCTGCTTCCTGCCGACAGCCTCGGCAGGAAGCAGAATCACGCGGACAGTCTCTGCAGGAAGCCATTCATCATGTACAGAAGTCTCGGCAGGAAGCAAGAGTTCGCGGACAGTCTCGGCGGAAGCCATATATCATGTACAGTCTCTGCAGGAAGCGAAAATTAGCGGAATCGATTATACCCTGTGAAGAGGTAGAACGAGAAATGGTACCGTCCAAAAATGGTAAAATTACTATGTGAAAATCAAAGTCATTGCGTCTATAATTAATTTTGCATGAAAAAATCTGTTTGAAATAGATAAATTGAGAGATCTTAATCATCTACAGGAATGGGAAAGAGATTGGCAGATGGTATTTGACCCAGACAAGTGTGAACACATCCAGTTCACCAACAAGCGAAATGTCATACCAACTTCTTATAGCATTCATGGATAGACCTTGAAAGAAACGTCAATGGCAAAGTACCTTGGAGTCACCGTAGACAGTAAACTGTTCTGGAACAGCCATATTGATGCAGTGACGAAAAGGGCCAACCAGACTACAGCTTTCCTTCGCAGAAATCTTTCAAGCTGCCCAAAGGATGTTAAGGCCAAATGCTACAAGTCCACAGTTCGTCCACAGCTCGAGTATGCTTCGACGGTAAGGGACCCAGTGACAAAATCCAACATAGCCAAATTGGCGTGCCGCCAGGTTTTGCTGCAATGACCACCGCCGAACCAGCAGTGTCACTTCAGTGTTACAAGAACTTGGTTGGGAGGACCTTCAATCAAGGCGAGACAAGAGCAAAGTCACAATGATGTACAGGATCGTCAATAACCTCGGTGAAATCCCTTTAGGCCAGTACCTGACAGCCACAGGAGCAGCAACTAGAGGACACCATCAACGATTCCTGCCAATATTTTGTTCCACCAACGCCTACAAGGGATCCTTCTTTTCATCAACAGTCCGTCTCTGGAATGGTCTGCCTGCCAATGTCATATCAGCACCGACTTTGGATGACTTCTAGCTCCTTGTCAGTGCAGGTATCCTAAGACCGTGATTGTGAACAACATGTTTTTACCTGATTTTAACTGTACATAAGAACCTCCCAGCACGAATGTTTTTGGGTTATTCACAGTGCGACTATGCCAATATTGGCCATGCACTTAATTGGTAGATGTAGATGTAGATAGATATTTTGCCGGTGACTATTAACTTTTTGCAAACCAAGCGGGAAAATCCCCTCGCATTCCAAATCTTTGACTTTACCGATTTTGGCTTGCAAGCCAGTATTCATGTCGTTTAGTGATACCGAGTTATTTTCGGAAGAAACGATACGTCACGCTCATTCGGAAAATACCAGGAGAGTTGGCATATACTAAAATATGGAGTGGAGTCAACCTATGGAGTGGCGTGGTTTTTTGGAATGGTATTTTGGAGTGGAGATTTTACGTGAACTTATCTGACTTAAAATGTCTGGACAAGAAACCATGCCTCACCATTTTCGGGCAATGACCAGTTGCAAATGCAAAGGGGCATGTTCTTATTTCTCTCCTGGACTAGCCAGATTATGTGAATTACATAATAGCTTGCTTGAAAGCATAATACTATGAACCAAGCAAGGCCAGGCCAAGTATACTTTGGGGAACAATAATCAAACAGTATGGCCATACCGTATATTTATCCGAGTTAGCAGCATTAAGTCTTAAGTCCATTCAAGAAGTTAAGAACTTTAATACTTTGCTAAATAAAAATTAGCAAGAGGAAGTGTACTAACAATAGAACAACTCATGAACATTTCACTGTCTTAGCTGGGCAAGCCTTCCTTTTAAAAGGGAATTTTATATCTCCTATAGGCAAATGAATAAACAATAAAAATGATGATCATCTATAATGATAAAATAACAAGGGGGCAGGAGGGGGGCTAATAGAAACTTTGAGGATACGGGAGGTAATTCGATAACTCTTGGTCACAATACATTTTCTCGTCTGCTTAAATACAAACAGAAATGATAGCCCGGAAAGGCGTTAAGACGATTGAAACACATGAGGATAAGATCTGCAAAAACGCAATGCATGTTTAGATCGAACGTTGGGTATTTGGCATAATTATCTGCGTAAAATCGAGTAATATCCAGGTGTTCCTCTAGTTAGTCTAAGATATGTAGTCTACTGTAAATATAAAATTGATACGCGACACGACAGAACCAACAAAGTGGGTGTGCGCCCAGCGCAGACTCAGATCAGCCTGGGCATCCGTCCAGTCTGATCAGAGTCTTCGCTGTCCGCATTTTGGTAGCTCAGACCCTTAGCCACCCTTTAAGCGCTTAACGATGAGTCTGATCAGACTGGGTTGATGCCCAGGCTGATCTGAGTCTGCACCGGGCGCACCACCACTTTGTTAGTTTTCTGGTGTCGCGGCTCAAATTATCTTCATGAAGCCCGAGAAATAACTGGGTATTGCTCGGATCTACCCAAGAAGTAATACCGAACATGCACGGTATATGAAGCCTATGTGATTTGTGTCAGTAGTAGGAAACGACAACCAAAACGAACTGCATGAACTTATATGAGCCGCGACACGAGAAAACCAACAAAGTGGTTGTGCGCCCAGCGCAGACTCAGATCAGCCTGGGCATCCGCTGTCCGCATGATGGTAGCTAAGGCCCTTGGCTACCCTTTAAGCGCTCAGAAAAGAGTCTGATCAGACTGGGCAAATGCCCAGGCTGATCTGAGTGTGTGCTGGGCGCACGACCACATTGTTGGTTTTCTCGTGTCGCGGCTCATATATTAAACCTTTCATGACCTCTTCCCCAGATTTAGGCCTTAAAAAAAGGTATGTTTCTATTAACCCGACCGGTCCTGATTATTTGTGCTGACCCTGCAATTTTTATTGTCGTTTTGAAAAAAATAAATAAAAAGATTTCATCCCGACCGAATTTTGCCCCATAATTCTAAAGACTATTGACATACTAGAGAAAACATGATTTTTCTTTTCCCTTTTCTTCCTAGACGTTCTTAATTAACTTCATTACTTATGGTTTACCTTTCATTGTTGTTGAAATTTAACCCTGTGTATATTTTTGACCTGGTTTCACCCCCCCTCCCCCCCCCCCCCCCCCCCCCACAAAAAAAAAAAAAAAAATGTAAAAAGAAAAAAAAAAAAAAAAGATTTTCGACCTATTTTTTTCGGCATGTTAGTGGAAGCACACGATTAATTTTTCAGGCTTAACACACATATGCAGCTAACAACTAACTACATGTACACCGTCTAACATGGGGCCAGGGTGAAAAAGATCTGTTTACACACTTTTTTGTCTAATACAACAGAGCGTAAAAATCCATACCTAGATTACCTTTTGTTTTCTTTCAGCGATTTAAGGACAATCGATTCTGCTATTATTAAATTGAAAAACAAAAACAACAAAAAAAACACACAAAAAAAAAACGGTATTTTCCTAGAATCGAAATAGAAATTGAAACAAACAAATGATATAAAATACTTCTCAAATAGTTTACAAATAATAAATAGTTCACTATTTACTAGATTTTGAGACCATTGGTATGTATATTTATAACATAAATATTTAAATGATAAAACAAACTTTAAAGTCGTTGGCAATAATAAATATTTTGACGTATACGAATTTTATCATATAATTAAGCTAGTATTCATTCATTTGACTTTTCACAGCTGTAAGTCATTTGAACACCAAAGTATTGCGATATTTGCATTGTTTTGTTAAATGGATACAAAAAAGTACAAGAATTTTGTTTTTATACACCTCACGGTTTGAACAGGGTATCTGAATTAACACCGGCTAAAAATGTATGCTGTATAAACGTTTGAAATAAATAAATGAAAAAAAAAAAAAAAAACGAAAACACACACACACACACACACACACACATTAGAGACGTTCTCAGTTAAGCTGGGCCATTAGCTATTAATTTTGTCCCTCGTATTACCTTTCTTTAAATTACAAAATAACGGTCCTGTTTACCCTCTGACAAGTAGCCCTCTGTCTAAAGAAGTAGATAAAAGTACCAAGACATGCATGCGTTTTGTTAGACATTTTTAACACCTGTTCAAATAATGATACCCTGGTTTAAAAGGTGACGTTTTTAAATGTCGCAATATCGCCGTTGCATAGATATGAACGCACGGCAAAAAAAAAGATAAATCACTGCTTAAAATCAAGTTCCATTATTAAATTCAGGCGATTTCTTACATATTTCCCCGCTTAAACAATACCTAAAGGGTAGTTTTTGCTACAAAATGAGACTGGGAACTAATGTCGCAAATTGTATGTAACCTACGTCACAGCGGTAAATTCATAATACATGTATTAACTAAAATGGCCCGGCATCATAAAACTTACAAGATCACACGAAGAAATATGTGTTCCTCAATATTTTTTATCATTTGTGCAAATTCGCTCCATTTTTTTTTATATTTTACTCGACTTCAAAATACCTTACCCCAGCATTTTTTCTGTAAGAATGTAACCTTACGTCACGGGCTTTTCTTAAAACTGAGCAAAGCAATCGCTCTGAAACTCATGTGCAAAATCCTGCCTAGTAACAGCTACAAGATGGTGTGCTTAGATTTCATGCACTGAATCAGTAAATGGTATAAAAACGTTAAAAAGTGTGTACTGTAACCTACGTCACACGTAACCTACGTCACAACGTCACTAAGACCACGTTTTGAAAGCGTTGACGTCATTTGATTAAGCAGCGCTTCATAGAAACCCCCTTTCTTCCAAAAAAAGCAAAGAAAAACATTTTATATTGAAACCAGCCAAAATGACCAAATGTCAGTAGATTTATAAATGTGCAATGTTACGCATGTCAAAAAATCGTATGCGACATCGTACTTTAACTTATATAAATAACGTCATAAAATACGCCATTTCTAATTGTTAGGGTATGTCTCTAAACATGGTTGGTATTCCATAATCTAAAACTATTATCTGAAAATATTTTAAAGTTTTGAATAGATATAATGAGCATTATGGTCGTGATTTTTTTCTGGATTCTGGCATGGTTGTATATATGGCCATTTTTGTCCGCGAATGGCCCAGCTTAACTGAGAACGGCTCTTTAAGGCGTATTATTTTAATAACGTTATACAGAATGTTTTCATATTGTTAAGCTAGTATGTTTGAAGACTAGACTAGGCTAGTAAATATATTTACGTCGTAATGATGTATTCGAAAATGCAGTGAAACATAATATGAGCCGCGACACGAGAAAACCAACAAAGTGGTTGTGCGCCCAGCGCAGACTCAGATCAGCCTGGGCATCCGCCCAGTCTGATCAGAGTCTTCACTGTCCGCATGGAGGTAGCTTAGACCCTTAGCTACCCTTTAAGCGCTAAGCGAAGAGTCTGGTCTGACTGGTCGAATGCCCAGGCTGATCTGAGTCTGCACTGGGCGCACAACCACTTTGTTGGTTTTCTCGTGTCGCGGCTCATATGGCTTTGCCAGAACGTTCTCCATACAGGTCGCCTTATACATCGTTCTGCACGAGAACCACTGTTCCAAAACCTTCTGACAATCTTCATGAATAAATTTAAAATAATATTAGTTCGAAATCTTTTTAGCAACTTTTGGTTCCAAGTTCTTTAACCCACTGCCTTATACAGGCAGCGAACGTTAGAGGGTAATAAAATATATCGTCATCATTGCTGTTGGTCAGGAGCATAATTTCTCTACTGGGGCTACCAGCTGGGGTCGATGTTAAGCTTATGAAAATATGGCCTCATTGGCAGTTGCTTCCATATGTCTGTTGATGCGGTCATAAAAATGTTTGTTTAAGAGCAGCTGTGTCAAGAAACATGAAAAAGCCATTTTCATTTTGTTTGATTTTTCTTCACTTTTCTTTTGGGATATGAGCTTCATAAAGATGCTACAAGAAACTTGACGATAAAATACATTATTCAAGATTGTAGAAAGTTTTATAGCACAGTCTCGTTGATACTATCTTCTGTTAATGCCCCTTTCCCTGGTGAGGCCCATGTTCTGCTCCTAAGACTGTTTACACTAGCCACGCAGAGCTTTTGAAAAGTGCTGATAAAGTAAATGATGCCGACAGGGTTGCTGATAACCAGGGAGTTTCTTCTCAGAGCAGGAATCAATGGTTAGTGGACCTCTCTACAAAAGGTTATATGGAGAGCTGATCGCCCCAGAAGGGAAATTAATCAAATTATAAATTATGGTCCTGTCATGTCTAATTCTCATCACGATGTTCCCAATTTGAAAGTATTTTGTTCTGATTCCCAATGCATTTTGTCTAGAGTTCCTCAGCAGGCATAACAAAACGAATCTATTCGATACACCCACAGACTCCGAGTCTGCCCATGTCTCCAGTTCGAAAGGAAAGTGATTCATCAAGCACGCACATTATCTTAATTTAATATAAACGTTTTATTAGCCCACCTGAGTGCAAAGTGCTCAGTGTGATCTTTTGGAGTACCGCGATGTCCGTCGTACGTCCGAGACGCCCATCAACTTTTGATTTTGTACACTCTAGAGGGCACAATCTTGATACAGTCTTCATGAAACTTTGTCAGAATGTTTATCTTTATAAAATCTTGGATAAGTTTGAAACTGGGTCAGGTTGGGGCAAAAACTAGGACACAAGGTCAAATCTTAGAAAAACTTTGTGATCATTCTAGAGGGCCAAGATTTGTTCCAATTTTTGTAAATCTTTGTTAGAATTCAAATCTTTATAAAGTCGAGGCCAAAATAGGAACTGGGTCATATTGGGTCCAAAACTAGGTCACTAGGTCAAATCTTAGAACATTGTTTTAATTTTAGAGGGCACAGTTTTTATTCAATTTTATGAAACTTTGTCAAAATGTTTATCTTTGTTAACTCTAGGCCAAGTACGAGACTGGGTTATTTCGGGTCAAAACTAGGTCACCAGGTCAAATCGTAAAAAACTTTGTGAACACTCTAGAGGGAACAGTTTTAAACCAGTCTTCATGCAATTTGCAACAATATTAATCTCTATGAAAAATATGCCAAGTATGAACCTGGGTCATTTCGGGTCAAGAACTAGGTCTCTGGGTCAAATATTAAAAAAAACCTTGTGAAAACTCTAAGGGGCAAGGTTTTCATCCAATATTCTTGAACTTTTGTTGAACTTTTCGAACGACTTTAAAGCCGATTTCTTTGCCTTATTGATTTAAAAACGCTTGCTTGAAGCTTCATACACCATGTGTACGTTAAAACTAAGAGTGTAGTAAATTCAACGTCCGTAAAACGTTTTTACAACGTCAGGGTCGACGTAACCAGTTTGGAATAAAGTAAACCGGGACTGTACTGTTGCAAATGCTCCCAAAACGGGTTTCCACTCCAAAGGGGTTTAACTGCACATGTGGTTAAATCATATACACTTGCAGAATAACCCTAAAAATGCGCAAGTGAAATATATTACCAACTTTTCAAAAACCTTATTTATATGAAAACTCCCAGCAGGCAAACACAGCTGAATCAACATTGAATCCTTGCCGATTCTACGTCATGACGTTGAATCAACGAAAGCTTAATGTTGATTCAACGTTATGTGTCCAGTAGGCTACTGGTAGTGTGCATCATTTAGCATGTTTAGCTACATTAATGTTTACGGGTACAACTTCATGGGTTTCCGCCAGTTTTACATGGCGAGCCACCTTTTGTGATTGTTTGCTTACTTCTCTCTGCAAAGAAATCAGTAGCAAAATTGGTCCACTCGTAAGGGGAAGAATATGCTCCTAGGAGAGCAATTTCATCGGTTTAAACAATATCTTAGTCATATAATTTATGCATACATACGAATAACACGGTGGAGTAATATACATGATCTGACAGTAAGCATAATGCTTATAGTCGTTTGTTGTTTCCTGAATTCAATCCTTTAAGCTGTGAACCCCATGAGAAAGTAGGCAGACTTAATGAGAAGGCAATGATCAAAAACTGCCGCAATCGATCTCCATATCCTGTCATAAGTTTGCACCAAACACCAAATGGGAAAGGAATACAATCTGGCCCAGAGGTTATAAAACTAGAGTAATTCTCAAACTCAAAATAAAGCACACTGATTGGCTAGCTGGATATCAAACAACGTCTCAGCTGGTCGAAGAGTGTCTCAGTGTAGAGAAGGTGGAAAGAATTATGCTAAAGTTAAAGGAAAACACTCACTTAAATATGAACAGACTTCAGATTATAGATCTTGATTAGCAATTAAATTTGGTGAAAATTTCATGTAAATCGGACTTGAAATAAGAAAGATATGAAGATTTTTAAAAAATCAAAATGGCGGTCTCGGAGGTGGCCATTTTGGAATTTCCTGTCACGTGATAACTATTTAAATCTAGAATAAGAGCATAAATTGCTTACTTTTACAGTATTATTTGGTTTTAAATGTTTCTTTATGAAGTAAAATATAGATTTGCGCATTTCATTTATCTACAGTTTGTTTCAAACTACAATTATTTAGGATTTTCATTTTTGAATGTGAGTTAATGACGTCATTAACTCACAGATTTGCTGGTTCCCAGCTCAACATTTAAATATCTTTAAATTGTCATATCTTTCATATTTTAAGTCCGATTTTCATGAAACTTTCGGCGACTTTCATGTTTTATTAGAATCTTTAATTCGAGTCCAACATGCATTTTAGTGAGTGTTTTCCTTTAAGAGATGTAGGAATGAAAGGTCGCTACATTTTGAAGAAACACATCAAGGAAGAAATGACTTCAAAGAAACATTTTATAGTGGCAATGCTTGCAAACGCTTGGTGAAATAAGGAACCAAAATTATTCGTGTATACACAGGTTTGAAAAATATCTTCAAAACCGGTCAGGCCGAATGTCACAAAGATTTTTATTTCAGGAAAGGATAGTGGTGTTGTTGAATGCACCGTTGAGCAATGCGCATGGAGAAGCAAGATTCCTCGATCCAGACGGATGTATCCTAAATGCTTTTATTGATAAGAGATATGCAAGTGGCAAACGACATGAGGTGATGCCCTTTTTGACAAAGATGAAAGCAAATTTCTCAAATAGATTTGGCCATGAAAACGCAATTATTCTATTGTTTTCGTTCTATATACCATGTACACTTCCGGCATTCATGTGTGCTAACTTGATAGGACAATTTGCATTAAGATCGGAAAGTGCAATGATCGTTGCGTACGAAACACATTTTGAGACGACAAACATGCACTTATCATACGCTTCCATGAATCAAAAGAACGTCTACATCTTGCGTGTTCCACAGTTGGAACCGCCAGAAAGTTTCAAGAAACGATCTGATAATAGACTGAGATGGCGAATGAGAAAAGTCTCGACCTTTTTGAGCACAGGAACAAAACGGCGTCCTGAAGATGACGATAATGACTATAGCGACGAAAATGACTATAGCAACGACGACGAATGCACACTTGTTGATTCGTCGTTTGAAGGTGCATTTTCAACCATTGGCGATTATAGTCGAAGCAAGAAGATAAATAAAAACCAAGGAAATCGCAAAAGTATTCTGAGGACTGTTGAAAGTAAGAAATATAAAAAACAGAGGCAACAGAAAAATTATCATGAAATGTTTTGGTTACTTGATTAAGAATGTTAGGAAACTTGTTCATTGCTTCCACCAAAATTGAAGTACACGTTTCAAAAGAAACGTTTTATCTAGGAGGTTGATTTGGTTGAGGCTAACTATTAGAAAACGTGATCAACATCGGACGGCATGTTTTTATAAAAAAAAACGAGCAAATTCAGCGCATTTATGTCCCCCATTTTTACAGAAAGCGCTCACAGGAGAAACAAAGACAGCACGGGGCTATGTGCAGCGAAACCATCTTCAAAATTAAATATAAATGTAAGAAATTGTTCACACAAGGAGTGTATGTACTTTAACAGTACCGAATCCCCCTTCTATCCTTCATTCCGCCCCCACCCAAACACCCCCATTCACAGAGAAAGAGAAAGAAAGAGAGTAACAATATCCCAATAACCCTCAAAGTTTCAAGCCATTACAAAATTACTTGCAGAGTTAGTTGTGAATAGGTTTTGGGATCTGATTCAGTCAGTTCCTGAAGTGTAGTTACTCTTTAAATTTCAAACAGATTGAGGCAAACATCTATGAAGAGACTCACATTGTACACACAGCCTATGCACTTCATGAGTAATTAACCCTTAAACCCATATACAGTATCAAAAGGACTATAGAGTTGTGCATACAAAGTGTCCACTGTCTAGCACTTTGATAGAGTTCTACTTGTCATTTTTTGTATATTATTATTCCATATAAAGCGGTATCATATCTAAATCCAAGGTATACATGCGAAACTTTACATCGAATAAAACAGAAAGGAAAATGTAGCACAGATCATGGATACTACTTTGCGGCCACTGGGTGTGTAGTCAGGCAAATTTCATTTTCAGATTATATTTACAATATTACAATATTTATAAGCAAAATGAAAAGAACCCATGTATAATGTATATTTGTAAATATGTATATATGTAAAATAAGTATAAGGTTTATATTGCACTTGCTATGTTACAAATGAAAATGTTCCTATTTCGCCCATAATGATATGAGCTTAAAGGATGTGCGCTTGATCTTGCGAATGCGCAAGCTATACAAATACAAATTGAAATAAATTCATTGGCATAGAATCCAACCACATGACTGTCACATTTATACCTGCACGGAAAATCGATTTAAAAAAGTAAAACATATAAATATTTGTATCAGCCCTAGATAACCATTTGATCCTGTAACCATAATTAATCAGATTATCATTGACATGTGTGTAACAGTTCATGAATGGACATGTTTGGCATAATTACATGTACTTCGGTAAACGGGGTGGTTACGGTCGGGCGATGGTGCTGGGTAATTTACAGTGTCGGGGCGTCCGACAAATTTGGAAAATAGCAAGGCTAGGGCATACTGTGCTTGAAGCAGGTGCGGGTGGGGGTGGTTTGAACATTTTTTCTCTCTCGCCTATCATATCTCTTTCCTCCAGGCTCCCTTTCTCTGGGAGACGGCTCGATATAGACTGAAATACTGTCTCAAAAAGCCGTTAAATCCAAAACAACCAACACAATAACCAACCAGTTCCGGTAAATCCGAGCAATACCCAAATATTCCTCGGGCTGCTCGCTCTCCGAGCTGCCCGAGGAATATCTGGTATTGCTCGGGTTTACCCAAATAGTTATGCCGAGCGTGTTCAGTAAAACGTAGCAAATATAGAAAGTGTTAATGACCTAGGACAGAATCACCTGCCCGAGAAAACAATTCTCTCCAACCATTCAAATATATCCTCGACCGCCCAGCAATAGCAGGCTAGCAAACCCAAGCACAGAATACCGACGCAGCTATTGGGCGCAACAAAATCGTGATGTCACAATAGTGACAACGTTTTGGCACCATAGTGATTTCGCTGTGACGCCACGATGATGCAACCATTAAATCATCGACAACCGCAAAGTTACGCCACGCACACCAGCTAAGCTACGTGTCGCAGTATAAATTACACATTTAACAGTAGACTGGACAATATAGTACACAGTGAGCAGTACAGAGTTTACAACCAAATATTTACATTCTCAGTGCACTCATTGAATAGCCCTAAGGTAAACCATTAGAACGTTATGTAGTTTATACTTCAATAACTATATCGGTTCACGCGAACTCACATGACGTTGAGTGACGTCAAAATAAACCATGGTCTCTCCACTGTGGTTGGACATAGGCGGCGTTATGACGTCGTTAACGCTGACCATTCCGCTTTTAGGAGAAAACTGCGTATAAATGTTTCTCTGTTTCAACTTTAGCCCCTAACGCAAACTTGTTGTCAACTAATCGATAGAAAAGAATGTAAATATAAGCAATGATCTTAATTTTTCTGCGAAGTATAAACTACATTAATGTTAATTAAATCGTTGTATTTACCATAAATCACCACTTCAAGTGTATAGGTACACCACCACCATTTGTTCAAAGGGAGACAATTTTTATTGCTACCTGTTTCCTTCGCTTAGCGATGAAACCTTTTCGGGTCTGCTCTTAAAGGAAAATGAGCAAATTATTTGCTTTAAGACTTAAGGGTTGACCCCTAATGTTAAGAGAGGAAAGTGAAAATACATTGTAGAACAGTCGCTTCGCTTGAAGATACTTATTCACAACAGAGATCAGACGCATCCGCTGATGATATCTGGTCACTTTCAACCAGGTGACCTTTGAGTGACATTCTGGGTGTGGCTCGGAAAGGTGTATTATATGATTTGAGCCGCGACATGAGAAAACCAACAATGTGGTCTGCGCCCAGTGCAGACTCATATCAGACTGGGCATCTGCCTAGTTTGATCAGACTCTTCACTAAGCGCTTAAAGTGTAGCCAAGGGGCTAAGCTACCTTCATGCGGACAGCGAAGACTCTGATCAGACTGGGCGGATGCCCAGGCTGATCTGAGTCTGCGCTGGGCGCACAACCACTTTGTTGGTTTTCTCATGTCGCGGCTCATTTGTAATATACTGTATAAATACCATGCAAAGCACGCTTAAGCGCCAAACTACCACCGTTGACATTATGTTAACTTAATCAGTCTTTAAATCGACTGCCCAATTGAACTTAAGAAATTACAGTACGCTTTTTTTTCTGGTTTCGTCACCAGATATTGACAGGGTCACTGACGAGGCTTTATTAGCCGAAACTACGTAGTCTGGCCCATGTTCCTACTTCTGTATATATTCTCTGCTCTTGAAGGAACTATTTAAGATTTTAATTTTAGCTTGGTAAAGGAATACAGCCCAGAAATGAAAGAAGAAGAAGAAGAAAAAGGAGAAGAAGAAGATGAAGAAAAAGAAAGCTCTTGACGAGGAACAGAGAGACAAGTGTGTGCGTGCAACACAACCTGCAGGTACACAATATTGCATCAACAGTTAATCAACATTGATTCAACTTTATAACATATTCAACGTCATGGCATTGAATCAACTTGGGTGCGATGTTGATTCAACCTTGTGTGCCTGATGTTAATGGGCATGGTCTGGTCTAAATAATTGTAAATTTATAGAAGCTACAAAGAGTTCAAAAAACGTTCACACACACACACACACACACACACACACAAATAAATAAATTAGAAAGATAGAATAAATAATTAAAAACAAAGCACAAAAAAGTAGAGCTAATTCGAATATTGCAATAAGAAGGATGGTAATTTATAAGTCCAACATTACTTTTGTCTGTTTCACGTAAGTGTAAAATGTCATCATGAAATTCTAAATGGACGAACAAGGGGTGGAAATTTAAAAACTGATCTTTGAAGGGAGGCAATTCATCATTCTCAGCATGTTGTCCCCGCATGTTCTACATAAGGAACAAATGAGCCGCGACACGACAAAACCAACAATGTGGTTGTGCGCCCAGCGCAGACTCCTTTGAGTACTTAACAAAGAGTCTGTTTCAACTGGGTGGATGGCCAGGCCGATCTAAGTCTGCACTGGGCGCACAACCACATTGTTGGTTTTCTCGTGTCGCGGCTCAAATCATTTATTTTGGAAGGGTCGGATTTTTCGTGATATTCCTGGGGTGTGTGTGTGTGTTAAAGATCAATCAGCCATGGAGCTGGTCGGGGGGAGGGGGGGGGGGTGGTCATCTGTTTTGTTAGGCACATGGGATGAGGATGAAGGGATGTATTCTTTCATTAGCCTTCATTTAGAAAATGTGGCTCAGCTTCATGAGGACTGCGCCCCCACCCCCGCCAATCCCTCAGATTCCTCTCCCGTCCCCCGTTACTCCTACTTATTCCAATTAATTCCATTCTTTAAACACCAAAACAGCTCTTTCATAAAAAAATCTTTGCTTCATTGCCTAGATGAAAATCATTGATTTGCAAGAAGAACAACATAAAATACTTTATAAAATCATGCTGAAAATTTTATGCCTGCGTTTGTACCATCAGAGATCTAGGTACCAGTCATTAGCAAAAATGCTCTGGCTTCTGAGGACTTCGCTCCAGACCCCGCCCCTCCCCATCTCTTACTTTCATTTTGAGCTTTGTAGAGCATTCAGGATCAGATTTCTGGGTGAGATGGGTGAGTATGTGCTTAAAAAAAATCCAGAAAACATCAGCACAGACCGTTATCTGTATAAGAATTAGAAAATGTTCTTTGTGCTTCAAAGGCTTGATTCTGGTCATAATAACATAAAATGAGCCGAAACAAGACAAAACCAACAAAGTGGAATGTGCGCCCAGCGAAGACTCAGATTAGCCTGGACATCCGCTAAGTCTGGTCTGCACATAAGTCGACGCGAGCTGAATCATGGTCCTTGTCGTGTGGGTGAATGGTTGTGAGGGTGAGGGCGAGGGTGGAGGTGGAGGTCATTAACGGTTTTATGACTCGTCCTACTAAGGAATTTTTATCTTGAAAGTTTTAAAAGAAGAAAGAAGTTTATAGCCCAATGGCAAAAAATAAAATAAACTAATAAATAAATTAACAAATAAATAAAGCAAATACAAATGAAATTAGATTAAAAACATACAAAAGGCACCGATAAGAACCACTGTACTCTGAAAATTCATTCGTTGGGGGCTGTACCAATCCATGAGGGCAAGGTTGTCTTAACACATTGTTGACCTGTGCATAGTTTAAGGCAGTAAGTAATCTTTATTTTACATTTTCACATTATTTTCCAAGTGGATCTTGTAAAACACATATTCTTTATTGTCCTTGTTAAATGACAACGCTCAAATGGCAAAAGTACCTGAATTGCGTCCCATTTTACTGTGTATGTTGTTACGTTGCGTGTAGAAAGTGTGTTTACACAATCGATTCCTAAATCTCGATGTTTAATTTATTGTATTTTACGATTGCAAGCATTGGCTAATGCAACAAAGATAAAATGAACAAAGTATGGCATATTTCTGTTCAGCGACAGAGAATTTATTTGCAATTTTATCTCTGTACGCCGACTTTCGAATGTCGGGGGCACTGTCCCAATTGTTGAGTGCCGTAATATTGGATGTGTATGCAGTCGTCGGGGTACAGCTGGATGCAGTAGTTGGGTGCAAAACATATGTTTTTGCCAAATTGACTTAGAAAGGGTCCGTTTTCTGTGTGTTTAAAGTCCCTGCTGCAGCTTATGTTGACGGGATGTTCCCGTCGGTGTTTCGTTAGACATCTCCTGGTCATGGAGTGGAACGAGGTACCGAGGTGGAAACGGAATGCGGGTGAGCCAGCTGATCTACAGCCTTTGTCACAAATGGACCTGTGCAAGCTAAGGTGTGATTTTGCATGTAATGGTCCCCCAAAATAAACATAAATGGCTTCAGAACTCACAAAACTAAGATTTTACAAAAGGACACAGTGGGTTTCAAAACATAGATAACATTCAGGTGCCCAGATGATTTTTGAATAATTTCATTAGCATACAAACAGTGAAAAATGGCCAAAAAGTGCTGTAATTTTCGGCCAACCATATTTTTACTGCTTTTCAAATGTATTTTTCTGTTTTAGGATGACTAAAATCCCTCATTAGAGGTGGCAGTGTGATACAGTAATGTTTTACGGTGGCAGTGATGCAGATAACAGATATTTTGTTGTGCATATCCTTGACTACCTAGCCACTTAACAAACATTAAGGCCATGTAATTTTTTATAGTAACTTGGTAATGCACTGAAAAACAACCTTTGAACTAACAGATAAATTGTTATTCTTTGATATTTTTTGTACTTATTTTACACGTTCATATCCCCTTTTCAGACTACGGGACAATAAGCTTGGCTAAAGATGGAAATATTTTCCTGCTACGAGCTTATACATGTAGTTACATACCCAAATTTCCTAAACAAAGGCTGTCCCGTAAGTAAGGCAGACAGCAATCAGAGGCAGGCACTTGGCAGAGAAATTATAGCTTAATATTAAAGATACACTGCCATACATGGTCAATAATTGGGCAATGATTGAAAACTGTCTATGTGCAACGCGCTAGGAAATACTAAAGGTAGTTGAAACGTCCCATACGTAAGATTTATTTTGTCCCGTAGGAACAGACCATTCACAAGCATTATATGACTTCAACGGCAAATTTAAATGGTGGTTTATTTTTTTAACAAGCAGCGTGTTATATGCTGGTTACATGGTAAAGAGGCTTTTTTTCTAGTGGACAACTTTTAAGATTAAGAAAGGATCATTCTGAGGCAAAGTATCAAAATTAAGCTGAAATATCCAGATGAGAATTACGTGGTTTTAGCTCAGTAAAGGAAACTTTAATGCTAAAATACAACCTGTACCATACGTAAGATTATGATATACTGTACTGTTTACATGGAATTTTCAATGCAAGTACAAAAGCTTGTCTTCTAAACATCTAAGGATATCTGCTACGTGTTCAAGTTCAAAATAGCAACGGGCCCACTTGAAATTATTAAGTCCTCAGAGGGATACTGTATTTCTATGTTAGAAACAATTTTGATCTTTCAGCCTATGAATTTATTACACCCCATATAGGCCACTGGCTTACGACAAAAACAGAAAGGACGATAATTCTGCCTGTTTTGTCTCACTATCTTGACAGTTGTATAAAATCATCATGTTTTGAAAATGTGAAAATTTTGAAACTGAGTTTTGAGAAGTTATCTGTTTAAAATCTTACGTACGGGACACACTTAATTTGAAGGTTAAGAACCACTGTTCAAAAACTAATTCTGTTCACTGGGCTGTGTTTTGATTTTTTATAATTTCAGGGGCAAGACAAAGCATCAACTTCTGAAGTTTTAACTCATTTTCCTGTGCTATTTTTAAAGTTAACAGTAATCAATGAGCGTTTTTTTTCTAAAATATTTGATACTCTGTATGTTTTGAGCATACAATTTAAAGGCATTTTAAAAGCTGGTCTGTGTGTGTGTCTACTGAATGACTGATAACACTTTCAAAACTGCCATTGGAAACTCAATGGTAACACTGGTATGCTGAAATATGACTGGCCTCCTCCATCCCCTTTGGCTAAACTACATAAAAGAAGGGGGTCATAACAAGGAAAGAAAGCTAGAATTCGATATACACTGTTGTGGGATGGTGCATTTTTATATTAGTTGTTGTACACTCTCAACAGATGTGGCTCTATTGATGATCCGTTTTTACTCTTTGAATTATGGTTGACTTGTGTCTTATTTACTTTAAAGTGCAAGTCGCACAAAAATACCCGACTTATGGGTAAAAACAAGACGAATAATAACAAAGTACCCGACATATGGGTACAAAATACCCGACTTATGGGTACAGTGGTATTTTGCTGATACTCGACTAATGGGTACAGTGCCATCCCGACTATTGGGCCAGTGCCCCCAATAAATATTACTAGGCGTACAGTATGAAAAACTTGAATAACTTTCTTATTACACATCCCACAAATTTCTAACTTATAGATGTTATGTACATCGATATTCTCTTTAATTTTCATCTAGGAAATTTTCCCTGACATTACCATAAATGAACAAAAAAATTATGTTTTAGCGGTATTTTATTCAAAGAAATGTCATACGCTTACATAAAATGTACGACACAGCGGTTATGCTTCAATTTTCATGCCTGCAAATGGGACAGACAAAGGATGGGTATATCAGTTAAGGTACCCTGCCGTAAAAATATTTCAAAGAAAAATATGTAAGAATACATACCGTTTTGAATATCCATAGAAAATAAACAACAATAAATAAAGCCCCCTTCGACTGGTACAGCCCTCAACTACTGCAATTTCAGAGTACAGTGGTTCTTATCGGTGAAAGGGCTAATAAATAAAACTTCGATGATAAGGGAATTATTCGATAACTTGGTCAGGATACATTCCCTAGCCTCTTAAAAAAGTTGAACAGTTTCGTAAACTCCAAGGGGTAAACAAAATGATAGCCAGGAAATGCTTTAAGACCATTTAAACACATGAAGATAAGGTCTGCAGAAACTTCGATCTATGAAATTAGTAGGAAACCAAAATTGTCTGCACGACCACATATTTTTCAATCCTTTAATGACCTTCTCCCCAGTTAAAGACACATTAAGAACACTCCTAATTCATTAAAGGAAATGCCCCGTCTCCAATTCTTTAAGTTTTGGTGTTTAGCGTTTCCACGGCCGCATGGATTTGCTCCATAGTGCCACAGCATGACGGTATATACCCCGTCTCACATAGGTGCGACATATGAGCCGCGACACGACAAAACCAACAATGTGGTTTTGCGACCGGTGCAGACTCAGATCTGCCTGGGCATCTGCCAAGTTTGATCAGACTCTTCATTTTGTGCTCAAAGGGTAGCTAAGGGTCTAAGCTACCTCCATGCGGACAGCGAAGACTCTGATCAGACTGGGCGGATGCCCAGGCTGATCTGAGTCTTCGCTGGGCGCACAACCACGTTGTTGGTTTTCTCGTGTCGCGGCTCATATAAATACCTGTCTACACACCGTAGGTCATTCCATTTATAGTATGGGGGGCAGCGTAGAGTATTCAGAGTATTCAGTATTCAAGCTCAAAATTAAGCGGTATTCAATAGTCAAGGGGGAAGGGGGATTAGACCCCCATTTATGGTAGGAAATAAATATATTTAAATAGATTACATTTTGTTCTTTCAGAAATTAAAAACCAATTTAAATTGAAAATAGTATTTTCCTGGAATCGAAACAGAAATTTAGATAAACGAATGATATAAAAATATTGCTATGATAGTTGACAGAAAACAAGTATAGTATTCCTCAAAATTATTGAGAATTTTTTGCAAAGTGAAAATTAAGCAGTGGTAGTTGACAGATCATGTATATACTTAGTATCTTTATTTACTTAGTTAACAACATCCCTCTGTGAACTTTTCAGCATATCATTATTACTCATATGTTTGGGTCACAAATATTATCTCCCCTTGAATCGGGCCACCCAGAGATTTTTTGTCCGACTGAAAAATTATGTACCCTTACCAAATAAAACCGATATTTGTGGAATAGATAATGACAAATCAGTTGATTTTTTAATGGTTTTCTCATCTAGAGATAAGATGTTGGCGAACTGAAAACAGAATTTTGTGTGAGCTTGTCAGCTGTATATGGTGCTGGCGTTCAAACACGTGACTTCATTTCGAAAAAGTGCCCGAAATTGGGGGAAATTGCAATTTTGACAGAGGGTATGTTGCTCTGATTCAGTCTTATTCTATACATCTCGACAGAAACCGCACAAAAACATATTTTTTGTAAGGCTTAGTAAACGTGCTTTAAGGGATATGAGTTTTGACATGATTATCTATACCTTGCCAAAAATATTCCGTTCAGATCACAAACAGATCAGATTTTTTTTGCTGTTTCCGATACCTTCAATATTCTTCCTATAATATAACAGCCAGTCGCTGACTCAGAAACTGGAATTAGTAACTTTAAATTATACAAAATATTAAAGGCCACATCAATAATGTAGATTATGTTGAACAATGGAGAAAATAAACTATTTCACCTGAGATAGTCTATTTCTAGCAAAGGTAGTATAGCAAAACTTAGTCGAAATCAAGGGACATATTTTTACAGGGGTGTACCCTAGCCCATCCTTACCTACCACTGACGAAAGAAAATGCATCATACTGTCATTTTAGTATATCAAACCTGAAAAAGAGGTTCTTTTATTGTATTTTACGGGTTTAGAATATTGTTGAACATGTATGGCTGGCAACTGTTTGCCAAAATGCAATTCTCAATAATTTTGAGGAATACTGTATTTCATTAGATTTTGAGAACATTGGTATGTATATTTAAAATATAGATTTCAATGATATTAGTAGACTTTGAAATTGTTAGTAATTATAGATATTTTGATATTTATAATTACGCTTTACATTTGGCCAAATTGACATTCATTTGAGCCGCGACACGACAAAACCAACAATGTGGTTGTGCGCCCAGCGCAGACTCAGATCAGCCTGGGCATCCGCCCAGTCTGATCAGAGTCTTCGCTGTCCGCATTGGGGTAGCTAAGACCCTAAAGCGCTTACCGCAGTCTCTGATCAGACTGAGCGGATGCCCAGGCTGATCTGAGTCTGCGCTGGGCGCACAACCACATTGTTGGTTTTGTCGTGTCGCGGCTCATTTAATTTGACACAGGTCTAAGACAAACACGGAAGTATTGCAATATCCGCATTGCGTTGTGAAAGGGATACAAAAAAAAACAAGCATTCGGTTTTGTCAATATCTATATTTATAATACGGAATACAGACAACCAGCTAACAAATTTACGCATCCTGTAATAATCAGTAACTACTAGTAGTTGATCTTATGAATCGTTTGAAAACAAACCTAGAAATATAATATTTCTTAAGAAAAGCCACAATTACAAATCACAGCAGTCTCAAGGCGTATGTAGGTATACCTCACTGTTTTCCACCATTTCACGAAGGAAAACAGCATAAATTTGTGACTTCCTGCTTCCCTGTTCGAAATAAAGATGAAACAAAAATATGGACCCACTGAAACGGTGCCAGAGAAGCTGTATCTTAGTAGGTCTGGGGCCGTATTCATAAAACGACTTACTATGTGGTTGCTATGCTGTTGCTAAGGCTAAATTTCTTTGAAGGAGATTACCTACAACTACGAAATTTGCTCTGGAAGAACAGTCTTACAAAGACTGTTCCTCCAGACCAAATTTCATAGTTGTAGGGAATCTCCTTTATAGATATTTAGCTTTAGCAACCGCATAGCAACGACTTAAGTGGCTTTATGAATACGGCCCCTGATCTTAAGATTCGAGCCAGTCCCATATTTGTTTCTGATAATAAACGCTTGACCGATCATGCGCCTGTCTTCAGAAACAAATATGGGATTGGACCGACTCACAGCTATCAACTTGATTTTATTAAATGAATCCCATATTAAAACTGGTTTTGCTATGAAAATGAAAAACTTTGAATATGACAAACCTAAAGACTGTGTAACCCCATGTCCATTTTGCCAATATCTTTACATGAAGAGCAAACAATATTAATTAAAACAAATCCATATAAATCTCAAACAGAGCAAAAGACAGATCTGATACAAATAAAACGTTATTGTTTTCTTGATTGATAGTAAGCAGCATTGTTGAGAAGTGAGGTAAACACAAAATGATAGAATTGCTTCCCCTGAAAGTGTACCCGTCCACCTCAAGAGCAGAATATGTGATGTTCTTTGATCGCGTCATGTTAAATTGTCGAATTACGTAAGACTTATTTGAGTTAATATATAATTCTAGCCTACAATGAACATACGTGGATGTCATACAGCTTCTGAACTGGTCGAAGAGCATCTCGGTGTAGAGAGGACGGAAAGAATAATGTTAAAGTTAAGAGATGTAGGAATGAAAGCTCGTTTCATTTTGAGAAAAAGCATTAACGAAGAAATGACTTCAAAGAAACAGTTCATGGTGGCAATGCTAGCATCGTCCTTTGAAATCAGGAACGAAAATTATTCGTGTATAGACAAATTTAATAGATATCTTGAATATCTGGAAGAGATGTCGTTATGCCGAATTTCACAAAGATTTTTATTCAAAGACAGGATAGTGGTGTTGTTGAATGCACCATGGAGCAATGCGCATGGTGAGGCAAGGTTCCTCGACCCAGATGGATGTATCCTAAGTGCATTTGTTGACAAAAGATATTCACGTTTCGAAAGACGTGAGCGGATATCATTTTTGACAAGAATGAAAAACAGTTTCTGCTATAAATTTGGTCATGAAAATACAATTATTTTACTGTTTTCGTACTATATACCATGTACACTTCCTGCATTCATGTGTTCTAACTTAATAGGAGAATTTGCATTAAGATCGGAAAATGCAATGATCATTGCGTATGAAACACTTTATAATAAAACAAATATGCACTTAGCACGCGCTTTTATGAATCAAAGGAACACCTACATTTTACGAGTTCCAAAACTGGAAATGCAAGAAAGTTTCGATAAACGATCTGATAACATATCAAAATGGCGTTTTTGCTGCAATGACAACTGGATACTTGAAGACCGGGAATTTTACAAGTTCTCAGACGCTGCACATTCAAAGAAAGGCGGTCGAAGACTGTCTAGACGATGAATCAGAATAGCCGTGAATAAAATAGTAACAAGATAGACTCCTTGTGTTGGTGATAATGGCTATAGTGACGATGAAGATTACACAAGTGTTGATCCGTGGTTTGAAGATAAACTTTCGGCGGTTTACGATTACTGTCGAATCTTCAAGAAGATAAATAAAACTAAAGGAAATCGAAAACGCAAGCTGAGGATTATTGAAAGTAATTATAAGGAACAGAGACCAAAGAAAAATTATCATGAAAGATTTTGGTTACTTGACTAAGAATGAGCTAGAAAACTTGTTCATTGCTTTCATCAAAACTGGCATATATAAGCTTAAAAACTGGAGTACACGTATCGAAGAAATGAGCCGCGACAGGAGAAAACCAACAATGTTGTTATGCGCCCAGCGAAGAATCAGATCAGCCTGGTCATCGGCCCAGTTCGATCAGCCTCATAGCTCAGCCCTTAGAGGGTAGATAAGGGTGTCAGCTATCTTCATGCGGACAGCGAAGACTCTGATCAGACTGGGCAGATGCCCAGGCTGATCTGAGTCTGTGCTGGGCGCACAACCACATTGTTGGTTTTGTCGTGTCGCGGCTCAAATGTTTTATCTAGGAACTTGTCGGGGTTAACTATTACAAAACATGATCACCATTTGGATTGCATTGCGTGTTTTAATAATAACGAGCAAATTCAACGAGTTTATTTTCCTCATCTTTAAAGAAAGTCATCACAGGAGAAACGAAGACAGCTCGAGCCTTAGTGCATTCAAAACATATGTATAAGTAACGGTTGACATTCTTGTATGCTTTATATTGACATTGTTTCTCAACATACAACAACAACAAAGACGAGAAAAGTTTTATGGAAATAGCAGTTAAAAGTCAAGAGAAATTACTCAAAAGATTAGAAAGCAATAGTTATTATTTTTGTACTTGTACTTGTAGTCGAGATCGCTGTTATGCGTTTGCCCCTGAGATCCGTTCTGGTATTCTTCTTTGGTACTGGCCTTCGTGTTTCGAATATGGAGTAAAGCAGTCTGGCTGGAATTTTATTTGTAATGTTTTCCAATGGTTGTTTAACCTAGACTTAAACTGGTTCAATGATTTAGAAGCAACTACATCCTCTGGAAGGCAGTTCCATTGATTGATCACTCGTTGGGAAAAGCTAAATCTCCTTATATCTAAACAAAAGTTCTTTTTATACAGTTTCTGAGAGTGCCCCCTAGTTCTAGTGTCTCTAGTAAGTAGTTGGTTTTGATTACAGTGGTCGATATTGTTTAAAATTCTGTACACCTGTATCATATCGAATCGTAATCTGCGATACTGTAATGATGGTAATCCCAAATCCTTAAGTCTTTCTTGGTATGATTTTGTTCTTAGGAATGGCAGCAACTTTGTCGCTTGTCTCTGCTCGTTTTCCATTGCAATGCTATCTTTCTTATACATGACAGGCCACACACTGGATCCATATTCAAGGTGAGGTCAAAGATGGATTTAAAAGGGTACAAGAACGAGGCTTTGTTGATATGTTAGAATACCAAATTTCTGTTTGCAGTCTTCACACATTTCTGAATGTGAACAGAAAATTTTAGCTTATTATCAAAAGCCACTCCTAGGTCCTGTTCCTCTTGTACTGTGGCAATGGGGTCGCCACTTCTGTCCCTAGTCATATAAAATTTAGAAAATTCATTTTCAGGACACATGCGCATGTGTTTGCCTATTGTGTTGTTATATTTCAATTTCCAGGTTTCTGCCTAGTCTACTGACCTATAAATATCATTTTGCAATGTTTCTGCTTCTCTTGTATTTACTTTTCCGTATAGTTTTGAAATATTGTGAATTGAATCTGGGAGATCGTTTATGTAGGTTAAGAATAATAAAAGTCCTAACACACTTCCCTGGGGCATACCTGAGTTTACAGGTACCCATTTTGAAGCAGAAACATTCACCACTACTCTCTGCTGTCTATTCTTCAGGAAGTCTTCTATCCATGCTGCGATTTTTCCTTTTGTACCGTACCCTTTGAGTTTGGTCAGTAACCTCTGGTAAGGCACAGAGTCAAATGCTTTTGAAGGTCGAAATAAATCACGTCCACTGATTTTTTTCTAATTCTTCAGTCCATTTGTCGCAGACTTCTAGAAGCTGTGTTATACAGGATCGACCTGATCTGAAGTCATGCTGGTGCACGCACCGAATCATCATGACATGTTCTATCAATATGTGAAATATCATGAAACTATTTTTAAAGGGTATTTAAGTAACAAAGATGACAAGAGTCTTCCAAAAGTTATCAAAGCGTAAATAACACAAAAATATGATAGCAAGAATTATCATTTTTGTAAGTGACACATCGACATGTCCTGTGGTATACAGCCTAATTGTGAAGTATCCTTAAAATCAAAATATTAAAGAGCTCCTTCAAGAGCAGAGAATACATTCAGAAGAAGGAACATGGGCCAGACTACGTGGTTTCGACTAACAAAACCTCCTCAGTGACCCTAACTAATAGTCCAAACCTTATTCAAGTTATGGAGCAAACAAAAACATATACATGTACTGACGGAAAAATGAACTGCATATAGATGGACGCCAGGCTCATCGCTTTCGGTCGAGGAAAAACAGCAAAAGAATGCTTAAAGAAAAAGAAAAAACTTCTAAGGTGTCTATGAGCATAACATGCAAACTATATGCAATTCCTCGGACGAACCATAACCAGACCACATGGAAAGCATGAAAAAGTATTGTATAAAGCTCCATGAGAAATTGCTCATACACGTTGCTCCTATCTATGCACGTATATGGTAACTGAGGAGCTCGAAGCAAACGGCAAAGTTCTGACCGAGGAAAAAGACCAATAAAAATTTAATCCGATGATTATATAATTACCAACGCATGCAAAATCTCAGTCCACTGCAAAATGACTTGTATAGGGTCAAAACGGTTGGTATAAAAACTTTTTAAGGAGACGCGCACACAGGGTACTGTTTATGAACTTTCATAGCACCAAATTCCGAAAACTGACTTCAAAACGCAGAAAAAATGACAAAAAAATAATTGAAGGTTTTATAACACACACACACACACACACACACACACATACACACACACAGAGGCCGCATAGAAACCATCTTCAAAATTATATATAAACTGTAAGAAATTGTTCACACAAGGAGTGAATATACTTTAACAGTACCGAATCTCCCTTCTATCCTTCATTCCGCCCCCATTCCAACACCCGCATTCACAGAGAAAGAGAAAGAAAGAGAGTAACAATATCCCAATAACACTCAAAGTTTCAAGCCATTACAAAATTACTTGCAGAGTTATGTTGGGGATAGGGTTTGGGAGCTGATTCAGTCAGTTTCTGAAGTGAAGTTACTCTTTAAATTTCATACAGATTGAGGCAAACCTCTATGAAGAGTTTCACAGTGTACACACAGCCTATGCACTTCGTGAGTATTTAACCCTGAAACCCATATACAGTATCCAAAGGAATTTAGAGTTGTGCATACAAAGTGTCCACTGTCTGTGCACTTTGATAGAATTCTTCTTGTCATTTTTATGATTTATTTGTATATTATTATTCCATATAAGCCTGTATCACATCTAAATCCAGTATGTCTTTATCATTATCAGTATTAATATATACTCAACAGCATAAGAAACGCATATTTTTAATGTCTTGTTTTACCTCATTAACTGTAATGATATTTTACTTTTAACTTTGTACTGGGATTTGCCTTTACGTGGCCATAAGTTTTGCAACATTTCCTTGTCACAGTGCAATTCTTCGGAAAAAATATGAAGATTTTTGTCAAAAAGGCAAAAATCATAAAATTCTGGCTCACAGTGGCAAAAAATAAAGTATCAATACGATTTGCTGCACGTCAGTTTAGCATGATGTTACCAACTAGAAAACGATATAAAACTTTTAAGAAATTGAATCTTATACAGTAAATTCGCACATGCAAAAATCTGCATTTTCCAAAGTTTTTCAAAGTTTATGAAAATCGTCTGAATCATCAAATTATTAGGAAAATCTGGTAATTTGGGAGTCAAAATGAGTGAAGATATGAGCAAAGGACCCGTTTTAAATAAATTTTGGTTTGAAGTGAGAACGTATTTCGCTCACTTCCGGTTTGAGTTAAAAAAAATTTAAAGCCGAAAAAAATGTTTTCCTGGAAAAATTTTGTCTCCCAATTAGCTTACCGTAGACTGCCTTTTATGATAAATATGCAGTATGATTTTCATTCAGTTTTGTCCAGTGATTTCAAGGATCCAGCGCCCAAAATTTCAATCTGTGGTTGCATTATTGGAAGGACGTACAGAGTTACTTCCCTTTGTTAGCATACTCCATTTGAGTGTGACCACTTACCCTTTTATTTAACCTAAATAGGAACCCATTTCCAATTCGATTTCCTGAAAAATCCACAAAATTTTCTTTTGCTATCGCAAAACTTGCTTACATACGGGATTTGCATAAAGGGGCATAACTTTGTTTGCAAAGAGTAACCAATGCTGAAAGTTCTTGATGATGTTTCTGAGACATTGTAGCGTCCCAGATTGGGACGGCATCAGTTTTGGAGCCAGGTACAACTCAGTTCAAGGTACTAAGTTAATTGATCAGTATTTGTGAATTTTGAAATTGCCCCCTTGATTGTTTACGCTTTCGTTACGCATGAATAAACAAACAAAATTTCAAAAAGTTTTGCGACGAAGTGTACTCCATGCATTGATAATATCTCCCCTGTTTTGCCAATTTAAGCAGATTTTTATTTTCACATAAAATCATCGAAAAGAAATAATGTGCGTTATTTTTGCTTTTGAGTATATGACCAAGGTATAGCTACGTGCAAAAACTTTACATCGTATAAAACAGAAGAGAAAAGTAGCACAGATCATGATGGTGTCATGGATACTACTTTGCTGGCCACTGGGTGTGTAGTCAGGCAATTTTCCTTTTCAAATACAATATTTGAGCCGCGACACGACAAAACCAACAATGTGGTTGTGCGCCCAGTGCAGACTCAGTTCAGCCTGGGCATCCACCCAGTCCGATCAGACTCTTTGCAAAGCGCTCAAAGGGTGGCCAAGGGTCTAAGCTACCTCCATGCGGACAGCGAAGACTCTGATCAGACTGGGCGGATGCCCAGGCTGATCTGAGTCTGCGCTGGGCGCACAACCACTTTGTTGGTTTTCTCGTGTCGCGGCTCATTTATAAGCAAAATAAAAAGAACCCATGTAGTGAGTGAGTGAGCTCGGGTTTAACGTCCCACCAACAACGAGGTCATATGGAGACGGGACCTCGGTTTAAAGTCTCATCCGAAAGACCGGAGAAGCGGGGGATCGATCTTGCGACCCCTGGATTGGTAGTCCGGAGTGTTATCCACTACACTACAGCCGCTCCTAAGAACCCATGTAGAATGTATATATGTAAAATATATGTATATAATGTAAAATAAGCATAAGGTTTATATTGTACTTCGTATTACAAATGAAATATATTCATATTTCGCTCATAACGATATGATCTTAAAGGATGTGTGCTTGATCTTGCGAAGGCGCAAGCTATACAAATACAAATTACAAATAAATTCATTGGCATGGAATCCAACCACATGACTGTCACAGTTATACATGCACGGAAACAATGATCAATGTAATCGATTTAAAATAGTAATTATATTCATTTGTATCAGCCCTAGATAACCATTTGATCCTGTAACAATGTTTAATCAGATTATCATTGACATGTATGTATCAGTTCATGAATGGACATGTTTGGCATAATTACTTCGGTAAAGGGGGTGGTTGCGATTGGGCGGTGGTGCTGGGTAACTTACAGTGTCGGGGCGTCCTACAAATTTGGAAAATAGCAAGGCAAGGGCATACTGTGTTTGCATTAGGTGCGGGTGGGGTGGTTTAAACATTTTTTCTCTCGCCTTATATATCTCTTTCCTTCCTCCCTCTCTCTGGGATACAGCTCAATATAGACTGGAATACTGTCTCAAAGGGTCGTTAAATCCAAAACAACCAACACAATAACCAACCAGTTTCGGTAAATCCGAGCAATACCCAAATACTCCTCTGGCTGCTCGAGCAATACCGGGGGCCGTATTTATAACACAACTTAAGTGGTTGCTATGTTGTTGCTAAGGCTAAATTTCTTTTAAGGAGATTCCCTACAACTATGAAATTTGCTCTGGAGGAACAGTCTGAAAAAGAATGCCTGTTCTTCCAAAGCAAATTTCATAGTTGTTGGGAATCTCCATAGTAGAAATTAGCCTTAGCAACAGCATAGCAACGATGTGCTTTTATAAATACCATCCCTGGTATTGCTTGGGTTTACCCAAACTATGCTGAGCGTGTCCAACGAAAATAAACAAATATGAGCCGCGACACGAGAAAACCAACAATGTGGTTGTGCGCCCAGCGCAGACTCAGATCAGCCTGGGTGTCCGCCCAAGCCGATCAGACTCCTCGCTTATGGCTTGAAGGGTAGCTAAGGGTCTAAGCTACCTCCATGCGGACAGCGAAGAATCTGATCAGACTGGGCGAATGCCCAGGCTGATCTGACTCTGCACTAGCCGCACAACCACATTGTTGGTTTTGTCGTGTCGCGGCTCAAATATAGAAATTGTTAATGACCTAGGACAAAATCACTTGCCTGAGGAAACCATACTCTCCAACAGTACAAATATACCCTCGGCCGCCCGGCAATAGCAGGCTAGCAAACCCACTCCGGCAAGCACAGAATGCCGACGCAGCTATTATGCGCAACAAAATCGTGACACTGATGTCACAATGTTGACAACGTCGTGGCAGCATAGTGACGTCGCTGTGACGCCACGATGATGTAGCCATTCAATCATCGACAACCGTAAAGTTACGCCAAACATACCAGCCAAGTTATATGTCGCAGTATATATTACACAGTAAACAGTAGACAGGACGATGTAAATAGTTCTTAGCGGACAGATAACAGTTCACAGTGAGCAGTACACAGGTAACAACCATCATGTACATATGGCTATGCGGATGCGCAACATTAACCCTTTAAAAGCAGACGACAAAATTTAGGTCTGTATAATTCCAAAAAAAAATGTTTTGTCCAAGCTATATCATATTTAGAATTCAAAGACTAGAGGGATCTAGATGAGGCGGCTCATTATTGACTGCCTCATTAGGATCTACGCTGTTTGCAAATTCTGCTATTTTCGTAATCGGCGCTTAAAGTGTTAATGTCTCAGCAGAAATTAGAGAGCTAACAGCATGCAGGTGAAGTCGTATCTGAAATTTCATACAAACATCTGGGTTTTTTTCCCCAAGTTTTTAGAGGTTCACTGCTTTATCATTCCTGTTGGCATTTAATCTTAGATGTGAGTGAGTCAATAAGCAAAACAGACAAAGTTTAACACTGGAACGAAACTATGCAATGCACAAGTAACTTTCATCATTTAACCAGAAAGTTTCATGGTGATGTTTACAGCGTCTCCTGTCTTTAGCACACTTCTGTTCAAACCAGGTTTTCTGCATTTTTTCCGTCTCTGTTTTCCTTTACGCTGACCGATTCTTTTAAATGCCCTGCAGTAATCACTGGTATTGTAAATCTGATCGTTGTACCACAGGCATTTGACGTTTTTGGGGTCTCAGGAATACACAGTAGCCTCGAATATGGCCGGAAATCGCATCTTCTATAATGAGATACGAAAGTAGCCTCGAATATGGCCGGAAATCGCATCTTCTATAATGAGATACGAAGTATCGAATCCTTTTCGATACTTCGTATCTCATTATAGAAGATGCGATTTCCGGCCATATTCGATCCTTTTCGATACTTCGTATCTCATTATAGAAGATGCGATTTCCGGCCATATTCGAGGCTACTGTGTATTCCTGAGACCCCAAAAACGTCAAATGCCTGTGGTTGTACCAAGTGCCAGCATTAAAGTTTCTATTCTCTATATGTTTAGAAGTTTTACTCTTATTTATTATCTTATTAATATTAGCCTTTAGTCTTCGTCTCATTACTCGACAAGTGGCTTTATAAATAAGAACTTTGTCAGAAAATCTGTCGAAATCATGACCTTTGGTGGACCAATGCTGATTGCAGTCCTGACGCCAGTTTCTTTGATGTTGACTATAATCAGGGTTTGTGTTTACATCGTCTTCTGCTTTTGCCATTGGAATACGGGCTACACGAATGTTGGGTTTGTTCATAACAGCGTACGCATGCGTCTCGTTAGTCCAAATATTTAGAGACTCATAACCAATTATCAAGGTTTGCGTAAAGTTTGAAGCAAATTCGCCGATTAAGTTGGAGCACATATAGCCGCGAATAGTACATGGAATATAATAGGAAAACAACAAAAGTATGGAGTTTGAGTCTGTACCGAATGTGTGGTAGAAATTTCTGAACATTAGAGACAAAAAATTTATTCTTTCACTTCTATCACAAAGAAATACAGGGTCTTCGATAATGCGCTTTAAGATTTCTCCATTTGGGTCTAAGAGTCTTGCTTCACCATGCGCATAATTCCAGGGAGTATTTAACTCTTTCGGCGCCAAATTTTTCAGACGACAAATTTTCGTCTGCTCAAATCATCAGACGACAGATTTGTAATTGGAAATTTTAACAATCTAAAGACATTTTTCATAAAATCAGGCTTTTTAAGTTCATATTTGAATGGCAAACAGTGTAGATCCTGATCAGACGGCTCTTTTGAGAGCCGGCTGATCTGAATGTACGTTGTTTGCAAAGTCGCATTTTTGTGACTTTGGCGCCGAAAGAGTTAATAACACGGTTATCCTTCCGAAAGTGATATATCTCTGTTCAGCTCGATTAACTCGTTCCAGAAAACCACAGAATCGTTGCATTTCGGAGAATTCTTCATTCTGAATTTCATCACAGGAGACAACCATTGATATAACATACTGTTTCTTTTCCATCTCTTCCTCACCTATGATTTTCCGCATAAGCATGTGGGAATCCATTCCTATATATCTTAATTTTGACAAATAATTTTTCACCTTCTCTAAACTTCCAGACCCATTGATAGGTCCATTTTGTAATGTTCTATCTGTTGCATCAAAATTAAGCAAGCTACATTTGACAGTTACTCATTTTAGTCCATTCATAATACCAAAAATAGTAAACTGGGTATTTTGGATGTCTGCTTTCATTTTTGAAAAATCAAGATAATATTGTTCAAACAGTAAAATGCTATCAGTTTTCTTTGTGTATGTGTGTGTGTGTGCGTGTGTGTGGTTGGATTGTTACTATATACGGCATTTCATATACGGGCTTTGAATTCCTTTTTCTTTTCACTGTGAACTGCCTACTGGTAACAATGACTTTAGTGCATGTCCGTAAGCATGTTCTCTGTCTACTGTATATGAGCCGCGACACGAGAAAACCAACAATGTGGTTGTGCGCCCAGCGCAAACTCAGATCAGCCTGGGCATCCGCCCAGTCTGATCAGAGTTTTCGCTGTCCGCATGGAGGTAGCTTAGACCCTTGGCTTAGCGAAAAGTCTGGTCGGACTGGGCGGATGTCCAGGCTGATCTGAGTCTGCACTGGGCGTACAACCACCGTGTTGGTTTTGTCGTGTCGCGGCCCATATACTGTTTACTGGCTACAGTGTGTCCTGTATACTGTCCCTTTAACACATTAACGCCTAGCGTCCCATTAATACTCGAGAAGGAGCGGCGGTAGTATAGTGGATACATGTAACACGCTGGACTACCAATCCAGGGGTCGCAAGATCGATCCTCCCACTTCTCCGGTCTTTCGGCTACTTACTTTAAACCGAGGTCCCGTCTCCGCATGGCCTAGTTGATGGTGGGACGTAAACCCCGAGTTCATTCACTGACTCGTTTGGCGTGAACAAACGTTGCAGCCCCTGATCAGACGCCACAAAACGCTTAAGATTAATGGGTATTTCTCCTTAAAATATAATAAAATTGATTAAAATAAACTAAAACAGACTCCCCTTTATCGACAAATAGACTCATCCATTTGATAAGGTTAAAGAGTCTCCTGGGCATATATGGGTTAAATGAGCCTTGTCACACAAAATAATAATTGAGCCACGACACGAGAAAACCAACAAAGTGGTTGTGCGCCTAGCGCAGACGCAGATCAGCCTGGACATATGCCTAGTCCAATTAGACTCTTTGCTCAGCGCTTAAAGGGTAGCTAAGGGTCTAAGCTTGCTCCATGCGGACAGGGAAGACTCTGGTCAGACTGGGCGGATGCCCAGGCTGATCTGACTCTGCGCTGGGCGCACAACCACTTTGTTGGTTTTCTCGTGTCGTGGCTCATATGTTTTGTATATGAGAAGAGTAAAGACTCACAAAGGACAAAACGGAAGTGAAAGCTTTCAATAACAAACAAAGTCTAAAGCCGTGTTCATGTGCACTTTTTGCACCCGGGGGCAAATCTGCAGCCGGGTGCAAAGTTGCACCCGGAGGCAAATTTGCACCCCTTGAGTAGCGTTCGTATGCCAATAAATTGTGTCCATACGTACCTGGATTTGACATTAAACTTAGCACAAGTTACTCAGTTTTGATGTTAACGGGTGCTTAAGAATGACCAAAATCATTCTCTTTAATTTATGCAAATCTGTTTTAATGTCTGGACAGCCATAAATAACAGTCTGGTTTTCAATTTGATAAAGAGAACTTTTTATGCCCCCGCCATGAAATGCTCACGTATTATTGAATTTATCAAACGAGTTGGGGGAAAAAGATAATATGCGAGGCTATGCCGAGCAGCTTATCGGTTTTCACCGATGAGTTTAATAAATTCAGTAAATCAGGAGCACGATTCTATTTATCATATGACACTAAAATCGCAATTTATTAGCAAATTGGCACTAAAACGTCAGGATTTCGCCTTTACAAAACGCGACGTTCTTGTGGACGTCAACGCATAACGTTGCGACGCAATTTGCATATATAATCCACTGATTGTCGTTTTTAATGCCTGGCTTTATTACACTCTCAGATGCGACATCATATTATAGATTAAATTAAATGCCACCAAGCTTCAGTAAATCGATTCAGTATGTTCACACTCTGGTCAGTATGTTTATGCCTGCTTGTATTTAACAATGAAATCCAGTCTAACTTACAAAACACGCAAGTGCGTTAGAATTTTTGTCATTTTGACAAAATTTCGATACGCGCCGGCGTATTTGCGTATGGACAGTTACTCGCTGGCTTTCGAGGAAAGCTGTAGATAGTGTTGTACCAGTTTCACGTAAGACTCTAACTTTACGGAGGAGTCTCCATTTGTACCCGAAAAAGACCTGCATCATCTACACTGTACTTTTGTATTTTACCCATAACTTAATTACTTCAACACAGTTTCGAAAGCTTTATTTGCTTCAATAAATGTTTATTCGCTCTGTGAAAACTCCGTAACAACAATTTTCTTGTGAATACCATTCCTCTATCAGCAAATTCTTGATATTTGAAACAAGCTCGAGTACAGCCGACTAATTGAGAGATATAACCTCTGTATGCAGGTGTTGTGTGTGTGTGTGTGTGTGTGGGGGGGGGGGGGGTTTGAAGTCTTCTTTTCTGACAAGTTCTCCGTTGTCAGTATGTCAGTATAGAGGTAACGATCTATGTATGAGCAAGATGAACTGAACTCTGTAAAATCCTTTATTTCAAGTTCACACGAATAGATGACGTCAATCAACTCCGAAATCTTGAATCATACAGAAATAGAACACCATCTGTGTACAGATCGAATGATTGATCGATTAATTGATTCGATTGATATATAGATGAATTGATTGATTGATTGGTTGAATCGATTTGTATGTAATGAACTGATTGATTGATTGATTGATTTATTTATTTATTTATTAATTGATTGATTGATTTCTCAGCATACGTGTCGTTCAGGTATCAGGTGTCTAACAAAAGTCTTTTCACTAACACATGTAGTATAAACAATTTCTATCATCGGCTTAAAGCCAGCATACACTAAAAAGTCCTTAGACTAAAATGAATGTATACCTTTTAAATCATTCATTGTCAAAACCGACTAGTGCACTAATGAAATTGAAAAAGTAGCAGCTGTATGGGTTTTATCTGAGTATCTTTTACTGCGGATATCCTAAATATATGGGCAGTTATGTCTGAGCTAACTGTGTAGACCAAGAAGCAACCGGCGCCATTTACCAGCGTTTAGGCAACATCCACTGAGATTGCCTAAAATGCAAGACGAGAGGAAATCTTCGGAGATGTCAGCCGGTAGTTAGGTTAATTCGGTATTGTGCAGTGAAATCTTTTCCTTTTACCTATGTATATTGCTCCAGTAACATTTGACAAAGTTCAATGAACAAATTTCATTACACTGTAACACCTATATGGACGGACTTCTAACACGAACATTGAACTAACAGTCAAGTACCTGCCGAACTACTTTCAGTACGCGTAGCCTTTTCCTGTCAGTTCGTCGTTATTAGTCTGTCAAAATGGTTTGATGGAGAAAATTGTTTTACAAAAATGACATGAAGTTTTCAAATTATATGCTTCTTTGGAATAATATTTCCAATAAAATGACATGCGGCTCGGCAAAATGTTACTCAACGGCGATCTATACCACAATCATGGTGGTTTTATCGTTACAGTTGGTAAGAACCAAGGCTTTTGTTTTGGGGGTCAAAATCTATAATGACTGAGGTGGTGTGACAGAATTAAACGACAAAACGCCAATCTTAAAACTGGTAACAGAACGAATAAAATTCAGACATTTAGCGACTTATAGTATCATTTACATATCAACATCATTTATATTATGTTTTTAAGATTTTTTATTTCAAATTGTCTCTCATCCAAGAGGTCATTTGGTGCTAGAAATTGTATAGATCTGTTTGGAAATGGAATGGAAGTGTCTTCAGGTACGGTACCATATTCCCAGACTCTGGGTTTCCAGGTACGGAACCGTATCCCAAGACTGCGAGATTTCAGGTAGGGAGCCGTACCTGAAGACAGTTCTATGAGGATTGGCTGCTGGTACGTCAGTAAGTTTTCTATAGTGTGTATAAGTTGTTTTACTCATTTAATATAATAGTTAATCTAGCAATAAAATCACTCCTTAAGTTGCCATCTTGCCAAGGGAAATTATTGTGTTAGTCATTTGTGTTATTTCGATAGATGTAGATCGAAATGTACACCGGAGTGTACAAAAGTACACCGTCTGTGTCCCCTTCGGGGGTTAAGGCGTAAATGGAAGAAAGAGAAAGAAAAATAAACTGCAAAAAAAAATAGGAACTGTCTCCGGGTACGGTACCATATCCCTAGACCCTGGGTCTCCGGGTATGGAACCGTATCCCAAGACTCTGGGTCTCTAGGTACGGAACCGTACCTTGAGACAACCCTATATGAGGATTGGCTCCGGGTACGACAGTAAGTTTGCAGTACTATGTATTAAGAAGTTTTAGTAACTTTTACCCATTTAAAATATACTTAATCCAGCAATAGAATTACTCCTTGCAAAAAATTCATTAAGTCGCCATCTTGCTAGGGAAAATAATTAATGATAATGTGGTCAAAACAATGTGTTTATTTTGCATAAAAAATAACACGGTGTTTTCGCGCTCGTACAAATAATTATTGTTTTTCACACCTGTTTGTCCATAATAATAACAGTAGCATTCAACAATGAGTAACAGTTTTTATTCAATGGACGGATGAACGGCGCCCCGGCATTGCGGCTATGGATACGTTCCGCTGAGGTGCAATTAAATCAATTCTTTCTGTAATGTTAGTAATTTTTTGGAGGGGTGAGGGGGTGGCGAGGGGAGCTAAAACCAAATTTACAAATAAGCTCGTAATTACTGTACTTCCCTTCAAGTTGTGTCAGGGTCTGTTAATACATGAAATCAGATGGTACATTTTCAGGGGCATTTAAAAAAGTTAAAAGCAAGATACTCATGATAAATCTGGGCCGAGATTTTATAACTTGATGCGAGTGGACTTTGGCAAGTTTATGATATGGGCGAGTTAAGTCAAAAAAAATATGGGGCGGGTTGTCCTGGGCCGAGATTTTTGTGGGGCGCGTTGTTTTTGGTTCGAGTTGTCCTGATTCCATCAAGGCGATATCTGTTGGAGTGATAATAATCTTCATAAGCACACAATTAATTTCTCAATGTCATTTCGATTGAGATGTGCAACAACACTTGGAGAACTTTACTTGGCGCACATGGCATAATGTGCTCAAACAGTTTGACGAAAGTATTTCATTGCCCTGAAAGGCATATTCAAGAACATTGCATGCGTTTTGTTGGCGTCTATTTTGGGCCTACATTGCAGATTTTTTAAAAGATGGATACTTTTTAATAAACGTTATTGTCCATTTGTACAGATTATAACGAGATGATAGTTGTTTGCACTCTTCAGAAGTCATTGTCGGCGAGCAATTAGCGGGCGATCAAATAAGACATCTCGGCCGTGTTTTTAGCAGTTTGTACATGTAAGTCAGTCAAAATAACCCAGATGACTGACTCAGGTTATAATTTTTCCCTAGCAAGATGGCGACGTAATGAAATTTGTACAAGGAGTAATTTTATTGCTGGATTAACTATATTTTAAATGGGTAAAACTACTTAATACATTGTATTGAAACTTACTGCCGTACCCGGAGCCAATCCTCATAGGACTGTACCTGGAGATCCAGAGTCTAGGGGTACGGTTCTGTACCTGGAGACCCAGGGTCTAGGGATAAGGTACTGTACCCGGAGACACTTCCAAAAAAAAAGACACCGAGATGTCTTATTTGATTGCTCGCCGATGATGACATCTGAGGCCTCATCAAGAGTGTTGAAAGTTGTTGCCTTTCAGTTTTTTTCTCGTCCCCTTCGTGATTATGATCCATGTTAATGGGCACTAGGGTTGTCATTGCGCCATCAGTTCTAAAAGAAATGTTAACATTTTTTGTTTTTGAACCGCCAAGAAATATCTTCACATTTTAAAAACAGCATTATTGACTCAGACGACGCACTCGAAGCTTTCCGTAGGCAAGCCCCGCGTTAAGATCGAAACCTTAACAATTATAAATACTATAGGTTTTTGTTGTGCTATCCAGCGCAGTTAATTTCTGTCATGTGATCTTTGTCACGTGTAAATACACAGTGCTGGAAACGGCCAGTGGCCCGGTGGCCAAATGCTCCTAATTTTTGTTTCGGGCTACCAGAAATCTCCAAAATATGACCTTTAGTGGCCCAAATTTATCTTTCTGACAATACTAAATGAATGGGAACTTTAGCTAGTGGATAATTTGGGCCACTGAAAGTTAGGCCTGCTATGCTTTTGGGCCACCACATAAAACTTGCGAGTTTCCAGCACTGAATACATACTTACAAATGTGAATGGTGACACAATAAAACAAACAGGTTAATCCAGCTTAAAGTTGAGACGCTTTCTGTTTGATTTATGCAACAATTGACTTCGGCATTGGTGATGTTTTGTAGTTGACCAGCAAACACTATGAGTCCTGATATGATGGTCTGGTCGGGGTTTACCCGGTTGGACATTTAAATCTGTTTTTTTTTCCCTTCTTTCTTGTTTTAAAACTAGGTACTTGTCGTGTCTTACATTGGTTGTTCCAATAGAGGAGTCTTAGCGGATTGCTGACAAAAAGTGCTGACCCAGATCGGGCAGATATGAGTCTGCACGATTTGTTTTTGCAATTCAACGGGGATACTAAGATGTTGCATACTTATTATTATCCTTACGCAAAAGTAAAAGTACCGGAAAATAAGAGGTATTTGCGGCATCGTGTGACTTCCCTCAAGATAGGCAAGCTATTCTGATGGTAGTGTCTTGCTTACGTTACTGCCAAACCGAGTGGGTCCTGATCAAGTGGACCCGAATGGTTTGGGTGTCAAAGGTCTGTAACGTTTCTGTCCGGATACTGAGAATCATTACGGTATCTTGTTGTCTAACTAGTTTATATAAGACATACAATGTCGAAATGTACTGTTAAGTGGCTGATATCTGGACACTGGTGAATACTCTTAGCACTTGATTGCTGACAAGCTGTGCGAACTCTGATCGGGGCGGTCTGAGTTCGAGCAGCTTGTCTTAACTCAACTCTTGTGTCCTGATATTGTGGGGTGAAGATGGTACCTTTTAATGTAATAAGTCACGTCAATTATGGTGTATATCTTAAGTATAAGTTACTTATCCATTGGACTGTTCGAACTGACGTTTCTAAATATTGGCTGCTGCCAACTTCGAAGAACCCTGACTAGATTGGTCTTAGTCCGGGCAGTTTGCTGTAACCATGGTAACATTTTTGTCCGGCCGTTTAAAGTAAATCTGTTAGTAAGCGGGAAATCGTCATCTTCATTGGGGGATACGTCTTTGAATTTGGGCTGCCTGGTCCGGACAGGGTCATTCTGGCGGACTGTGCGAACCCTGAGCAGGCTGGTCTTGGTCTGGGCGGTTTGCTTGAGGTTCTTGTCCGGATAGTTGGAGTGGACATGGTAATTTGGTGCGCAGTCAATTATTTATTCAGTTATCTTTTTGTACACTTGAAGATGGCGATATGCGGCTGCCCAAAGGTAAAGACTTAGACACGTTTTCAATTCCCACTGGATTCATGCAGTTTTATCATAACGGGAATGCTCTGTTTGAGTGCTGACAGATAGTGTAGACTCTGACAGAACGTGTCAGGGTCTGCATGATCTGAGCTAGTACTCAAGTCTGTATTTTGACGGTAGTATGAGCTTTATTTACCTTTATGTGTCCGAAAAGGACAATGTACCGTTCAGAGGAAAATGTTTATACATTTTTTTTTGTTGCCACAGCATTTTCCTACGTTGGGCCGCTTTGTCATAACAGGAATATCTATTAGGCTGATGCCGAAACAAGCAAACCCTGATTGGATGGGTCTGGGCATGCACTGTTAGAGTTAGCAATCCTATATGAAAATTCAGTGCGCAAATCGTACAGACGGTTTGTACACTGAATATTAATTTTGGAAGCTAGACGCTAGTCATATAGTATTGTTCCTATAGTGATGTTCGTCCAGACAGAGAACTCCCTATCTAATTAAAGTTACTGGCAAATGGGCGAACCCTGATCGAGCTGGTCATGATCTGGTGATTTACTACAGTGTATCAGTATGCATATTAGGAATGAATATGGTACATGTATATGTATCCCTTTTATTGGTGGTGTATCCTCACTGAACAAACCACCATATTCGGTATGACATTCTCTTCTAAGTTTGGCCGGCTTAGTCTCGACAGTGTGCTGGCGATGGCGAAGTGTACGAATCCTGGCCTGATTGGCGCTGGTTCTGGCAGTTTGCGTTGCAATCCCTGTCCGGATAGTTAGAGTGAATATGGTGTTTTGCTGCTGAATGAATTATTTTGTACGTAAGAAAATGAACATGTACTGTTTAGTAGGATATACTTGGTCGCATCACCATATTTGTGCGACATTCTCCTCTAAATTTGGACTACTCTGTCCACACGCGAACATAAATAATTAAATGTCGGCTGGCTCACTGAGAGAACACTAGTCCCGCACGATTTGAGCTAGCGATTGTCACTGAATGGTTGGGGTATCGCACAACAGATATTCGTACATCGGAAAATGTACTATCAAGGAGCAAGACTGCAACCATTCCTACTAGCGTTTAAATTGTAACTTTCCAATTAATCTCTTATTTTATCGTCTGATCACAACCAAATTGAGCTTAAAAGCTCAACTTTTAAAATAAGGATACAGGGGGGGGCAACTTTGAAATTTCATACCTTAAAGCTGATGGGGAACTGCATTTCTGGGCACTGACCATTATCATTCTTATGGTAACATCATTCTTTCAAACGTAAGAAACAAACAGTACAGCTTATCCAGTCGGTGATGGTCTGCTGGAAAACTGTCAAACTGCGTGAACCATGACCAGACTGGTCTTGATCACGGGCGATCTGACATTGCATTTTTCCAGACACCTGAAGCGAATGTGGTATTTTGCTCATGGACAATACGGATAACGAGTTACATGTACTCTGTTACGATTAATATTTGCTCATATTGTTATCTTTGCTATGCCATCTTCCTCCAGATTTGGAATTGTTTATCCAACCAGAAAATTTTGTTAGATTAATGCCAAATTGTGTAAATCCTGATCAGGCTATCCTTCGTCCGTGTAGTTACCTTGAGCTTTTTTAGTCCGAAAATTTGGAGCGAATATGGTAGTTTGTAAATGGTGTACATTTAAGCGGCAAATATCTGGACACTCATTCTCTGATATCTGCGCAGCTCTGTCCTGACGGAGCTGTTCAACGAGGTTACTGACAAACCCTGTGGACCCTGATCAGACTGGTCTTGGTCCTAGCGATTTGTTTCAGCATTCCTGTCTGGATATTTGAAGTTAGTATGGCAGCTGCAAACCACTACGTCAGAAAGTTCAGCCGTAAAATATTTCCTCCTCCAGAGAATGGCTCGACTGTCGAGAATGAATGGTTTGCAGACTGTGTGGACGCTGATTTGGCCGGTCTACGCCCGCGCAGTCTGCTTCAGCCATTTTGTTTGAATACTTGGAGTGAATATGGTACTATATATTTTATGGAACAGGCGGAGTGAGCCCGTATGCACCTGCAATACTATCCAAGTACGTAACTGAGCCTTTTCATTAGTTTATCCTGTTTCGGGGCTTTAGTGCCTCTTTTTTTTTTTATTGCCAGTGTACAGGCATTTAATAGGCTATCTATGCCAAACCATGTGACAAGGGACCGGTATAGTCTTCGTGCAGTCTATTTTCCCCCGACTTGTAATTCGTGTAAACGGTTGATGTGCTGACTGGCGGGAGCTGGTCTGAGTGCGCGTATGCGCTGACTGACCTTGTCGTTAGCTAGCTGAGTGCCGCATGGCACCGTATCTTTCCTATGGTAAGGTCCTATATTTTGTACATTAATTCGGGGTAAAAAGACATGCACCGAGGACATGAAACAAACACTTCTCAGCAAAGGATTTTCCCTCCAGACGAGCGCTGTTATGCTGTGGCTCAGGCTGATTCCTTCTGGTAACTGAGATGTTTTTTTGGGGGGCCAGTTGCGCATTAATACTTGTACATCAGAACTGTCCTATGTATTTCTGAGGACGTCTTGCAGAGCCCGGCATAGCAGCGGTCGATATTTTTGCAGCACTTACTTAAAATACCCAGTAGCCAGTATCAATATGTGTTTATCTTTCTTGTTCTATATACACTTTATCTGTTCTTTTCAGTCGTCATGTTGTCTCAGTGTCGTCAGTCCCGGTCAGTTTCCCTTTTGCATCCTTGAAGGATGGGTCGCCGTTCGATCCCTTTTGGCTATTTCTTTTGTATCTCTTATACTTATTATCATGTACATAGGGCACTATAAATATACTTCAGTTGGCCTTGGGGAGTCGGATGGTGTATTTCAGTCTCTTCGGTTTAGGACTGTGTCTAAGAGACCGCTTAAACGAGCTCTCATTCCATTTTTACTAGCCATCATGTTATATATATTCAACAATGTGTCGACGTATAACCTTGTTACTTTCAGCATCATACTGAATATTCATCATAATGCAGAATTATTTAGGCACATCAGGACACCGTACTGCAAACGTTATTCATGTTCTATGCAAACCAATAAAGACTTTTTCTATTTTTCATGTTTAAAGTTTGCGGTAAGCACACTACTCTTGTGGATTTCTTGCCTAATTCTATTATGTGGTGATGTTCATACAAACCCTGGCCCAGACTCTGTCAGAAGCATTTCACTGTCCAGTAGTTCGTCTAGTCTGTCCTTAGAAAATAATCACAACTTCTTTAGTATTCTTCACCTCAATGTTCAGAGTTTATTGCCGAAAATCGATCTTATCAGATGTGAATCTGCTGCTTATGATGTTATGATTTTTACGGAGAGTTGGTTATATCAGACAATTCCTGACGACAGAATTTCAATTGAGCATTTTCATGAGCCCGTAAGATATGATAGAAACGAACATACCGGGGGAGGGGTTATTGTCTATATACGGGACACTATCTCATTTAAACGCAGATGTGACTTAGAGATCCATAACTTAGAGGCTATTTGGGTAGAAATTTCCTTGAGGTGTAAAACGATCTTAATCGGTGGCTTCTATAGGCCGCCAAATAGCCCTGTAGAATATTTTAACCGGATTACTGAAAGTTTCGACAGAGCATATAACACCAACATAAATGATCTGATAATTCTAGGAGATTTTAATTACAATATGCAAAGTGCAAACAATAACAAAATCCATGGTCTAATGCAACAGTACAACTTGAAGCAACTGATACAAGAGCCAACACATTTTACCGAATCATCTGAATCGTTAATTGATCTAATACTAGTCCGGAATGTGAACAACGTCATAACAAGTGGAGTATATGATACTTTCTTAGAAAGTCAAGTCCGATACCATTGTCCAGTACTATGTGTACTAAAATTCAAGAAAGCTTTGTTAAAGTCATATAAAAGGCGTGTATGGAACTACGACAAAGCAGATTTTAACCTTTTCCGTAACTTGTTATCAAATGTCGATTGGAACTGCATTATAAATGAAAATGATCTTGACAAGGTTGTGGAAACATTTACTAATATAATTATTCAAACAGCAGAAAAATCTATCCCAAACAAAATAGCTCCTATTCGACCGAATGAATATCCATGGATTAACGGTATGATACGAAAACTTATTCGTAGACGTAAACGACTGTATAGGCGAGCAAAACGGACTAACTTACAACAAGTATGGCAAAATTGTAAGAAAACAAGAAATACTGTTATAAATGAAATAAGGAAATCAAAACAAGAATACTTTAGTAAACTTTCGGATCAGTTAAATGCAGATAAGATAAACCCAAAACTCTTCTGGAAAATATCTAAACAACTTCTAAATCTTGACCTGTCTTCAAGCTCAGTCCCGCCACTTAATGTAAATGGAGATATTCTTGAGACTGACATAGACAAAGCTACAGCTCTTAACTCTTTCTTTGCTGCTCAATCTACAGTAGATGATAGTAACACGTCACTGCCGGCGGTTGGTCTAATAAATCATCCTTTGCTTAATTCCATAACAATAACAAATCAAGAGGTTCTAGATGTATTGCGATCATTTAATGTTTCAAAGTCCTGTGGTCCCGACCTAATAAATCCTCGTCTTTTAAAGGAGGGTGCTCCATACCTCCTAATTCCATTAACCTATATCTTTAACTCTTCCCTCAGCCACAGCGAATTCCCAAACGCCTGGAAAAAAGCAAATGTGATCCCTATTCATAAGAAAAATGAAAAAACCTTGCCAAATAATTACCGACCGATATCTCTACTAAGCACAATAGGGAAAGTAATGGAAAGGTGCGTGCATAAACATTTTAATCCATCTAAAACATTTACCATGACCGTTTCTCGTAAAACAGCTGGTGTGCCTCATCCACCTCTTTTCTTAGCAGGTACAAACATACAAGTGACAGATACCTATAAGCACCTCGGCATACATTTCTCAAATAACCTGTCTTGGTCGGAACATATAAGAAGCATTACACGAACTGCGTGGCAGAGATTAAATATGCTTAGGGGCTTAAAATTCAGACTTAAGCGATTTTCCTTAGAAAAAATTTACATATCATTTGTCCGACCGCTATTAGAGTACAGTGACTCTGTGTGGGATAACCTTAACCAAGAAGAAATTAGTTTACTGGAATCTGTACACACAGAAGCTGCTAGAATCGTATCAGGAGCAACCAAGTTGTGCAATATCGAAAGACTGCTCTCAGATCTTAGTTGGGAACCACTCCACAAACGTCGTCGGAAACACAGACTTGTACTTTTTTATAAAATGGTTAATCATTTAACTCCCGATATTTTGTCCAATCTAGTACCACCTTATGTAGGGGAAAGTAATCGCTACAGTCTGCGCAATGCTGATGACATACAAACAATTCATGCACGGACAAATCTGTACTTTAACTCTTTTCTTCCTGCTATTGTTAGAGACTGGAACAATCTCCCATTGCATGTTAGGCAGAGTGACTCAGTGGAAATCTTTAAAAAATACCTTAATTCAGACCTATTACCCTCACCTTCTTTTTATAATGCAGGTTCCCGGCTTGGACAAGTACTCCATACAAGACTACGTTTAGAATGCAGCTCCCTTAATGCTCATCTTTATTCAAGAAACTTAGTGGATAGCCCTTTATGTGCATGCGGCGAAATAGAAAATACGATGCATTTTATATTTAATTGCCCGAATTACTCGGTTGTCAGGCAGACTTACTTGGCTGAGCTTACTCATCAATGTACTTTGAGAGACTTAATGGTCGGCAACGATGGCGTCCTACCGTCGACAAATGAAGACATCTTTGTTCGGGTTCAAGAATATATTCTTAATACAAGGCGGTTTAATACTTAACTTACTTTTCTCAGCATACAACGCATAAAATTGACAGCAGGTCCTTAAAGGATGAAACTGACCGAGACGACGAAAATGAATGATCTATCTCTCTCTCTCTTCTCTATCTCTCTCTCTCTCTCTCTTAAATATCGTGTATTCCAAAATAAAGTTACTGTCACTTTCATGTAACAGATGTTCTAGTTACATTACAATTTAGTTTTCAATAGTTTGACAATATGTATCTTACCTTATTTATGCTACATACTATTTCGCTGTAAATTTTATTGTTATTGTAGTTAGATGTGGATTGTTCTTATTTGTTAAATAACAATCTCACATTCAACAGCTTAGCAAATGATCCTTTTGGGGAGATGGTCTTTACAAGCCTAGAGCTTCCGACCAAATCCCGATAATTGATTCTGTACATTTGTATGTGCTCGTTTTCTTGAAATAAATATTGTTTAAACCAAAAACAGCATCAATTTGGAATAAAATGTCTTTTGCATATGAAGCTTTACATTCATTTGTTTGTGTCAGAAATTTGAAAAATCCATGGTCAAAAGGTATTTTATAAAATACTTTTAAAAAAAGTCTTTTAAAACATATCATATTTTCAATTTTACTAGGTAAAATGACAACTTTTAAGCTGGCCAATAAAGGTTTGGGAGCAAGTAATACAGGTAACTATCAGCAAATATCAGTGTAATTATTGGCCAAGCTTTTAAGGTTTCCCTTGACCATTAATTTAAGGAGTTTTTGGGACCCACACCCAATTATTTAAGGATCTGGTGCCAAAACTAAAAAGTCCTGTGCTCTAAAACAAGTCTTACAAAATGTCTGAATCAAATATCAGAATTTTATAATTTACTTTATCATATGACGTCGCATCTGAGAGTGTAATAAAGCCATGCATTAAAATCGATAATCCACTAGTGGATTAAATATGCAAATTACGTCGTAACATTATGCGTTGACGTCCATAAAACATCGCGTTTTCTAATGGCGAAATCGTGACGTTTTAGTGCAATATTTGTTTATAAAATGCAATTTTTAGTGTCATATGATAAACAGAATCTTGCATTCGTGCTCCTGTATTATTGAATTTATTAAACTCGTTGGTGAAAATGATAAGATGCTCGGCAAAGCCTCGCATCTTATCGTTTTCCCCAACTCGTTTAATAAATTCAATAATACATGAGCACTCATGTAAGATCCTCTATATATATTCTGAAAGTCATTACTCCAGAGCCCCGTTATACCATGGACCGATAGACCGCTAAAACAGGTATAATGTGGTTGTCCTGTATCGTCTAAAAAAATGAAGAAAACTCTGCACAAAAGTTTCTGCGGTTTTTGGCAGTTTTTACAACATCGGAAAATAATAGAACAGAATAGAATAGACTTAAAGTTAATTGGGGTGGTTACATAAATTTTAAATCAATAACGTGTCAAAAGTTATCACAGATAATCAACGTGTTGATTGTCTTTCCAGAGTGTGAACACTGATAATATTTTGAAGTGTCTCCTGCCAGCAGATAATCAACGTGTTGATTGTCTTTCCAGAGTGTGAACACTGATAATATTTTGAAGTGTCTCCTGCCAGCAGGCTGGCAGGAGACTTTTTGGTCTCCTGCCAGCTGGCTGGCACTAGACCTGAAAGTCTCCTGCCAACCGGCTACTGAAATACTGATGAGAATATTACATTTTTAGCTCACCTAGCCCGAAGGGCCATAGTGAGCTATTGTCATACCAATGCGTGCGTCGTGCGTCGTCCGTCAACACCTAAAAACAAATATTCAAACATCTTCTTCTGTAAAACTACTGGTCCCATGGTTCTCAAATTTCACATGGAGCATGACCTGACTCCAGGGTCTCAGAATTGTAAAATTGGGTCAGGTTGAAAATCCAAGATGGCCGCCATTACTAAAAATAGCAAAAACAACAAAATAAACTTCTCCAGAACCACTGGGTATATTTGTCTGAAATTTGGCATGGAATATCAGTGAAACCTTGGTATTCAAAATTGTAAAAATGAAAAAAATCTGTAGCAGACTTTTGTCACAGTGACCTACTTTCTGTTTACGCGTGTAATTTTGCTCAAATGCCAATGTCAAAAAATGACCTTTTTAAACAACTTCAAACAACTTCTTCTCTAAAACCACTGAACCCATGGATCTCAAATTTCACATGGAGCATGACCAGACTGCAGGGTTTCAAAATTGTAAAATTGGGTCAGGTCAGGAATCCAAGATGGCTGCCGTTACTAAAAAATGCAAAAACAACAAAATCAACTTCTTCTCCAGAACCATTTGGTATATTTGGTTGAAAGTTTGCATGGAATATAAGTGGGACCTTGGTATTTAAAATTGTAAAAATAAAAAAAATCTATAGCGGAATTAGGTCACAGTGACCTACTTAGCGTTTACAAGGCCGATTTTGCTCAAATGTCAATATCTAAAGAAGATGCAACCAATTCTGACCAGATTTGGTCAGAATTAGTTCTTGAATGGAATTATTTCAATTTTGTGCCAGTTGACTATCCAAGATGGCCACCATGGGGGCCGTTACTAAAAATAGCACAAACATAAAAATGACAATTACTCAAGAACCCTTGAATGGAATTGGACCAATTTTGTGTCAGAACGTTCCTTGCATGAAGCCGTTTCGATTAATTGCAATTTTGCATTCCAAGATGGCCGCCATCTGGTGTTACTAAAAATAGCACAAACATAAAAATGACAATTACTCAAGAACCCTTGAATGGAATTGGACCAATTTTGTGTCAGAATGTTCCTTGCATGAAGTCGTTTTGATTAATTGCAATTTGGCATTCCAAGATGGCCGCCATCTGCCGTTTACTAAAAATAGCACAAAACATGAAAATGACAATATCTCAGTAACCGCTGAATGGATTTTGACGAAATTTGTGTCAAAATGATTCTTGCATTGAGATGTTTCACAAATATCTAACTGTAGACCAGTCATATTGGCCTCTGTTACTAACAATAGAAAAATGTGAAAATTAGAAAATCTCAATGGAATTGGGTTAATTTTGTGTCAGAATGGTCCTTTCATTAAGCTTTTTCGATTTTTTGCATTTTGGCAATCCAAGACGGCCGCCATCTGCCTTTACTAAAAATAGCACAAAACATGAAAATGACAATATCTCAGTAACCCCTGAATGGATTTTGATGAAATTTGTGGCAAAATGATTCTTGCATTGAGGTGTTTCAAAAGTAAATATATAAAGACCAGGCAAGTTGGCCTCTGTTACTAAAAGTAGCAAAATGTGAAAATGAGAAATTCTCATTTGAATTGGACCAATTTTGTATCAGAATGGTCCCGTTGCACTATAGCCAGGTGAGCGATATCAGGCCCATTTGGGCCTCTTGTTCATGGCATTATGATGGATAGCTATATTTTATTATATTAAACATTTAGTTAACTAATTTAATGTTTTATTAATCTAAATTTTCATTTTAGTCTGGCTTTCAATATATAAAATTGGAACTTAATCCCTTTTTGTTTGGACATTAAACAATCTTAAAATTAGCTGGATACCCCTCATACACCATCATTTGTTTATTATTATACTGCTTACTTTTTTTATGATGTGATTTCAGTTTATTTGTTTTAATAGCATTCCAATAGCCAGCTGGCAGGAGACTTTTAGGTCTAGTGCCAGCCGATTGTCAGGCCAAGCAGTAAATACGTTGATCTACCTGGTTATGGCTAAATAAGCCCTATGAAAATGTAAACATGGTTTTTCAGTAGTAGGTGGGGTATTCAGGGCTGTTATCATTATACCGCGACATCACTTATAAGTTATAACACAGTTTGATTTTGTGTCTCCCGGCACTCCAGTGTACTTTGTATTGTGCCAAAAATGATGTAATTTATAGATAGAATTCATCCCTTTGAATTGATACTTGGATTTTGTTTTGAGAGTCCCAGTGGATGCACAATTTTTTTTTCTGGGAGTGCCAAACATCACTTTGGGGGTCTGAACCCCTGTATCTGTGTCCAGGAAAACCCTGATCGGCCATATGACCTAAGGCATCCGTGCAGTTGATACCATGGGCCGTATTCATAAAGCCACTTAAGTCGTTGCCATGCAGTTGCTAAGGCTAAATATCTATAAAGGAGATTCCCTACAACTACGAAATTTGGTCTGGAGGAACAGTCTTTGTAAGACTGTTCCTCCAGAGCAAATTTCATAGTTGTAGGGAATCTCCTTCAAAGAAATTAGCCTTAGCAACAGCATAGCAACCACTTAAGTCGTTTTATGAATACGGCCCCATGATTTCTCACGCTTTTCAAGCAAGGTCACGGTATGACTTCCATGCCCGTGTGGTTATAGTAGTTGGTCTAATTTTTTGACAACAACTAAATACATTCTGAAATGGAAAAATAACACAACATGACATTAGAACATCTGGTCCACGAATGTGGGCGTGGGTTCGTATCCCACTTCTGACACCATGTTATGTTTGTGGGCTATGAGACACTCAGAAATAACTAATCACCATTTATCTATACTATTTGTATATTGAAGATTGCTATTAAAGAACTACAATGTGGATACACAGGCTTACTATAATACTGAGAGATGGCTGATAAAACTTAGTAATGAAGAAGCTTCTGTTTGATAGACTAGCTACAACTCTTGATTACAATACTCTGCACGTGGTGGCTTGGCCATATAGGTATCTCATTTCTAAATTTCTTTTGTACCATATAGGCAGGACAGGCTTCATATTTTGATCTTGAAATGTGACAAAGATACAGTTCTTATCAGAGCCCTAGATAAGAGGGAGTATTTAATGATAATTAAGGATGATTTTTGTTATTTCTGCATAAAAACGTATGTTGTGACCCCACATCTGAACCATCTCGACGAGACGGTTCAGATGAGGGGTCACAACATATGGTTTGAACAAAAGATAAGAAAAATTATCCTTAATTATCCTTAATCTAGAGCTGTCTTATTTTATTCTTTTTCAGTTGAGCACAATCGAGAGACAAGTGTTTGATTTCCTGGGTTACATGTGGGCGCCCATCATCGGAAACTTCTTCCAGATCGTCTGTACAATATTCGGAATATTTGGAACATATCAGTATAGGCCTAAATTTATCGTGGTGGTAAGTTCTAGTATTTGGCATATTTCTTCAGTTATTATTTCCTGATTTTCCTTTCCAAACTTACCCCAACTGCTGTTAATCAGGGCCAGTTTGTTCAAAGCATCTTTAGCCTAACTGACTCGTTAAGAGTCAACTCATTAAGTGTTTTACAACTTTATAGCCAATAACACAGATATTTTTTGTTGAAAATATGTGAGAAGCTTGCAAAAGCTTCTCACATTATTTCAACAAAAAATGTTGGCGTAATTGGGATATTTTGAAATGTTTGAAATTTTAACGTCTCGTTAACTAACAAAGTCATTAGTTTTGAACAACCAGGCTGCAGACTTGTAATTCAGCTATATACGATGGGGTTTTCTCTTTCAAAACAATCTCAAAAATCGAGATCCGTCTCATGAGGACTAGATTTCTGGGATTGTTTTGAAGGGAATACCTCCATCTTGTAACGGAATATGTAAGTAATGCCAGTACCTGGCCTGTACTGTTAAAATTCTGAAAATTGGGACACTTAAAATAATTAAGGCTGGATGCTAAGAAATCATGTTAGGAAACCATTTGTGGAAATGTTCAAAATATCGCCATCATATACCACAGAAAACTTTGCCTAGCAAAAAGTAGTATTAAAGTACCACAGACCTCAAAAAATATCATGCTTACATTTGAGTGCTTGCACGTAATCATGTTTAATTTCCATAATTTTAAATTAATTGTATTGAATGTGCTCTGCTGAGCACAAGTCATTGTCATAGCATTAATTCAATAATTATAAGGCATATGTAGGGTGTATTTAGCTCCCTTTGAAGCCACACCTTGATTTGCATACAACATGATTGTACAGATTAAAGCTATAAAGATTAAAGGAAAGTTGAAAGAAATTTTGGTTTGAAATATACCATATTTAGTAAATGAAAGATTTTTTTGTTGAAAAATTGGCAGAGCTAATAGTATACTGTAAAAGTTATAAAAATTGGAAAACTTACTGTAATTACCCTAAATATTCGGACAAACATGTCCGAGCAAACATTGTAGACCCTGCTCCAACTGCTTCCAAAGGAGCAGTTTGATCAGGGTCTGCAATGTTTGCCATTGATGAAGCATCATTTGGATGCATTAAGGTGTGTAAAATCCACTTTCTTAGAATTTTTGAACAATAATTTTACTACTTTTGTGTGTCCAAAATTTTAGGGTCATTACGGTAAATTGAACAGTAAATTGCTTTTTCAGTGCAGTATTGTGTCTTTAGAAAAGATGCTGATGGAATGACAAAAAGTGTCAACTCTGATCAGACTGTTCCTCTAGGAGCAGTAAGATCTGGGTATGCACAGTGTGCCTATCTGTCAAATACAAGCTGGCTGCTAAAGTCAAATCAGAAGTGGTCATACGGTATTAATCGTAATAAATGCCCCTGCTCTAATATCACCCCCTGTCTCTTTTCCAAAAATAATGTTCTATTAACTTGCATTAATTTCTGTTTGCTTCTCTGGATAAAGTAGTTCCTTGAAATGGGATCTACTCTTAAAGGAAAGAATTTGAGAGTTGACCCCTACTGAGACGGGAGGCAAAAATAGTAGAGTTGCTTCCTCTGAAAGTATCATACCCATAACAGTTCTATTGCTTATCATAGGTATTTTGGCAGTAGCTGATTTTACTACACTTTAGGCTCTCAATAAGGCCATACTTTTGCAAAATGTAATACCCCATGGGCGTTTAATAGGATAAATAGGGTAAATAGAGAACTATCCCATAAGATAGATAAAGGAAGCTACTGCCATTTTCAGTTTTGCCTTCCTTTACGGTAGGGGTCAACCACGAAAGAAAAGAATGTGCTCATTTAGGCCCGTTAGAAGGGTGTTTTTCCCTTCAGGGAAGTGAACAGGAAGCTGTGAAAGTTGTTCTCCTTTGTAAAAAGGGTGGAAAAACATGGTGGAAAAACATACACATCATTGAAAATTGTGAGTGGAAGAATTGATAGCTTAAAGAGCCCATAAATTTAAATTTTATGGTAACTCGTAAAGAGCCAAAAAATGCAGACAAAAAAATTAGTGTCTGCAAAATTTCAGCAAGTGTTTTATCCAAGCTACATGTCATATTGAAAATTCAAAGAATATAGGGTAAACAGTGTGGATCCAGATGGGGCTGCTCATAGTGAGCAGCCTCATCTGGGTCTACTCGTAAAGAGCCTAAAAGTGCAGACAACAAAATTAGTGTCTGCAAAATTTCAGCAAATGTTTTATCCAAGCTACATGTCATATTGAAAATTCAAAGAATATAGGGTAAACAGTGTGGACCCAGATGAGGCTGCTCATAGTGAGCAGCCTCATCTGGGTCTACTCCGTTTGCAAATTGATTATTTGGACTATTTTCGTTTTTGTCCCTGTAAGTGGTAAATATAAATATGCTACATACCTGAGTACTATTTTGACATTGAACAGCTCAACAAATGAACAGGGGCCTGGTTCACAACGAATCGTACGATTGAAATTCGTCGTAAGATGATCGTACGAGAATCTTACGACCAAAAATCGCTTTCATGAAAAAAATCTCGGTTTCACTATTGTCCTCGTAGAACTCAATTTACGATCAAATCTACGATACCTAAAGGGCAGTCGTAAATTTCACTTTTTCTCCTCTTTCATCGCACAACATACTCATACTCAACTTTTGAATAGATTACATTTATCTACTGTCTTTCTGAAAAGCATATACCAAGTTTTGAGCAAATCAGCCAATTAACAAAATTCCAAATTTATGATAAAATCACCTAAGGGTGATTTTGAGTGAAGTTTTTCCTGTACGATTATCGTACGATTGTCGTGCGATTCTTGCGGGATAATTTACCTGCAATGTATTAGAGACTATTCTCAAAATCATTACGGCAGCATTTGTTCTTATAGAGAGAAATTATCTTACAAGAAAATGGGAGGTTTTAGGACTGTTTGAACCCCTAATTAGGTGATCTCTGATCTGAGGAGACTGCATGTTTGTGTTCAACGGTATGGCACGCCAAATGCACAATAAATCTTTAAACTAGGTTTAAGAAATTTTACCCTAAGTTGAGCTTCAAACCTTGGTTTCAGTTCAGTCATAGGTTTCAAATCTGATTTCAATACCCGGATTTGTAAAAACGATTATAGAAAATTTCAATTTTCAAAAATTAGTTTTGAAGTTAAAACAAAGGATTGAAAACTTAACACCTAAAATTGAGAATGCGAAATTTGGCTTGCTATACTATACAAGCGAATTATTGCGCTGACCACAAGGTTCTGCAGTGCAAGTCTGAAAGAGCTGATACAATCACAGACAGCATTTGGCAAAATAAAAAGACCCGAGTTTAATTCCTCGGAACTTCTTTCTCAAAACTGTATTTCGAAAATCGAGGAAGGGCATGGCAAGCCAATGCACAATGAATTTCAAAACCCTGAGTTTCAGCCTTGTTTTTAGAGGTTCAGTCCTAGGTTTTGGATCTCCAATCCCCACTTTGTAAAATGAATTTATATAGGAATTTTGTTTTCATATCTTAGAAGTAAAGGGTGTCACTATGTAGTGACACCCTTTACTACTTATCTTGGTTTTGAAGATCTGCAACTAAGGATAAAAAACTTTAAACCTTGGACTGAAAACTTCCCAGGTGCGATCCTTCGTGTCTTTGGTTAGGAGTCGTCCATGTTTACTTAGAAGCCACCGGTAGCTCAGTGGTTTAAGCGCTGGCCTGCTGATCAAGCGGTCCTGAGGTCGTTTCCGGAGGCGGAAATTGTTTCAATCGTAAACAGGGTTCCATTGCACATAACCTTTCATTATCACCCTTCCACCGTCCTGATACGACTGAAATGCAGTTGAAACGGACGTAAAATCGCAAGGCATCCATCCATCCATCTTCCTTACTTCAGTGAGAAGGGCATTAACCTCATTGGAGGTCCTGTTGACCCTTTTCTTTGACATGATTGCGTTGTATTACAAATCGCTACTTTTTGTGTTTATAAAACCCAATACACATCTGTCAAAGCTAATACACATCACGTCTGCGATCCATCGTATAACTAAAATCCTACGAGAATCGTACTATCTGTCGTACGATGTTTTTATGAAACGATCGTGCGAGAATCGTGCGATTCTCATACGACCAAACGTACGATTATCGCACGATTCATCGTACGGTAAATTTTTGTGAAACAGGCCCCAGCTCAACAAAAGTAAATTGAACAGAGGCACTTGTCATTTATTGTATGATGAGAATATGGTAACAATATGGTGAAATTGAACATTAAAAAAGTGACAATAGACAAATTGAATCAGAAGTTGAAAACTACACACCCTGAACTGTTACTGACACAAATATTTGAGCACCGCAAAATTAAAGATTTGGACACTCCAAAATTATAATTATGGCGAGTTTCGGTATGATGTAGTTGAGCTGTGATTTAGGTCATTCGGACCATTGATTATAATTTTCATAATATTTGATTGGGATGTTGATTAGATATGAGACAGTGCTCCAAATATGAAGGGGTAGAATAAATTAAGGATAATTTTCTTATTTATCCATAAAAACATAGATTGTGCCTGCTTATTGTCACCTGACGTTGGCGGAGGGGGACTATAGAAATGACCCTCATCCGTCCGTGTGTCCATCCATCCGCCCGAAATCTTGTCCCCACAACTCCTCCTACATCTTTCATCGGATTGATTTGAAATTTTACAGATTGTATACTTATGATATGAAGATGTGCATGTGTGTTTTATGCCCCCGCCATTTAAAATGGGGGGGGGGGGCATATAGTATCACCCAGGCTGTCCGTACGTACGTAGCGTACGTACGAAATGGTTTCCGTTCAATATCTTTTGAAAGCATTGGTGTATTGAATTCATATTTCATACACAGCTATATAATCATAAAATAAAGGTCAAGTTCGATGTTGGGTAAAATCCGACTATTATTGTGGGAGTTATGGCCCTTTTTATCCCCCGACCGAAAGGTTCGGGGGATATAGCGATGAGCCTGGCGTCCGTCCGTCCGTCCGTAAACATTTTCTTGTCCGCTCTATATCTTGAATACCCTTTGGAATATTTTCATGATACTTCACAGTTATGTAGAACAGGTCATGACGATGTGTCGCGTACAAGAATGGTAACTCTTGCTATTGTACTTTTTGAATTATCTCCCCTTTGGTGATTTTTTTTGGCAGATTCGTGTCCGCTCTGTAACTTGAATACCCTTTGGAATATTTTCATGATACTTCACAGAAATGTAGAACAGGTCATGACGATGTGTCGCGATCAAGAACGACAACTCTTGCTTTCTTACTTTTTTAGTTATTTCCCCTTGGTAGTTTTAGGTGTGATTTTTATCCCCCGACCGAAAGGTTCGGGGGATATAGCGATGAGCCTGGCGTCCGTCCGTCCGTCCGTCCGTCCGTCCGTCCATCCGTCCGTAAACACTTTCTTGTCCGCTCTATATCTTGAATACCCTTCGGAATATTTTCATGATACTTCACAGTTATGTAGAACAGGTCATGACGATGTGTCGCGTACAAGAATGGTAACTCTTGCTATTGTACTTTTTGAATTATCTTCCCTTTGGTGATTTTTTGGCAGATTCGTGTCCGCTCTGTAACTTGAATACCCTTTGGAATATTTTCATGATACTTCACAGAAATGTAGAACAGGTCATGACGATGTGTCGCGAACAAGAATGACAACTCTTGCTTTCTTACTTTTTGAGTTATTTCCCCTTGATAGTTTTAGGTGTGATTTTTTGGCAGATTCGTGTCCGCTCTATAACTAGAATACCCTTTGGAATATTCTCATGATACTTCACAGATATGTAGAACAGGTCATGACAGTTTGTCGCGAAAAAGAATGACAACTCTTGCTTTCTTACTTTTTGAGTTATTTCCCCTTGATCATTTTAGATATGATTTTGTGTACGCTCTATAACTTGAATACCTTTTGGAATATTTTCATGATACTTCACAGATATGTAGAGCAGGTCATGACGATGTGTCGCGAACAAGAATGACAACTCCTGCTTTCTTACTTTTTGAGTTATTTCCCCTTGATGGTTTTAGGTGTGATTTCGTGTCCGCTCTATAACTTGAATACCTTTTGGAATATTTTCATGATATTTCACAGATATGTAGAACAGGTCATGATGATGTGTCGCGAATAAGAATGACAACTCTTGCTTTCTTATTTTTGGAGTTATTTCCCTTTGATGATTTTAGGTGTCTGCTCCATAGCTTGAATACCTTTTGAAATATTTTCATGATACTTCACAGATATGCAGAACAGGTCATGACAATTTGTCTCATACATGAATGATAACTCTTGCTTTTAGACTCAGTGCATTATTTCCCTTTGGTAGTTTGAGCTGCTGTTTGAGTCTCTGCCCCATAACTGTATAACCCTGGCCAGCTCCAGAATTTGAATAACCGTGTACCTTTTAGAATATTGATAATTGTCATGCTGTGATATCTTATCAGTGTTCCTAATTCTCTCTTACCCCTCCACATTCCCGTGACTCCCCCCCAAAAAAAAAAATTTTTTTTTTCCAGATTTGGATTCTTCGCCCAAATTCACTTACTAGAGAGCTCAAAATTAGATTTGTAGGGCTTGTACTTTAGAAGTTATTCACACATTTTGAAAGTTGAATGTAATGTATGCTATACATTTGTGTATATGGTGGCTGTTTGAGATATTACCTCTTTTTAGCAGTCAAGCATACTGTTTTAGTCTGAGTGTTAGATAATCATGCATCTGTTATCTGTTAGTTAATGTCAATCAGAAGCATAAAAGAACGACAATATATTACTAATATGTGTTTTGAAGTGCACCCTTTTTACCAAGGCCCATGGGGGTCTTCGGTCGGGGGATTTGCCATCTCCTCTGATGGCTATTTTTTGGGAGATTGGTGTCCGCTCTCTAACTTGAATACCCTTTGGAATATTTTCATGATACTTCACAGATATGTAGAACAGGTCATGACGATGTGTCGCGAACAAGAATGACAACTCTTGCTTTCTTACTTTTTGAGTTATTTCCCCTTGATTATTTTAGGTATGATTTCGTGTCCGCTCTATAACTTCAATACCGTTTGGAATATTTTCATGATACTTCACAGTTATGTAGAACAGTTCATGACAATGTGTCATGAACAAGAATGACAACTCCTGCTTTCTTACTTTTTGAGTTATTTCCCCTTAGTGGTTTTAGGTGTGATTTCCTGTCCGCTCTGTAACTTGAATCCCTTTTGGAATATTTTCATGATACTTTACAGATATGTAGAACAGGTCATGATGATGTGTTGCGAACAAGAATGACAACTCTTGCTTTCTTACTTTTGGAGTTATTTCCCTTTGATGATTGTAGGTGTCCGCTCCATAGCTTGAATACCTTTTGAAATATTTTCATGATACTTCACAGATATGCAGAACAGGTCATGACAATTTGTCTCATACATGAATGATAACTCTTGCTTTTATACTTTGTGAGTTATTTCCCTTTGGTAGTTTGAGCTGCTGTTTGAGTCTCTGCTCCATATCTGTATAACCCTGGCCAGCTCCAGAATTTGAATAACCGTGTACCTTTTAGAATATTGATGATCATGCTGTGATATCTTATCAGTGTTCCTTACTCTATCTGACCCCTCCACATTCCCGTGGTTCCCCCCCCCCCCCCCCCCCCCCCCAAAGAATTTTTTTTTTTTCCAGATTTGGATTCTTTGTCCAAATTCACTTACTAGAGAGCTCAAAATTAGGTTTGTAGGGCTTGTACTTTAGAAGATATTCACACATTTTGAAAGCTGAATGTATCGTATGCTATGCATTTGTGTATATGGTGGCTGTTTGTTTGAGATATTACCTCTTTGTAGCATAGCAGTCAAGCATACTGTTAGATAATCATGCATCTGTTAACAGTTAATGTCAGTCAGAAGCATAAAAGAAAGATGAATATATTACTAATATGTGTTTTGGAGTGCACCCTTTTTACCAAGGCCCATGGGGGTCTTCGGTCGGGGGATTTGCCATCTCCTCTGATGGCTATTTTTCGACTTCTGTATCTATGAAAAAATGGTTTCCGTTCGATATCTTTTGAAAGCATTGGTGTATTGAATTCATATTTTATACACAACTATATAATCATAAAATACAGGTCAGGTTCGATGTTGGGCAAAATCCGTCAATTATTGTTGGAGTTATGGCCCTTTTTCGACTTCTGTTTCTATGAAGAAATGGTTTCCGTTCGATATATTTTGAAAGCAATTTGGTGTATTGAATTCATATTTTATACACAGGTATATAATCATAAAATACAGGTCAGGTTCGATGTTGGGCAAAATCCGTCAATTATTGTGGGAGTTATGGCCCTTTTTTGACTTTATTTTGTATGATAAAATGGTTTCCGTTCGATATCTTTTGAAAGCACTGGTGTATTGAATTCATATTTTATACACAGGTATATAATCATAAAATACAGGCCAAGTTCGATGTTGGGCAAAATTCGTTGATTATTGTGGGAGTTATGGCCCTTTTGGCAACTTTATTTTTTTATGAAGAAATGGTTTCCGTTCGATATCTTTTAAAAGCATTGGTGTATTGAATTCATATTTTATACACAGGTATATAATCATAAAATACAGGCCAAGTTCGATGTTGGGAAAAATCCGTCGATTATTGTGGGAGTTATGACCCTTTTTTGACTTCATTTTGTATGAAAAACTGGTTTCCGTTCATTATCTTTTGAAAGCATTGGTGTATTGAATTCATATTTTATACACAGGTATATAATAAAAAAAAACAGGTCAAGTTCAATGTTTGGTAAAATCCGTCAATTATTGTGGGAGTTATGGCCCTTTTTGGACTTCATTTCATACAATAATGGTGTCCGTTTGTTAGTTTTTGAAAAGTTACTTGTTTCCGGGCTATTTCTTTTGGAAAGTTGCATGGCATCCATTTCTGTGATATGATACAGAATATCATCACATATCAGTCATGACACCCCCCCCTCCAAGCCCCCCCCCCAGCCCCCCCGCCCCCCCAGACCCCCCCCCCCCCCCCCCCCCCCCCCTTTATGCTAAATTTATTAGTGACAGAGTTATTCCCCTTTCATAGATAATAGACATTTACTTAAAGGTAAAGGGGTAACTCCAAAACTATTCATATTAATGGGCCAAATTTTCATAAATGCATTGTTCATTATTCATCAGATTCTTATTAGCAGGATTATGGCCCTTTTTATGTTGTTATTGGGTTTATAGTCTTGATGTTTTGGGCATTCTGTAAGGGCCTAAAGTTTCATTAACCTGATTTTACATATATATGCCCCATTCTGAACTTAAGTATAACCTCATAGAGGCCCAGTAATTGGGTTTATGTCTTTGCTAATGCTTAGTTATTATTTGCTAATCAGGTTCTGTAATACACATATTTTCTGTTTTGGGCCATACAGTTACTCTGAAACGGAATAAAGGGCTGCAGTTTGTGACACATTTCAAACGTTGGGTGACACATGGCTGATGGCCTTTTATTAGAAGCGTCTTGCTGAGACGGTTCTAATGAGGTGTTACAACATATGTTTCATTGGGAAGTTAGAAAATTATCTCAGAATTATCAGGTCTGTCTCTGATGACTATAATGGCAGGGATATTGGTGTTCCAGAAATTTTGCCTCAAAAAAAAAACAATAAAAAAGGATTTTTACTGAATTTGATCCCAGTCCATTTTACCTTTGTAACTTCATGACTCAGTATGTTGTTTTGTTGAAGAGGATGTTAAAATACAATTTGCACTTGTACGAAACATTTTGTAAAGGTGTATTGTGTTCTGTAGCTACTAGAATAGAATTGAGGAGCTTCAGATCAAAAAGTACCTTATGCTATGTGTAAACTACTGTATTTATTCTGTTATAAGACAGGTTTTACCTTCCAAAATGATCACAAAAACCTATTTCTGTCTTATAAGACAGGTGTAGATTTTTGGGATTGTTTACTGAATTATACAAGACTGATTTACAGATTGTGTCTGTTTTGGAAGCACCCCCCCCCCCTACACACACACACACACACACTAACAGATACACACATACACACCGACCTACATACTATCCTATAGCTTTATGCTGAATAAATATGGTAAGAAGGGAAGACTCTAATCAGCCTGTGATATGCAAAGTCTAATAAAAGTGTTTCCTATAAGAATAAAACAATCTAAGGTGAAGTTACAAGAAAAATCTTTAAAAAGAAAAAAGATAATTGGCATAGATTACAATCATGAAAGTATGTTTTGTAATATGTCTCTAGGTGAAAAGTTGACAATAACTTTCTCGAGTGAGCTATGTCGGTAGGCACCCACAACCATAATTTTGACTCTAGATAGCGACAATGACCTATCTCAAGATTAAGCTGTCCAATTTGGAATTCCAAAATGGCCCACGGTCAATCTTGAGATTGATCCAATTTCAAAACAGTTACCAACATGATGAAATAATTGTTTGTGTGTATTAAACCAAAAGTAGAAATCGAAAGTAGATCAACACTGAAAAAAAGAAAGTTTTGAATATGTTAAAATTTCCATTGTAAATTTACAAACAAGAGAAACATTTTGAATAAACATCTGACAGAGTGCTTAAAGTATTCACACAGTGCAGCACAATTGGAAAAAATTTGAGAATAAGCTACTGTTTCATCTGGTCTACCTTACAATTTGAGAAAGAGTTGGAACAAATAATTGCTAGGACGCTCTTTATAATGCAATAATGTACCTTCAGCACTATGTAAATTTTCAATAATGATGTTATTTATTTAGATTTTTGATCTTTCTTTATAAAAACACTCTTTTAAGCAGCATGTACCTCTGTTTTTTATTCTAAACTGTAGTGAACAACAAAAATAAGAAGTCTGCTAACTTTCAAGGAGATACGTTATTTTTTATGGTTTTATGCAGATTTTTGCATTTACAATAAATCACCTGACCTTAAGTTTGTACATCATGTCATGTATATGTAGTTCCTAGGAGGCCAGGATTTACAGATTGTCAGTGCAAGGACTGAACAATGATGGGACTGTATGGATGCACAGGCTTATCTCTGTAGTTACCGTTGGCAATTGCCATAAAGTTCACTATTCATATATACATACATGTAGTTGATCATGGGTAGATGTATGATACCTGATGGAGTCATTAAAAAAAAGTGCTGACTAAAATTAGATGTAGGAACATATAAATGTCCAAAGAGTGAACATACTATCAGCTGTCCACCTTTATTTGGTTTGAAGTTTCAGATTTCATGAAGAATGTGAAACTCATTACATACATGCACCAATATATAATCCATACAAATATGCATAAATTCAGAGCCAAAAGAATCTTAAAATTTTAACCCAATCAATACATGACCAACTGAGTGATTACAGTTGCAAGCGGATGAATAGAAAATTTATTTTTATGCCCCCAATTTCGGAGAAATTGTGGGGGCATATTGGTTTGGGCCTGTCCGTCTGTCCGTCTGTCCGTCTGTCCGTCTGTCATATCAAGAACCGTAAGAGCTAGGAGCTTGAAACTTTATACACATGATCAGTATGAAAAATAAGCGAACACGTGTTTTTTCTTTTTTCCGCGGGTCACATATTTCAAGAGTTATGCCCCTTTTTCAACTTAGCCTGCGGAACCTTGTGAACAAAATATCTCAAGAACCCCTGATGCTAGGATCATGAGGTTTTGCAGGATGAGAATGCCCAAGGTGTAGATGACCTGATTAACTTTTGAAACAAATTCGTGAATTTTTGACCGAGTTATGCCCCTTTTTCGACTTAGTGCATTGTAAGCCTATGGAACCTTGTGAACAAAATATCTCAAGAACCCCTGAAGCTAGGAGCATGATTTTTTGCAGGAAGATACTGCCTGTGGTGTAGATGACCTGATTAACTTTTGAAAAAAATTCGTGAATTTTTGATCGAGTTATTCCCCTTTTTTGACTTAGTGCATTGAGGCCTATGGTACAAAGGTACCCTTACTTATAGTCAAGAACAATAAGAGCTAGGAACTTGAAAACTTTATACACATGATCAGTATGGAAAATAAGCAGACCCGTATTTTTTTATTTTTCCGCCGGCAATGTATTTCCAGAGTTATGCCCCTTTTTCGACTTAGCCTGTGGAACCTTGTGAACAAAATATCTCAAGAACCCCTGATGCTAGGATCATGAGGTTTTGCAAGATGAGAATGCCCAAGATGTAGATGACCTGATTAACTTTTGAAACAAATTCGTGAATTTTTGACCGAGTTATGCCCCTTTTTCGACTTAGTGCATTGTAAGCCTATGGAACCTTGTGAACAAAATATCTCAAGAACCCCTGAAGCTAGGAGCATGATTATTTGCAGGAAGATACTGCCTGTGGTGTAGATGACCTGATTAACTTTTGAAAAAAATTCGTGAATTTTCGATTGAGTTATTCCCCTTTTTCGACTTAGTGCATTGAGGCCTATGGTACAAAGGTACCCTTACATATAGTCAAGAACAATAAGAGCTAGGAACTTGAAACTTTATACACATGATCAGTATGGAAAATAAGCAGACCCGTATTTTTTTATTTTTCCGCCGGCAATGTATTTCCAGAGTAATGCCCCTTTTTCGACTTAGCCTGTGGAACCTTGTGAACAAAATATCTCAAGAACCCCTGATGCTAGGATCATGAGGCTTTGCAAGATGAGAATGCCTAAGGTGTAGATGACCTGATTAACTTTTGAAACAAATTCTTGAATTTTTGACCGAGTTATGCCCCATTTTCGACTTAGTGCATTGTAAGCCTATGGAACCTTGTGAACAAAATATCTCAAGAACCCCTGAAGCTAGGAGCATGATTTTTTGCAGGAAGATACTGCCTGTGGTGTAGATGACCTGATCAACTTTTGAAAAAAATTCGTAAATTTTTGATGGAGTTATTCCCCTTTTTTGACTTAGTGCATTGAGGCCTATGGTACAAAGGTACCCTTACATATAGTCAAGAACAATAAGAGCTAAGAACTTGAAACTTTATACACATGATCAGTATGGAAAATAAGCAGACCCGTATTTTTAGCTCACCTGAGCCATAGGCTCAGGGTGAGCTATTGTGTTCACCCAGTGTCCGTCGTCCGTCGTGCGTCGTGCGTCGTCAACAATTTGCTTTAAATGACATCTTCTCTGAAACCGCTAGGCCTAGGGCTTTGATATTTGGTATGAAGCATTGCCTAGTGGTCCTCTACCAAGTTTGTTCAAATGGTGGCCCCAGGGTCCAAAATGGCCCTGGGGCAGGGGGTCCTGGGTTCGAGACTAAAAGATACTTAAAAATCTTCTTCTCCACAACCGCTTGGCTCAGATGCTTGAAATTTGGTATGTAACATTGCCTAATGGTCCTCTACCAAGTTTGTTCAAATGGTGGCCCCAGGGTCCAAAATGGCCCTGGGGCAGGGGATCTTGGGTTCGAAACTAAAAGATACTTAAAAATCTTCTTCTCCAGAACTGCTTGGCTCAGAGGCTTGAAATTTGGTATGAAGCATTGCCTATTGGTCCTCTACCAAGTTTGTTCAAATGGTGGCCCCAGGGTCCAAAATGGCCCTGGGGCAGGGGGTCCTGGGTTCGAGACTAAAAGATACTTAAAAATCTTCTTCTCCAGAACTGCTTGGCTCAGAGGCTTGAAATTTGGTATGAAGCATTGCCTAGTGGTCCTCTACCAAGTTTGTTCAAATGGTGGCCCCAGGGTCCAAAATGGCCCTGGGGCAGGGGGTCTTGGGTTCGAAACTAAAAAATACATAAAAATCTTCTTCTCCAGAACCGCTTGGCTCAGATGCTTGAAATTTGGTATGTAACATTGCCTAGTAGTCCTCTACCAAGTTTGTTCAAATGGTGGCCCCAGGGTCCAAAATGGCCCTGGGGCAGGGGGTCTTGGGTTCGAAACTAAAAGTTACTTAAAAACCTTCTTCTCCAGAACTGCTTGGCTCAGAGGCTTGAAATTTGGTATGAAGCATTGTCTAGTGGTCCTCTACCAAGTTTATTCAAATGGTGGCCCAAGGTTCCAAAATGGCCCTGGGGCAGGGGATCTTGGGTTCGAAACTAAAAAATACTTAAAAATCTTCTTTTCCAGAACTGCTTGGCTCAGATGCTTGAAATTTGGAATTGAACATTGCCTAGTGGTCCTCTACCAAGTTTGTTTAAATGGTGGCCCCAGGGTCCAAATTGGCCCTGGGGCAGGGGATCTTGGGTTTCGGAACTAAAAAATACTTAAAAATCTTCTTCTCCAGAACTGCTTTGCTCAGATGCTTGAAATTTGGTATGTAGCATTGTCTAATGGTCCTCTATCATGTTTGTTCAAATGGTGGCCCCAGGGTCCAAAATGGCCCTGAGGCAGGGGTCTTTGGTTCGAAACTAAAAAATACTTAAAAATCTTCTTCTCCAGAACTGCTTGCCTCAGATGCTTGAAATTTGGTATGTTACATTGCCTAGTGGCCCTCTATCAAGTTTGTTCAAATGGTGGCCCCATGGTTTCAAAATGGCCCCTGGGCAGGGAGTCCCAGGTTTGAACCATAGAAATACATAGAAAAATATTAAAAACTCATCTACTTCAGAACTGCAAGGCTCAGATGCTTGAAATTTGGTTTGTAGCTTTGCCTAGTAGTCTTTTACCAAGTTTGTTCAAATGATGACCCCAGGGTCTAATATGGCCCCAAGCTAGGGGGTCCTGAGTTTGAACCATAGAAATACATAGAAAAATATTCAAAAATCTTGTTCTTCAGAACCACTTGGCTTAGATGCTTGAAATTTAGTATGTAGCATTGCCTAGTGGTCCTTTACCAAAATTATTCAAATGATGGCCACAGGGTCCAAAATGGCCCAGCTCCAGGGGGTCCAGGGTTTGAACCATAGCAATACATAGAAAAATATTCAAAAATCTTCTTCAAAACCATTTGGAAGTGGTTGCAAACTATCAGGTTTGTTAAATGATGACCCTTGTTTGACCTTTAGCCTTTTTGGTCAGGTGAGCGATTCAGGGCCTCTTGGCCCTCTTGTTTTATTTTTCTGCCGGCAATGTATTTCCAGAGTTATGCCCCTTTTTCGACTTAGCCTGTGGAACCTTGTGAACAAAATATCTCAAGAACCCCTGATGCTAGGATCATGAGGCTTTGCAAGATGAGAATGCTTAAGGTGTAGATGACCTGATTAACTTTTGAAACAAATTCGTGAATTTTTGACCGAGTTATGCCCCTTTTTCGACTTAGTGCATTGTAAGCCGATGGAACCTTGTGAACAAAATATCTCAAGAACCCCTGAAGCTAGGAGCATGATTATTTGCAGGAAGATACTGCCTGCGATGTAGATGACCTGATTAACTTTTGAAAAAAATTCGTGAATTTTTGATCGAGTTATTCCCCTTTTTCGACTTAGTGCATTGAGGCCTATGGTACAAAGGTACCCTTACATATAGTCAAGAACAATAAGAGCTAGGAACTTGAAACTTTATACACATGATCAGTATGGAAAATAATCAGACCCATATTTTTTTATTTTTCCGCTGGCAATGTATTTCCAGAGTTATGCCCCTTTTTCGACTTAGCCTGTGGGAACTTGTGAACAAAATGTCTCAAGAACCCCTGATGCTAGGATCATGAGGTTTTGCAGGATGAGAATGCCCAAGCTGTAGATGACCTGATTAACTTTTGAAACAAATTCTTGAATTTTTGACAAAGTTATGCCCCTTTTTCGACTTAGTGCATTGTAAGCCTATGGAACCTTGTGAACAAAATATCTCAAGAACCCCTGATGATAGGAGCATGATCTTTTGCAGGAAGATACTGCCTGTGGTGTAGATGACCTGATTAACTTTTGAAAAGAAATCATGAATTTTTGATTGAGTTATGCCCCTTTTTCGACTTAGTGCATTGTAAGCCTATGGAACCTTGTGAACAAAATATCTCAAGAACACCTGATGCTAGGAGCATGATTTTATGCAGGAAGATACTGCCTGTGGTCTAGATGACCTGATTAACTTTTGAAAATAATTTGTAAATTTTGGATTGAGTTATGCCCCTTTTTCAACTTAGTGCATTATTTGCCTATGGAAGCTTGTGAACAAAATATCTGGAGAACCCCTGATGCTAGGATCATGATTTTTGCAGGTTGATATTGCCCAAGGTGTAGATGACCTGATTAACTTTTAAAAAACAATCGTAAATTTTTGACTGAGTTAAGCCCCTTTTTCGACTTAGTGCATTGTAAGCCTATGGTACAAAGGTACAAGCATTATTGGATGAACCTTCTCTAGAGACAAGCATATGGTTGGGGGCATAGTGTTTCATAAACACATTTTCTAGTTCACCTTTGAGTTTGTGTATAATTAAGTGCATTCAGTGCATCCAATAGTCTTGAATAGTGAATGAATAAACTTTCAGCTTGTTCAGGGGAAGCAACCCAAAATTATGGCATCTCATAAACAAGAGGCAGGGGCTAAATTGTCTCCTTTTTCCTTTACTGAAGATGAATGGTATATGTTCAAGGGAAGAAACTCTGTCATTTTCATTTTTGTCTCCCTTCTTAATTGGGGTCCACTTTTAAATGAAAGAGGAGCAAATTCTTTTCTTTAAAAGTAGACACCCTTTTGGAAGGGCTTGTCCTGCATGAAACAGGAAATTGCAAAAGTTGTTCCCCTTTGTAAAAATGGTGGAAATAAGGTGGAGGTGTATCCATACAACTTAATAAGAAGGCTTAATAAGAGTGACCATCTTTATATTTTCAGTATTCAACATGGACATTGGTTTGGCTGGGTTGGAATGTGTTCGTTATTTGTCTGTACTTAGAGGTTGGAGTGTTAAACAGGGTAAGTTTGGATATTAATTATTTTATACCGGGCAAGGCTTTCTGCAGGTTTACCTGGTCCTGTTAAACCTTTTCTTAAACACCATAAAAGAATATCACAAATTTTACGATACATGTTCTAACAATTCTTGTCACACCCATGTTATCTCACCCAGGACTTACAAAAAAACAGTGTTGACAAGTGATCAAGTTGATACAGATATGAAGTCATTGAGATGGCACAGCAACGTCAGTTTATGCCTCACCAGAGGATAACTTAAAGAACGGTTTTGGTTGGTTGTTGACAGCAATGGCTTCTTTGAAGTTAAATAGAAACCTGTCCACACTAGAGTTACGCATTTTAATAAATTTCATTTTTACAGTCAAACTTTGTAAATCTAAAGATTTGCAAGAAAAATCGATGTTCGTGGGTGTAAGATGGATGGAAAAATCTTTTCCTTGGGATCACTTGGCAGGCATCATTTGGCAAGCCTCAGTGGCTCTCAGGACTAATTTTTTGCCGCAGTTGACATCCATGGTTGACTGCAAACTCTAGTCAGACTGGGCAGATGCCAAGGCTGATCTGAATCTTCGCTGGGAGCACATGCAACTTTATTGGTTTAGTCGAGTTGGGACTCATAATTTCAATGAAAATAAACATTTTAATAGATTCACAAAGCATCTAAAGAGTACATTATTGTAAGAATAACATTCAACCACTTCTTTATCAGTTTGTTGTGGCCTTTTGTCTATTTTAACAACCTCATTTTGTGTCGGTCATTAACATAAACTGGAGGCCAAACAAAACATTATTAAAACACCACAGTTGTGCCTGAGTATTTTAAGGCCCAATGCTGGCCTAAATAAAGCTGAGAGCATCTGAAAAATTTCATTTGCATTGGCACTATGGAGCAAGTCCGTACGGCCATGGAGACTTTAAGAACTTAAAAAATTAAGACCTCATTTGACCTTTATTTGACCTTGTAGGCTGAGTGTGCTAGTAATACATGTAATCAAAATTTAAATATGAGTTGAGTATTTTAATCTTAAATTTATATTAAATTTCTATTTTCAGAACAGAGAAATATATATATTAAATATGAATACAAGAAATAAAAGTTGGTGGTTGGAGCACGGTATAGGCTGTAAAGTCAACAATAATACATGGGTGGATACCGCCTCCAAAGATACAGCACGGCCGATACCGCCAGAGGAGTATGTGGAAGGCTGCTTGCTTGATTATTATTATGTTGAAGTGATTCATGCCGGGGTGCAATGTCTTCTTGCTGTGAGTATAACATTGCCCCAGAAAACTAGGGATAACAGGGGTTGGTAAGGGATAATTTACATAGTTTGCCATAAAACATATGTGTGACCCCTCATTAGAACTGTCTCAGTTAAGACATAATAATGTTGTGATCCCGTATCAGAGCTGTCTCAGTGAGGCAGTTCTAATGAGGGGTGACAACATATGTTTTCATGGAGAAATTAGAAAATTATCTCTGACATTCCTGTTACCTGTTATCTGAAGCAATGGTTCCAGAAAATGGTTCTGGGATAATTTAGGGATAATTTTCTGAAAAAACAAAATGAATAAAAAAATAAAGGCACCACATTTTGTAATCTCTCTTTACTTGAAGCATCTCAGTGAGACAGTTCCATTGAGGGGTCACAGGGTATGTTTCCATGATGGCTGATTTAAGGATCAGTGAGATGGATCTATTGAGGGATCACAGCATATGTGTTTTTGTTGAAAAATACAAAAAATATCTCAGAATTATCCTCCAAATTCCACCTTACCAGGGGCTCTGTCTGTATTGTCTAAAAAGTTCTGGAGTTATTGAACTGTTATGCAATTATAGAGTAAACATTAGAATGTTTATGAAAGATAATTGAGGCACGACACAACAAAACCAAAAACGTGGCATGTGCGCCCATCATAGACTCAGTTCAGCCTGGGCATCTGCCCAGTCTGATCAGAATCTTTGCTGTGTGCTTAAAATATAGCTGAGGGCATAACCTACCCCCATTTCAACAGCAAAGACTCTTATCAGACTGGGTGGATGCCCAGGCTGATCTGTCTTTGCTGGGTGCACATGCCACTTTGTTGGTTTTGAAATGTTGCGGCTCAGACGTTTTTTTTATGTTGGTCTTCAACTCAGTCTGTTGAACCTCTTGGGCAATATCATTATGAGAAAAGAGACAACAACTTAAATGGCTATTTGTTTGAGGAAATCTAAAGTGCCAGTTGAAACATTTCAGTTTGTAATGTCATTGAGAAATTGGCAGAGCATGGTGAACGCTGTTTGCCCTCGCAGACATGGATTATGTTAAGGCTCCATTACCATAGCAACTGGGAGTTCATATTGATATCTGAGTGACATGATTGAGACCTCAGTCTGTGAAGGTATTAAGCACAACAGTTAGTAATTCCACAGTTGCTGTGGTAACACAGCTATAACGTCATTGGTATTGGCTAGGGCAAATAGTGTGGACAATGTCTGGTTGAATTATAATTGAGATGCTTACTGAAGGTCATATAATAAACAATGTTTTTCTCAAAGCTGTAATTCATTCTCAAATAAATTTATTCTCTGTAATAAGTGAACTTTTATTGAAAGAGCTATAAAGCCAACATAATATGATATGGGACATTTGGTTAAGTAAAGTTTTCAGCTCTTTACTTTCATTATCCCCCGACCGAAAGGTTCGGGGGATATAGCGATGAGCCTGGCGTGCGTCCGTCCGTCCGTAAACATTTTCTTGTCCACTCTATATCTTGAATACCCTTTGGAATATTTTCATGATACTTCACAGTTTTGTAGAACAAGTCATGACGATGTGTCGCATACAAGAATGGTAACTCTTGCTATTGTACTTTTTTGATTATTTCCCCTTTGGTGATTTTTTGGCAGATTTTGTCCGCTCTGTAACTTGAATACCCTTTGGAATATTTTCATGATACTTCACAGAAATGTAGAACAGGTCATGACGATGTGTCGCGAACAAGAATGACAACTCTTGCTTTCTTTTTTTTGAGTTATTTCCCCTTGATAGTTTTAGGTGTGATTTTTTGGCAGATTCGTGTCCGCTCTATAACTTTAATACCCTTTGGAATATTCTCATGATACTTCACAGATATGTAGAACAGGTCATGATGGTGTGTCGCGAACAAGAATGACAACTCTTGCTTTCTTACTTTTTGAGTTATTTCCCCTTAATCATTTTAGGTGTGATTTTGTGTCCACTCTATTACTTGAATACCTTTTGGAATATTTTCATGATACTTCACAGATATGTAGAACAGGTCATGATGATGTGTCGCAAACAGGTCATGATGATGTGTCGCAAACAAGAATGACAACTCCTGCTTTCTTACTTTTTGAGTTATTTCCCCTTGATGGTTTTAGGTGTGATTTCGTGTCCGCTCTATAACTTGAATACCTTTTGGAATATTTTCATGATACTTCACAGATATGTAGAACAGGTCATGATGATGTGTTGCGAACAAGAATGACAACTCCTGCTTTCTTACTTTTTGAGTTATTTCCCCTTGATGGTTTTTGGTGTGATTTCGTGTCCGCTCTATAACTTGAATACCTTTTGGAATATTTTCATGATAATTCACAGATATGTAGAACAGGTCATGATGATGTGTCACGAACAAGAATGAGAACTCTTGCTTTCTTACTTTTGGAGTTATTACCCTTAGATGATTTTAGGTGTCCGCTTCATAGCTTGAATACCTTTTGGAATATTTTCATGATACTTCACAGATATGCAGAACAGGTTATGACAATTTGTCTCATACATGAATGATAACTTGCTTTTATACTTTGTGAGTTATTTCACTTTGGTAGTTTGAGCTGCTGTTTGAGTCTCTGCTCCATATCTGTATAACCCTGGCCAGCTCCAGAATTTGAATAACCATGTACCTTTTAGAATATTGATGATCATGCTGTGATAGTGTTCCTAACTCTCCCTGACCTCTCCACATTCCCGTTCCCACTCCGGAAACCCCCCCCCCCCCCCCCCCCCCCCCCCCCCCCCCCCCCCAAAAAAAAAAAAAATATATATTTTTTTTTTTTTTTCCAGATTTAGATTCTTTGTCCAAATTTACTTACTAGAGAGCTCAAAATTAGGTTTGTAGGGCTTATACTTAAGAAATTATTCACACATTTTGAAAGTTGAATGTATCGTATGCTATACATATGTGTATATGGTGGCTGTTTGAGATATTACCTCGTTTTAGCAGTCAAGCATACTGTTTCAGTCTGAGTGTTAGATAATCATGCATCTGTTAACAGTTAATGTCAATCAGAAGCATAAAAGAACGACAATATATTACTAATATGTGTTTTGAAGTGCACCCTTTTTACCAAGGCCCATGGGGGTCTTCGGTCGGGGGATTTGCCATCTCCTCTGATGGCTATTTTTTTGTCATGTTAAGGTGAATGGGTACAATATCACAGTTTTAATTTTGCATCCTTTCCTTTAAGAGTAGACTCAATTTTGAAAAGGTTCATTCATCCAAAGAAGCAAACAGGAAGTCATGAAACTTGTCTGCCTTTGAAAAAATAGCGGAAAATGTGGATATTTGTCTCCTTGGATATTTGTGGAGCGCAGTGGAGCAGTGGTTGTGTGCCCGACTCATGATCAAGGGTCCCGAGTTCGAATCCCACCAGGGCCGTAATGTTGTGACCTTGAGCAAGTCACATATCCACAGCTCAGCTTGTATATATGTATATAGTTTTATTGAGTCACAATAAAAGCTCTACAGAGCTTATGTTAGTTGTTGATAAATATAAGCGACTATAAATAAAGATTATTATTATTATTATATTATCATTATGATGTGTACCCATATGCCTCATTACATCTGTTTCAGCTGACTGGTATTATGTTCACATGATTCAGCTGACTGGTTTTGTGTTCACAAATATTTCGGCTGACTGGTTTGTGTTCATATATGTTTCATCTGATTGGTTTTACATTCACATATATTTCAGTTGACTGGTTTTGTGTTCACAAATATTTCAGCTGACTGGTTTGTGTTTATATATGTTTCATCTGATTGGTTCAAAATTCACATATATTTCAGTTGACTGGTTTTGTGTTCACAAATATTTCGGCTGACTGGTTTGTGTTCATATATGTTTCATCTGATTGGTTTTACATTCACATATATTTCAGCTGACTGGTTTTGTGTTCACATGTATGGCCATCCATATTTACGGTGAAGAAAGTGAATCTTGTAAGTACATAGAGCACACTAGTACATATATTCGTCCCAAAGACCACCCGTCAGCCCGTTACGCTCCCGTGGAGTCTGTACAGCGAGGGAGAGACAGCCGATGTCTCCCGACATATGTCTCTTATGCGGAAAGCATGGAATGGTGCCAGTCTGGGTCTGGGCCAAGGGCACGTAACTGTGATAACTGTGGACATGTATCGTCGGTCTCCTTGGATATGATTGGACAAGGGAACATGGAGGGCGATGGGCAGGCCCTAGTGTGAACGAGACTATCTATTGCTCTTATAACCAATGCTACAGGTGTGTGTGGGTTTGAGTCTTGTTTCGTTATATAAAATGAGCTGTGTTACACGGAAAGTTTCAGTTACTATTTGTGGTATAAGGAAAACCTGCATGATTAAGGCTTAACTATTGCTCAAATTAATACCGATTCCTTGGCTCAGTTTAGCATTGTTAGCTTCACAAAGTGGTTAGTCAAGGATGTATTAAGTCTTCTAGTACACATAAAACCAAGTGTGCTAATATTTTTTGCTGAAAAAAAAATTAGAAGAGCTTTTGCACTGTAGTGCAAAAGCTCCTCTCTTTTTTTTCAGCAAAAAAATGACTGTTTTGCATATACATGTAGTATATTTGAAAGTGAACAACGTTAGTTCCACAGGTGTGGTACTAGAGTCAGGACAATGTATTTGGAGATTATTTTTTTTTTTTGGTACAGAATTGGGTAAAGCACATAATAATCTAGATAAGAGAGAATTTAAAGAAATGCAAATAAAAAAGATTAAGGTTTCATTGTCATCACAAATGTATATGGATCTTTTCAGTATAATGCAGCTCACATGTGTTTCACATAACAAGAAATGCCTTTGTACAGGTGCTTGGAGAGGGTAAAATGTTTGCTCTGCAGCTTTGGATACTGGTTTTAGGATTCCCTGTACCATTTTAAGATAGATGAACCACCAGGGCCTGACAAATTCTTTTCCTGGCTGACGAGAAAAAGTTTAATTCGGTTGGACTGTCTAAAATTTCTTTTCCATGCCCAGAAGTTTGTATATGGAACAAAAGAAAAATTGATGATTTCAAAGTTTTTGATGATACTGCAGTCCACTGTAAAAGTCAGTGAAATTTTTATTTATCAGGCACGGCTATGAACAATTCCAAGATTTTGAAGGTCATCAGTGCTCCAGATAAGAAGGGGTAACAGAGATAATTTAGGGATAATTATCCATATTTCTCCATAAAAACATAGGCTGTGACCCATCATTAGAACCGTCTCACCGAGACGGTTTTGATGAGGGGTCACAACATATGTTTTCGTTGAGAAATAAGAAAAATTATCTTTGAATTATCCTCAATATACCCTCTTATCTGTCGCTTTGGGTCATATATCCAAGGTCATTACACCTAAACTTGGTGCCAAGCAGCTTGTAGTTTTATAGCGCAGCTCATTTCAGAATTGTCAAAATATGGGCTTTAAAGAAAATTAATTTTGCAATTTATGTTTATGTGAAACATATGTTAATTGTCTACTAACACTTACTGCATGTTTCGTATTGTCTGGAATGAAAGTGGTACTTTTTTAGATCTCCAGATAAGAAGGGGTGACAGGGATAATTTAGGGATAATTTTCTACTTTTTTCCATAAAATCATATGTTATGACCCATCATTAGAACCGTCTCGCTGACACGGTTCTAATGAGGGGTCACAACATACGTTTTCATTGAGAAATAAGCAAAATTATCCCAGAATTATCCTCAAAACCCCAAATTATCTGGAGCTCTTGCTTTTAGTGTAGTGCAGTTAACCATATTTATTTGCTTATAAATAGGGGGAGGGGCAGGAGGTTCCCTTCCCAAAAATCTTGATTCATCTTATAAGATGGATCTAGATTTTGGGATTGTTATGGTCATTTTGGGAGGGAAAATTCCATCATTTTGGGAGGGAAAATTCCATCATATGGCAGAATTGCATGAGACTGATTTACCATTTTGAAACACTTTGGCAGGGGAATTTCACCACTTTAAAGCCAAATAAATATGGTAGCGCAAATGGTATCAGGGATAACTGTAATTGTGTTTAACAGGGTGTGGTATTACAAATATTTTTTAGTTTGATTTCTAGCTCACCTGTACAGAAGTAATGGGAGCTGTTGTTGTCACCCTGACGTTGGCGTGGATGTGTGCATAGGTGTCACACTTTTAAGTTTTACAACAAAGTTTTTTATGTGACAGAGCTCCAGATAAGAGGGGGTATTGAGGATAATTCAAAGATAATTTTTCTTATTTCTCAACGAAAACATACGTTGTGACCCCTCATTAGAACCGTCTCGATGAGACGGTTCTAATGATGGGTCACAAAATATGTTTTTGTGGAGAAATAATGATAATTATCCCTAAATTATCTCTGTTACCCCTTCTTATCTGGAGCACTGTGTGATGGGCAAGGTGCTGTCAGGCAAGCTATGTATGTGGCAGTTCTTGTTTAGATAAAGAAAATGCATATAAAATGCATTCTGCTTTGAAAATGAGAATAAATGTAATATTCAGTTTATTTGGTTGTTTCAACAGATTGCTGGGAACTAATTCTCTCATGCTCTAATGCTTCCTACTAGTTTTCACGCTTAAACCTAGAAAAAAGTGAATTGTTTGCCCTAGACAATCAAAGCAACCAATTAAAATCTTTGTAGGTTTCTGCTGTATTGTAGAATAGACTTTTAAAGTTGTAGGTACGTTTCCATTTCTGCTTAAGCTGCATGCAGGTGATGGACTTAAGTTCAAGTACATGTATTTCAGAGTTAGATTTTACATGAAAAAAATTGTTTATTTCGCCGCAAAAATGTGATGTGACATATTGTGATATTCCGTAAAGATTCTAAGAGTATGGAAAAAGGGGTCTGTGCAGACCCAGATCAGATTGCTCCCAGAGGAGCAGTCTGGTTAGTGTCTACACTGTCGTTCCATCAGCAACTGTTAGACGGATTACTGCACTGCAATAACAAATAGTTCCATTTTTAGGATATTAAGGTAATTATTTTAGGGTGTCCCAATTTTGTCATGTCTGCGACTTGCAGAAGTGAAACATAAGTACCGTAAAAATTCAAAATATTGGGACACCGAAAATAATTCCATAATTGTCCTAAAGTTGGAACAGTTGGGTTTTACAGTGCAGTAATGTGTCCGAAACATGCAAATGGGATGGCAAATAGTGTAAACCCTTGAGGAGCAGTCTGATCTGGGTTTGCACTATTTGCTCACACCTAACTGTCCCAATATATAGAGTTTTTATGGTATTACTTTTCTGCTGTCTTTGTCGGCAGCGTAAACTTTTATACAAGTTACATTGCCCAGCTAGGCGAGCCATCACATTCCCGGGAGTTTTTGTTTAAATTTTTACAGTATTACTGGAGCAATCAAGAATGTTGTTGCATTTAATAGTTGTGATCAAAATTTTTGTTTTTTGTAAAACAGATATGTTTATACCAGTTTTATTATCTTAATTTCTTTTAAAAGCATCATCTACATAAAGTTTGTATTATAAAGCTGGAAAGCTTAGTTGGAAGCAAGGGCTCAATTGTAGCTACATACCTCCCTCATGCAGGTATCATCATGGTTGTATGAACCATGACATGACAAAACCAGCAAAGTGGTGTGTGCAACCAGCGAAGACTCATATCAGCCTGGGTGTCCAACCAGTCTGATCAGAGACTTGCTCATGGCATAGAGGTAGCTTAGAACCTATGCTACCCTTTAAGTGTAAAGACTGATCGGACTGGGGGAATGCCCAAGCTGATCTGAGTCTTGGCGATACACACATTCCACATTGTTAGTTTTGTTGTGTCGCAGCTCATTCCCGTTAGATCTGGCAAGTATTAATGGTTGGCTGTTCCCTTCAGGGTTCTGATGGTTTCACAGAGTATTTCTCAGCCGCTATATAACTGAGAACTACTTCTGGCTTTCTTCTGCCCCAGAACAATCCACAGATATAATGATCAGGTTTGATCAAATTAGAGAAGTAATTTAGGTAAAAATAATACAAAACAAGCACAGCTAAAAGGAAGACTTTGCTCCTTTAGGAGCAAGTTCTGTCCTTTAAGAGTTGACCACATTTTGGAAGGGCTTTGTCATCAGGGAAAACAAATAGGAAGACACAAAAGTTGTTCCCCTTTATAGAAAATGACAGAAAAATAAGGAGGTTTTTATTTTTCATTTTAAAATTTCACACATATCACTATTCCCAATTTGACACTATGAAGATGGGTATTTACTTTCAAAATTTGCCATATACCCTGAAAAGTGAAAGACTCAATATAATGTGCTCTGCTATTGGGTTTGTGTGAGGGTACAATAATACTAAGAAACAGAACAAATGTAGTCCAATATTTAACCTTTGAATTGCCAAAAAATGAAAACAGGTGAATTTGCAAACAGCAGAGACCCAGGTGAGGTGGCTCATAATGAGCCACCTCATCTTGATCTACGCTGTTTTCCATGTCATATTGATCTAACTTGGACAAAACATTGTTTGAAATTTTGCAGACATAAATTATTTTGTCTGCTGTTTTGGTACTTTTTGGTTAAAATGCAGTGGGAAACCTGCATAAGAATATGAGCCACGTCATGACAAAACCAACAAGAAGAATAAGATCAGCCTGGGTATCCGTCCAGTCTGCTCAGAGTCTTTGCTGTCTGCATGGAGCTAGCTTAGACCTTTAGATACCCTTTGAGTGCACAGGGAAGACTCTTATCAGACTAGACAGATGCCCAGGCTGATCTGAGTCTTTGCTAGGAACACGTGCCACTTTGTTGCTTTTGTCATGTCGCAGCTCAAATATTTTTTTCTTTGCCATTTATGTTCATTTATCATCTGACGTCGCATCTGAGAGTGTAATAAAGCCATGCATTAAAAACAATAATCCACTAGTGGATTAAATATGCAAATTACGTCGTAACGTTATACGTTGACGTCCATTAAAACGTTGCCTTTTCTAATGGCGAAATCGTGGCGTTTTAGTGCAAATTTTGCTAATAAAATGCGATTTTAGTGTCATATGATAAATAGAATCTTGCATTCGTGCTCCTGTATTATTGAATTTATTAAACTCGTTGGGGAAAACCGATAAGATGCTCGGCAAGCCTCGCATCTTATCTTTTTCCCCAACTCGTTTAATAAATTCAATAATACATGAGCACTCATGTAAGATCCTCTATTTCTGTATTTCAGCTACTCCAGCAAATGATGAACTAGAATTTGTTAAGATGCATACTCTGACCCCACCTCATCACGAACATCTCACAGAGCCCCCGCAGGAGCGCCCGCCCAGTCCCCGCCGGGAACAAGATCTTAATTCCACAAGAACTCACAGTGAATATAACCCTTCCAGTGATTACCGCAGCAACAGTGTATATAAGGGTAATGAATACCCCACCGGCGACTGTCCGCCAAGTTATGAGACTAGCATGCGTAACGCAACTTCAGCGAATAATTATTACGGATCTGATAGACAGAGTATGCGTAGTAACCGCTCAAAAGCGAGTACAAGGTCCAAGTCTAAACGGAGAAGGGAGCAGCGACAGGAAGAGTTGCCATGGGTACAGATCACACCTTCTGCATCGCATACAGCTGCCGATAATCAAGCTTATCGACATTTCCCATAATGCTCTTCCCATGAGCTCCAGATAAACCGAAAAATTTTGGCGTAAAATTACTTCTTAAAAAAAAAGCATGTTGTGAAATCTGTTAAAAGTGAATCGTTAAACTTTCAAAGAAAGCAACTCAATTATTTTTTTTTGTCTCCTAGTTGGGGGTCGACTCTTAAAGGAAAGAATTTGCTCCTCTAGGAGCAAACTCTTTTCCTTTAACAGTAGACCCCTTTTAGAATGGTTCCATCAATCAGACTGAAAGTCACAAAAGTTGTTCTCCTTTGTCAGAAGTTTTCTCCTTTTGTTAAACTGGCAGAAAGCATGGAGGTTTACCAATTTATAATAATTAAATTGCCTATTTAGACCTCATAACATTCTTTTTTTTTTCGGTGGAATAATTTGTCCCAAAGTTTGGTTTATCTCCGTTGATAATTTGTATATTTTTGTTACAGTAAGATATTTTAAGGTCTTCATGGTAAGATATTACAGAGTCCTAGATAAGAGGGGTATTTGATGATAATTGAGGGATAATTTTCTTTATTTCTCATTGAAACCATATGTTGTGACCCCTCATCTGAACCGTCTCGTCGAGATGGTTCAGATGAGGGGTCACAACATATGTTTTTATCCAGAATTAACAAAAAATATCCCTAATTATCACCAAATACTCCCTCTTCTCTAGGGCTCTGTATTATAATGGAGATGCATGATTAGCTTAGCTGGAAGCAGGCATTGCAGTGTCATAGCCATATCTGGAGAAAGTATGATCAGTGTCGAAAATTAACTTTTTTGAGCAGGTTGCAAGTAATTGCTACCTGGTATAAAAGCTAGTAGCAAAACTCACATACCTGGTAGCAAAAACTGTCTTCTTGCCACTGAACAGTCCTCAGATTTACGACCAAACAAAATTCCATAAGGTCAAAGGCATTGATAATGCCTTTGACCTTACGCAATTGTGTTTTGTCTTACACATAGAAGCAGTATTTTAATGAAAATTGGCTAGTACTTCCAAGAAATTAACATTTACTAAAGAATTCCTATGCAGCAACCTTTTGCTACCCACTTTTTTTTAGGTGGCAAATGAGATTTTTAGGCGGCAAATTTGCTACTTGCTACTGTTAATTTTCGAACCTTGATGATACACTGTTGAATGAAGGTCACTGTTCTGTACCTTCTCTGATGGTATAGACATGCATTTCTGTTACTAAGATGCTAAAAGCTGATAAAATATTGAAAATGTGTCTCTAAACGTGGTGAAGCCAAAGAAAGGGGGGATAAGATTTTGTAAGGTTGTCACTGAAATAGACTGGTTAAAGGTGTTTAGAGTTGACGGAACCATCACTGTTATACAGTATTTTGCTCAAAAAATAAAGACAGAAAATAAGTAAAAAAATCTCTATTAGTCTATTAAGGCTGAAAAATAAAGTTAGAAAATAGGTTAAAAAATCTCCATTGGTCTATTAAGGCTGGTTTAGGGCTTACCAGATTCTTTTTTGGAATTTATTTGCTTTATACACTTTGGGTCCATAGATTTATAAATGTCTGTTTGTCTTGTATGCCATATATGGTTTCGTTACAATTTAAATGATATTTATTGGAACAAGGAAATTCTGGGCTCATTTGTTCAAAACTTAAGAAATCATTAGTTAACATAATATTTTCAAACATATTGTATGCAAAAAACACTTGTTCATTGTTTTTTTTTTTTTTTTTGTAATGTCTTATTAACCCATTAATGTCCAGATGACTCTTCTATCTGTATATATTGGATGAGTCCATTTGTCATTTAAGGGGTGTCTTGTTCAGTTTATTTCTATCATTTTTATTTTATTATAAGTAGAAATACCAATTTGACTTATGCAAAAAGTGTAGACCCTGATCAGACGCCACGTTTTGTGGCATCTGATCTGGGTCTGCACTGTTAGCCTATATGTTCCATTTTTGGGATGTTAGGCATTAATGGGTTAACTAGCAGCATTGTAAGCTTTGAACGAGGCTAGCTGCACATGCTTTATAGTGTCACCCTGATAGATATTTTACTCACAGAGGTCAGATACCGTAATGACCCTTATATTTCGGACACCTGAAAGTCAGACAATTATTGTTAAAAAATTCTTAAAAAGTGGATTTTACACAGGTTGCATCCAGATGATGCTTAGTGAATGTCAAACATTGTAGACCCTGATCAAACTGCTCCTTCAGAAGCAGTTTGATCTGGGTCAACAATGTTTGCTCAGACCTGTCTGTTTAAATATTTAGGGTCATTGTGTGTTTCTTAAACTGTTGTTGATCGCAAGGCTTAGCTGAAACAAAATAATTTGAACATCGTTTTTTTCCAGTTTGTAAAATAAACTGCTTTTTATGTTTGTTTAGAAATTTTGTTATCTGTAGTATTTCTGTATCTGGGTTAAATTAGCTGCAGATGTTTTATTTATTGCCTTCGTGAACAGACTGAAATCAGACTGAAGCCTTTGCAGTCTAGACAATGTCTTTGCAGAGTATTGTAATTGTAAAAAAGACTGTACAAGCAATTTAATATGCATAGATAAATGAGCCGCAACACAAGAAAACCAACAAATCAGTTGTGCGCCCAGCGCAGACTCAAATCAGCCTTGGCTTTCGCCCAGTCTGATCAGAATCTTTGCTGTCCGCATGAAGGTAGCTTAGACCTTAAGCTTTCCTTTAAGTGCTTAACAAAGAGTCTGGTCAGACTGGGGAATACCAGGCTGATCTGTGTCTGCGCTGGGCGCACAACCCTTTCGTTGGTTTTCTCTTGTCACAGCTCAAGTATTCTTTATGAGCCTGTAATAATACTTGAATCGCCAAGTGCAAACAGGAAAGACACAGATCAGCCTGCGCATCCGCACAGTCTAATCAGTCTTCCCTATCTGTGAATGCTGGAGAATCTAAATGGTGAAAAAGCAAAGACTCTTATCAGTCGAGAGTTAATGTGCAGACTGATTTCAGTATTTACTAAATGTGTACATGGTGTAAAGTCTCTTTTCACGTAAAGCCAGTCATATATTATATGAGGGGAAGGGCTGTAACTAATGTTGTGAGAACTTGTAGCCCGACCCCTTTGCTATGTTATTTAGGCAAGAAAATGTGTTTAAACTATTATATGAGCCGCGATAGGAGAAAACCATCAAAGTGGCATGTGTTGTACGCAGCACAGACTCAGATCAGCCTGGGCATCTGCCCAGTTTGATCAGAGTCTTCGCTTTTGCACTTAAAGTGTACATAAGTGTCTAAGCTAGCACCATGCAGACAGTGAAGACTCTGATCAGACTGGGCAGATAGTTTGATCAGTCTTCGCTATGCGCACATGCCTCTTTGTTGGTTTGTCATGTCGCAGCTCGTTATTTAGCAGTATAAGATTAATAGTCCTACATGTCAAGTTGTGGAAACAATTACTTTCAAATTAGTTCCTTAATGAGACAATGTTTTAATGAGATCAAAATGAAACTTCATCTAAAATGTTTGTCAAAACTCAAACCTGATACGGAGTTCCTGTATACATGTATAGGATAATATTTACACTTGCCACTGACTTCCCATGGGTAAACCTTATAGAGCAACTGGCTTCATACACTGATGAACGACAGTTTATCATGTGATGTTGTCGTCAAGTGACGTCTAAGGTAAACAAATGTCTTGATTGGTCCACGTAACGTTCGATTGACGCCACGTTATGGCAACGGCTGATTAACATAATGGCCGATTACATCGTTTCTGTCTTTTTTTCAACGCATATGTGCATATTCTAGATTAAAGTACCACAAAATCAGCACAGGAATGGTCTAAAAATAAAGTGTAAATATAAGAATAAAAATTTGATTTTTCAGCATTCATCGTGTGAAGAAGCCAGTGGTCGTTGCTTAAATTCTACAAGAAGCGCTTTGCGCTTCATGGAATTTTAGCTCCGCCCACTGGCTTCATCACACGATGAACGCAAAAAAATCAAATTCAGTTCTTAATTGAAAGCATAGGAAATATTTGCACAGTTTGATTTTTGCAAATAAGCACCGCTATATGAAAATGTATTCACAGTTCATTCATCTGGGCTCAGCTGTTCAAAATTAAAGACGTCATTATTGAGCAAGATGTTTAATTTTAAACATATTGTATGCGAAAAAACAAAACAAAAAAAAACACTGGCACTTTTGTGGAAAAAGTGTGAGGAACTTCTAAATTGCAAAAGCCAATCACATTTTTTCATCAAAAATATAAATGAATCATTGACTAACAACTCTGTAAAGCTAATGAGGCTTTAAACAACTGGGTCCAGTTGTTCAAAACAAACATTATCATTAGTTTAAAGAGACGTTAAATTTTCGAACATTAATATTTCAAATAAGCCAGTAATTTTTGTTGAAGAAATATGAGAAGCTTTTGTAATGCAAAGCTTCTCATTTTCAACAAAAAATATCAGTGTATTTGGTTACAAAGTCGTAAAACACTTAACAATTCGACCTTTTAATGAGCTTGTTAAGCTAACGATGCTTAGAACAACTGGGTCTAGGACTGTAGTGAATAAAGGGTATGATTATACAGTTTCATTTACAAGCAGGGCACCTCAATAACATTTGAATATAAAATTAGAACACATGCAAAATATTTTGTAGTTACAGTATTCTTAGTCGTACCTGTGTACGAATGAAAATTATACTCACTTTGTTACTGCCGTAATGTATTTACGTATTTTACCTGGCTCCCAAATTGTAGCATGTTTTTAGAGTAATGTCCATTTTTAGCTCGCCTGAACGAAAGTTCAGGAAGAGCTATTGTTGTCACCACGGCGTCGGCGTCGGCGTCAGCGTCGGCGTTCGGATTGGATGTTTTGGTTAAAGTTTTTTAAAGACCTATATCTCCTTAACCCATGGATGGATTCTTTTGATACTTGCACTGTAGTTAGATATTGGTCTAAAGTTTAACAGGGTACCACCACCACACCACTCAGTGACCTTGATGTCAAGGTCATGGACTTAGAAAATTGGGAGTTTTTTTGGCCTGGATGTTTTGGTTAAAGTTTTATAAAGCCCAATATCTCCTTAACCCATGGATGGATTCCTTTGATACTTGCACTGAAGTTAGATATTGGTCTTAAGTTTTAAATGGTACTACTCCCACCCGCCTCAGTGACCTTGATGTCAAGGTCATGGACTTAGAAAATTGTCTTTTTATTGATTGGATGTTTTGGTTAAAGTTTTTTAAAGACACATATCTCCTGAACCCATAGATGAATTATTTTTATATTTGCACTGTAGTTAGATCTACAGAGTACTACCCCAACCCCGCTCAGTGATCTTGATGTCAAGGTCAGGGACGTAAGAAAGTTTGGTCTTTATTAAAGTTTTGTACTTGCATACTGATTCATAATGCTTTGCAGAGATTTAGTTTATACTTGAACTGATGTTAGACACTTTTTTGAGTTTTTACAATTTTACAAAACACCTTATACTTACCCCACTGGATGACCTTGAAGTCAAGGTCATCGACTTAGAATTTTGTCTTAAAGATTTTATTTAAAGTTTTATATTTATGAAGACATACTTTCACAGTGCCACGATGATGGACTCAGTTGATACTAATACTTTGACTGATGTTAGATAATGGTTCAGGCTTTTGATACATCCTAGCCCCCCACCCCCCCCCCCCCTCCCCTCCCCTCCCCCCTACCCCTTTTTTTTACCTCAAGCTCATGGACTTTGAAATTTCATTTCATTTTTTAGCTCGCCTAAACGATGTGACGATGTCGCATTGACGTCAGTCCAAAATCTTTTTGATGTTCTAGCAGGGTACATGTTTATTTGAGCCTTCCCCATTATTTACAGTCATCATAGTAATGATATTACATTATGTTGCTTTACAGTGCTTCTTTTGTAAATACAGTGTTTTTCTGTCAGGCAACTATCAACAGAAACCTTGTCCATCATCAGATGTATGGTGAGTAAGCAAATGAAGAGTAGATAAGTATACAGGGCAAGTGTGTAACTTGGTATTTTGGCATATATAGTCTGTATATCACTGGTATATTCAAATACTTGCATTCTAAATTTAGAATAATAATAACTTCTATTTTATCAAATTTAAAATTGCATCCAAATTATTTCTCCACTGCGTGTTAGTGAATCCAACAAAATATTTCTGTCTTCACAGTTTATTTTTAGTCTGCTTTTGTATTTTCTTACCCTCTATGCCAAATTAACAGTTGCACACACTAAGTCTTACAGCAGGGTTTATTCTGGTACCTGTATGTAATGCTGACTCCAGTCATAAGTGTCAGTTAATTTGAAACTCTATTGAATGTAATAACAGGCAGGACATTTTGTTAAATTTTGGAACAGGTGTTGCTTACCACAATCAGACTGCTTTTACAGGATAATTCATTCAGTCAGCTATTTGATGTAACATATCCTTATACACTAAGTGGAGTTATCTGAAATGGGAGATGTAAGAAGCCAGAACAGAATTTCAGTAATGCTTAAATTTCTGAAGACTTATCACAATACTTAATGGTGGATTATTAAACAAGCAAATAAATCAAGGGTAAAAAAACTACATGTATTGTCCATATGCAATAAAAAGTTAAATTTTTGTCACTCTCTGCATACATCTTTCGTATAGAATAAGCCCTGTTGGACTACTTTATTATGAACCAGTTCAGTTTATTGTTCTTAACTAATGCTTCTGTTATGTTCCATCTTGACTCAATTTTCAGGTAAAAGGCTGTTCAGATGAGGGAGGTTTGAAATGGGCAGTCTTTGCTGAAGACTTTAGAGCCTCAGGATTTCTGTTCTTTGTTTGCATGATATAATTTATACCTGGTGATGGATTTTTTTTCAGGTCAGTACAACCTTGTCATGCAAAAAGGAAACTACAAGTATCATCACATTGTTCTTTAATGTTCACCTTTTCAAAATTGCCACATAGCGGATGTTCAGACATTTTGAAAAAGATGATGCATATAAACAAGAAACATGAAAGGTTAAATTCATTGTACTTGTACTCTCAATGTTGTTTTAGAAATGTAAAGAAACAATGAAAAATCAGATCAGCATGTATTTTTTGGCTAATTATCAACCATTTCATAAAACATAGTTATTCCACGTTAGTAAAAGTTTATTTTAAAAAGACAGAAAGCAAGAAAATAAGCACATGAAACCCATGTCCCATCAGTAGAATAATGTTTTGTTTCTGCATGTATATCTAAAAGTGTTTTTTTCTGCACCATTTTATTAGACATTTTCATCACTGGCCTTGTGGATAAAGGGATCATGTTTGGCTAAATCTAACAAGCTACGCATGGTATAATATACATTATTTTAAATCAGCTACTGTATTTAAAGATTTAAGTTGACTAGGTCTTTTAAATGAAGCAACTGTGCCTTTTTCATTCCCTTATCAGTGGGGGAGAATTTGCTTCTCTAGGAGCAGATATTTTCCTTTTAAGAGTTGATTCCGTCTTGGAAAGGCTTCATCCTCCATAGAAGCAAACAGGTCATGGAAGTTGTTGTTCTTTGTAAAAATGGCAGTAAATATGGAGGTGTAGCCATTTACCTTAAGTTCACAGGATGAAAACATGAAAGAAAAATGTTTAATGCATATACTATAATTATTTTAAAACAGTCACTCACTGAACAATTTAATGCATTTGTCTGGAAGTTATTTTATAGTTTAAACTAGGAGAAAGCTATTTTCATATAGTTTTATAGATTTTAATTTTAATTTCAGTAACTGAAATCAATTTCTTTAGTTTTCACTGCTAATATATTAAAATTGTTACATGTGACTGCATGAATTATACATGTACTGTATTACATCAGTTAATTGATATTTTGTTGCAGTAATACCAATGATGGCCCTACATTCTTTGAGAAAAAGAAAAGTGGTACATTTCAATCAATGTCACTCAACTATGTCAGTCTGTTCAGCTGAAAGAAGTGATTGTTGTTCAAGTCCAGCATGGAACTACACAGGTACAACACATGACAAAGGTAAATCCATAATTTCATGACACTAAAGCTCCAGATAATGGTGGGTTTGGATGATAATTATGGGGTCATTAAATGCACATGCTGTTACCCCTCACTTGAACTGACTTACTGAGGTACTACTTTGAATTAGGGTTCTCTGTATGATTTCACTTAGACATAAAAGTTGATTCCCAGAATTTATTTTTATAATCTACCTTGTCAATTTAACTTTGTATGTGTGTGTCAGCATATGTGTGTGCCTCATTGGGTGTAAAGGAATATCTTAATTAGCTAAATTCCTCCCCACCCCATCTGAGATACACTCACAAAAACAAGTGACTTGCCCTGTTACACTTTCTTGCTACTTTTGTATGAAAGTATTAAACTTTCATATTTTAAATAGCTATGAGTCTTGTTCACACTTTAATAATTAATTCCTCCCAAGTTTCCTGTTGTTTATAGTAAAACTGTCTGCATAGCAGTAAAATTGTTTTGACAAACATGATCAGCTTTGACTGTTTCTTATTCTATAATTACATGATTTCATGTTAGGCTTGCACAGTTTAATACGGCAAAGCAATCATTCATGTTCATTACCCATATTAACTTTTGCTTGTCGTCTAGAATTGTTCCAATGCTTGTTGCCAGATATTTTCTTAAGACTTCGCGAATATTAATCCATGATTGAACATGTATGATCCTTATTTTCATCTGTGGTTTTCACAACTTATGACCATTGTGTGAAACAATTATTTATGGTATGTAGCAATACCAACTAAAAAAACCTGAAACTAACTTAACTCTTTCATTTGATGTCACGTAAATTTAAAACTTTTGATTTTATTGTTATAACCTTTTCTTTGAGATAATAATTGCTTGGAAACTCTTTCATTTGTTTCAGGTTCAACTACACTGGTACTGGACATCCTGTTGGGAAACAAAGGGGCCCATATATATAATGGTAATGGTATGGAGCAATGCTCCGCATGTAAAAAATGGTTTAAAACCGCAAAAACTCTCTTGAACCACAGATGTTCTTTCTGCTGTGACTGTGACAAAATCTTCAGTTCTTATCAGAAGTTCCAGCATCACAAATGTACTAAAGCAGTCTCCGTGGTTATGAATAAAGATGAAGAGGAATATACTGATACTACTGATACTAAAGTAAATATTTGTGCTGCTCAAGTAAAACAAAGCTTATCTCAGAATAACATGGAAACTCTAATTTGTGAAAGATGTCAGCGGTCATATAAAACAAGAAAAACTTTAGTAAATCATAAATGTACATATTGTGATAACTGTAGTACCACCTTCACTACATATAAGAACTTTTTGTCACATGCATGTTCCAAAGCTGTAAAGACTAAATATCAGGAAACTAACAAAGCTTCGAATAAAAAGTTTAGAATGATTTCTGAACCTGTAAGAGACATGTCTGTAGTAGCTGATATGGTGGGAGGATGTGATAACTTTATCCCTGATGATGTTATTTGTGTGGCACTGGACATGATAAGACAATATACTGGTTCTGACTACCATGGGTATATTACACCCGCTGAAATGACATGGTTTCTTTCAAATCCAAGAGAAGCTGGCCCGCCAGTTCCATACAGTGAGCTGTCAATTAATATACATAATATAGGTAATCATTGGGTTACATCTGTATATAACCCGCAAATAGGGCGAATCTTGGTGTATGATTCCCTTCGCAGAATCGAACATTATACACAAATCATACCTCAGCTTAGGCTTCTGTATGGCAGTGAGCTTTTAAGTAAAGTAGATTTCATACCAGTAACCCAGCAGGGAGCAGATCCCGCATGTGGGGCATTTGCAGTTGCTTATGCATTCTGCTACTGTTTAGGGATGTCACCCAGTTTGCAAAACTTCGATAAGTTGAAGATGAGATCCCACTTAAGAGATAGTATACAATCAAGACAAATAGTTGCATTTCCAACTACACATTCCAGTAGCACATGCACAGAAACAGACAGCAGGAACAATAAAAGGAGGCTGCCAAATGATCATGACTTTATAAATGAAAATGTAAAAAAATGCAAAAAAAATGTTGAAGTAGTGGAAATTGTAACTAGAGGACAGAGTAAACAAAGCCAAAATGATAGAGAACGAATGCAGAAGAAAAGGGAATTACCAAATGTAAGAGAGATGGAAAATTTGAGAAAAAGGCAAAATTTTGAAAGTCGAAGAAAAGAGTCAGAACATAAAAGAGAAAAGAGAAGCGCTGAGGAAGTAAGACAAAAGGAAAACATGAAAAAGAGACAGAACCCAGATGGTCACAGAAAGAATAGAGACCGTAAATCAATGGCCCGAAAGGATGTAGAACTTAGAAACATGGAAAATAGGAAGAAAAGGCTGAATCCTGTTGGTCGTCAAAGGGAAAGAGAATGTAAATGTAAAATAAGGAAATACATCGAAATCAGAAACTTGGAAAATATGAGAAAGAAAACTGTTGCAAGCAGGTATCAAGCGAAAGAACATAAACAATTGACAAGAGAAAGTAAATCTTATAGGGCATCAGAAAATAAGAAAAAAAAGGAGAGAAAAATAATCTCTGTTCCCCAGATTATAAAAAACTTCCATATAGCTGTTCAGAGTGGGCCCTTATATGTGTGCACATGTTGCAGTCAAATGATGTATCGAGAAAGTGTAAGGCTAGTGCCGAAATCAATTAATATTGAAGAAAAATTGAAAAGAATGCTGATCACAGGTACAACAAGTGTGGATAACAAGGAGTGGATATGTCATACATGTTTTAGTGCCATTAGGTGTAAAAAAATTCCAAGTTGTGCCATAGCCAACTTGATGGATTTTCCAATAAAACCACCAGAACTGAACTTGACAGATATGGAAGAAAGACTGGTAGCAACACGGATCCCATTTATGTGTCTGCATCAACTTCCTCGTGGTGGCCAGCTTAGCCTTAATGGAAATGTTGTCAATGTTCCTGCCAATGTGACTAATACAGTTTTGAAACTTCCTAGAAATATGGATGACAGTGAATGCATTCCAGTTAAGCTGAAAAGAAAACTGAGTTTTGGGCACCATGTTGCTTTTAAAAATATACGTCCTCAAAAAGTCATAACCGCAATTAATTGGTTGACAGCAAATAGCAAGTTATATCAGGAGGAAGGTGTTATTGTGAATGATGCCTGGAATCCAACAAATGGTATTGTGGAAACAAATGATGACAGTCCTGATGAATCAACTGATGAACCAGATCCTTGGGATGAAACTGCAGCTCAAGAGCAACCAGTGGGCATATTGGATACTCTTCTTGTCCCCCAGGATCTGACTGATGAGGCTTCCCGCATATTTTCATTTGCTCCTGCTGAAGGAAATACTCCAGTCAGCATTTTTATGGATCATAATGCAGAAGAACTGGCTTTTCCTACTTTATTTAGTGGAAGGGCCCGCCCTGACAACATGGTGAGACCTGTCAAGATAACCTATGCTGATATTTGCAAATCAGAATTGCGAAGATCAGATAGAAGGATGGCCAGTCACATTCCCAATTTGTTTTTCAAGTTTAAAAAACTACAGACAAAACACATTCTGGATAAAGCCAATATCTGTATTAGGAAAGCCCAAGGAAAACAAGATCTGACTGCTGGCCATCTAAAATCAATGGAAAATGTGGAAAAACTGTGTCGTTTGAATGAAGGCTTTAGGATTTTTAAGGATCTCCGAGGGTCTCCACCATACTGGGAACAGACTAAAAAGGACATTTTTGCTATGATACGTAAGTTAGGGATTCCGACATGGTTTACATCATTTTCTTCAGCAGAAACTAGGTGGATTCACCTTCTTCAGATTTTATACAAGTCTCTACATATGAAAACACTTTCTGATCAAGAAGCATCTGAGCTCACCTGGTTCCAGAAGTCAGAACTGATCAAGAGTGACCCGGTCACATGTGCTAGACACTTTGAGCATCAAGTCAAAAAATTAATCAGTGATGTTCTTCAGAGCCCAGCCAATATAATAGGAAAAGTTTCAGATTATTTCTATAAAGTAGAATTTCAGATGAGGGGTTCTCCTCATATCCACATGCTTGTCTGGGTTGAAGATTCACCAACTCTTGATGGGAGTGAAGATGCTGAAGCCAGGGTCATAGCATTTGTAGACAAGTATGTAACCTGCAGTAAAGATGAGTCCATGGAAGATGTAGTCCCTTTACAACAACATTCTCACTCCAGGACATGTCAACGCAAAAATAAAAATGAATGTAGGTTTAATTTTCCGATGCCACCGATGCCAGAAACATGCATTCTTGAGCCCTTGGGTCCAGAAACTTCAGAAGAAGAGAAAAAAATGCATGAAAAGAACTGGGAAAGGATCAAAAAAGTACTTGATGATATGAAAAGTGGTAAGAACATAGATTTTCATGATTTCTTGAAGGAAATTAACTTGAAAATGGAAGAGTATACATTGGCAGTCAGATCCTCCTTAAAAAGTCTAAAAATCTTCTTACAGAGACAAGTGGATGAAATTAGAATCAATAGTTACAACAAATGTCTTTTGCAGTGTTGGAGAGCAAATATGGATATACAGTATGTTACTGATCCATATGCCTGTGCTATGTACATAGTGACATACATAGCAAAGGCTCAAAGAGGCATGAGCAACTTGCTCTTCAATGCTGCAAAAGAAGCTAAAGAAGGAAATCAGGACATAAGAAAACAAGTAAGGACTATCGGTCACAAATTCTTGACACATGTTGAGGTGTCTGCACAAGAAGCAGTATACTTCATTTTGCAGCTGCCTTTGAAAAAGGCTTCACGAGATGTTCTGTTCATTAACACATCTCCAGAAAAGGAGAGAGTTGTAATGCTCAAAAGTCTGAAATTAATCCAAAATATGCCTGACGAGTCTACTGATGTAGAGACAACAAGCATAATACAGAGATATGCACAAAGACCAAGAAAACTTCATAATTTGTGCCTTGCTGACTTTTGCTCTATTTACAGAGTAGTATACAACAGCAAACCAGTAAACACAGAAGAAGAAAGTGATGAGATTAGTCCAGCCAGTGACAGCTGCTATGTAACCAATCAATACAAGTGTGAGGATGGTACAGTACTAAAAAAGAGAAAGAGACCCATAGTGATCCGCTATGTTAGATACCAATATGAAATGGATTCAGAAAACTACTTCAGAGAAGTCTTGATGTTATTTTATCCTTGGCGAAAAGAAGAAATGATACTAGGAGACTGTGAAACATACCAGGAAAGATTCCAACAATTGGTTGACATAACCGATATAGAAGAAAAGATGAAAGAATACAACCACAACTGGTATGAGCTAGATGAAGCAGTTAAAGATCTTGAAAAGAGAACTGAAGATAGCATGGAAGATGAATGGGATAGATTAGCCCCCAATGCCCAGCAAGTGGAAAGAGATGACGAAGAAGAAGGAATTACAGAAGGTGATATATTTCCAGTCTTTGCCCCTCCAAATGCTGAAGTCTCATCTTTCAATGAAATTCCAGGAGGACCAGCTGAGTCCGAGAGAGACAGGACTGAAGTCATGGTAAATGTCATGCCAGAGGAAGATTATTTATCTCTGGTTAGATCATTGAACAAACAACAAAGAGAAATTTTCCACCACGTACTGTATCATTTAAAAGTTAGTGCCAGTCCTCTATATTTATTTCTAACAGGGGGTGCAGGAGTGGGTAAAACGGTAGTGGTAAAGGCTATCTATCAAGCTATGTTGAGATACTACAACAAAAGTGTCACCTGCAATCCAGACAACACCAAGGTTCTCCTAGCAGCACCAACAGGCATAGCAGCTTACTTGATTAAAGGAAACACTCTGCACAGTCTGTTCAAAATTCCTGTCAGCCAAAAACTAACTTACAAACCATTGACAAGTGATAAACTAAACACTCTTCATTGTCAGTTTCAAGATGTCAAACTCCTGATAATAGATGAAATATCCATGGTAGGGAACAGAATGCTGTCTTTCATTCATCACAGACTTCAGCAGATAACTGGGTCATCAAAGCTGTTTGGTGGAATTTCTGTTATTGCAGTTGGGGATTTATTCCAGCTGAAGCCTGTGTTTGATGGTTGGGTGTTTGAAAATCTCACACAAGACTATGGACCGCTTGCAACAAACCTTTGGACTGAAAACTTTGAAATATTCCAGTTAACCACCATCATGAGACAGAAAGATTCAGCTGAGTTTGCTCAGTTACTCAATCGCTTGAGAGAAAGCAGACACACAGAGAAAGACATACAAATGCTGAAGACTAGAGTTATCAACAAAGATGTATTACATCCAGACTATCCGCTCAAGATGCCGCACATCTTTATATCCAACAGGATGGTTGACAGCCACAACAGTTTGGTATATGAAACCAGTACCAATAAGATATGCGTTAAAGCAATGGATGTTGTTTTAGGGGATGTATCAAAAGATGTGAAGGAGAAAGTGAAAGGATCAGTTCCTCAAGATGCAAGCAAAACAATGGGGCTAAGTTCACAATACAAGTCGGCTTTGGGACTGAGAAATGAGATATCATGCAACATAGATGTTGAAGATGGTTTGGCCAATGGCGCCGGTTGTGTCCTGGAATCAGTAGGCTCAGTAACTGCAACTGGCAAAATCAGTTATCTGTGGGTTAAGTTTGAAGATCAATCTGTTGGAAGGAAGTGTAGAGAGGAAAACAAGAAATTATATACTTCAGCCATCCACAAAAACTGGACCCCAATATTCAAGGTGAAACGTCAGTTTCCAGTTGGACGATACCAGTCCGTGATGGTAATGAGAGAACAGATTCCTCTAAGATGTGCTGCAGCAAAGACTTGCCATAGATGCCAAGGTGATACTATGGAGGCTGCTGTGGTTGATTTTTCAGGTAGAACATTTCCACATTCCCACTATGTAGCTTTAAGTCGTGTGACTTCAGTTGACAATCTCTGTATCAGAGAGTTAAATGAAAAGTCAATTGCAACAAGTAAAGCTGTGAAAGAAGAAATGGAACGTTTGGGCACAGAAATGTTGTTAAAGTCACCATTATTAACATATCACCATGCTAAGAAACCCTGCCTGAAGTTGCTCTTTCACAATGTCAGATCTCTTCATAAACACTTCAGGGACATATTACCAGATGAGAACTACAGCTGTTCTGATGTGATGATATTTGTTGAAACAAAGCTCAAGCCATCTGATGTCACTGGTGACTATTCTATTCCAGGATTCTACTCGTTTAGATTTGATGGCCAGTGTTCAGGAACATCTCGCTCACCATTTGGCATGATTGTTTATACTAAATTACAAATAGACAGATCAACAATTTGCCACAAGGTTAAGAAAACATCAGCTGGAACTGTCATAGAAATGGTTACCTTTGTCATACAGACAGAGTTTCACGATGTACCACACATCAGAATAGCAGCAGTGTATGCATCACCAAAAGCTAAATGGACAGAGCTGAAGAAGTTTTTAGAAGAAGCTGAACAGCTGTATCAGTTTACTGTTGATGAGCCTGTTGTCCTTGCTGGAGATTTCAATGTTGATCTGTTAGCCAACTCTAGCCATGCAATTTTGAAAACTATAGGTCTCAAACAACAAATTAGTCAGCCAACTACAGACAACAACAGTCTCATTGACCATGTTTACACTAATGTGATGCAACTTCAGGTTACATGTGGGGTCCTTGAATCACACTTCTCGGACCATAAAGCTGTGTTTGCAATGCTTCAGTAACTTTTCTTTTCCTACCTTTGATTTAAAATATCCATTGGGAAAACTTCATTGATTGGTCAAATAATACTTGAAGCATCCCAGATTATGTTGGGAATCCACCAAGCAGCAGCAATGGCATCCCACACTATTCAGGCTCCACCAGGTATCTGTTATAGCATCTAAGATTCTGTTCAGGATCCACCAGGTATCCATCATGGCATTCCAGACTCTGTTCGGGAGCCACCAAGCAGCAGTTATGACATCGAAGACTCTATTCAGGATCTGCCAGGTATCTGTTTTGGCATCCAAGACCCTGTGTAGGGATTACCAGACTCCACCAGGTATCTGTTACCGCATCCCAGACTCTGCTTAGGAGCTACCAGACTCCGCCAGGTATCTGTTATGCATCCCAGACTCTGTTCAGGAGCTTCCAGACTCCGCCAGGTCTCTGTTATGGCATCCCAGACTCTTCTCAGGAGCTACCAGACTCCGCCAGGTATCTGTTACCGCATCCCAGACTCTGCTCAGAAGCTACCAGGCTCTGCCAGGTATCTGTTACCGCATCCCAGACTATGTTCAGGAGCTACCAGACTCCGCCAGGTATCTGTTACCGGATCCCAGACTCTGCTCAGGAGCTACCAGACTCCGCCAGGTATCTGATACCGGATCCCAGACTCTGCTCAGGAGCTACCAGACTCCGCCAGGTATCTGATACCGCATCCCAGACTCTGCTCAGGAGCTACCAGACTCTGCCAGGTATCTGTTACCGCATCCCAGACTCTGCTTAGGAGCTACCAGACTCCGCCAGGTATCTGTTACCGCATCCCAGACTCTGCTCAGAAGCTACCAGGCCCTGCCAGGTATCTGTTACGGCATCCCAGACTATGTTCAGGAGCTACCAGACTCCGCCAGGTATCTGTTACCGGATCCCAGACTCTGCTCAGGAGCTACCAGACTCCGCCAGGTATCTGATACCGGATCCCAGACTCTGCTCAGGAGCTACCAGACTCCGCCAGGTATCTGATACCGCATCCCAGACTCTGCTCAGGAGCTACCAGACTCTGCCAGGTATCTTTTACCGCATCCATGACTCCGCTCACGAGCTACCCAACTCCACCAGGTATCTGTTACCGCATCCCAGACTATGTTCAGGAGCTACCAGACTCCGTCAGGTGTCTGTGATGGCATCCCAGACTTTGCTCTGGAGCTACCAGGCTCCGCAAGGTATCTGTTATGGCATCCCAGACTCTGCTCAGGAGCTACCAGACTCTGCCAGGTATCTGTTACCGCATTCCAGACTCTGTTCAGGAGCCCAGGCTCCGTCCGGTATTTGTTATGGCATTCCAGACTCTGCACAGGAGCTATCAGGCTCTGCCGTGTATCTGTTATGGCATCCAAGACTCTGTTCAGGAGCTACCAGACTCTGCCAGGTATCTGTTATGGCATCCCAGACTTTGTTCAGGAGCTTCCAGACTCTGCCAGGTATCTGTTATGGCATCCAAGACTCTGTTCAGGATCTACCAGACTGCCAGGTATGTGTTATGGCATCCCAGACTCTGTTCAGGAGCTTCCAGGCTCCACCATGTATCTGTTATCAGACTCCACCAGGTATCTGTTATGGCATCCCAGACTGTGTTCAGGAGCTACAAGACTCCGCCAGGTATCTATTACTGCATCCGAGACTCTATTCAGGAGCTTGCCTGAAATTTTATGAAATGCAAGCCACACCACCATAGAGACTGTGGAATGGACAGGCACCTATTCAGGCGAGCTATGCTGTCAGGCGACAGCTCTTGTTGTTTTGTCTAGTGTCTAATTTACATTCAAAGATCACTTACAGTGTCTTGAAATATACAGAATTATGCTGAAATGACCATGGTACCTATTTGGTTATCAAACACAGTATTCCCCTTATAGAATGACCTTAAATGAGCCGCAACAAGACAAAGCAAACAGTATGGTTGTGTGCCCAGCGCAGACTCAGATCAGCCTGGGCATCCACCCAGCTTGATCAGACTCTTCGTTAGGTGCTCTAAGGTTAGCGTAGGGTCTAAGCTACCTCCATGTGGACAGCGAAGACTCTGATCAGACTGGGCATCCACCCAGCTTGATCAGACTCTTCGTTAAGTGCTCTTAGGGTAGCTAAGGGTCTAAGCTACATCCATGCGGACAGCGAAGATTCTGATCAGACTGGGCGGATGCCCAGGCTGATATGAGTCTGCGCTGGGCGCACAGCCACATTGTTGGTTTTGTTGTGTCGTGGCTCAAATATTCAGTCTCATGCAATTTTGCTGTAAGCTGGGGGAGAGGGGGGGGTGGGGGGGGTGTTCCCATCCAAAAGAACCTCAAAGATCTAGATCCATCTTATGAGATGGATCCAGAGTTTTAAGATTGTTTTGGAATGAAAAATAAGATGAATGTTGATCTTGGAAGGGAAGAAAACACCTCTTTTATAACTGAAAAAATACAGTTAAAGCATACCCTAGTACCCATCCCTAATGCACTTACTAGAGAATACATGTATAGGGTCCACAGATTGTCTATAGTCCATGTACAGTAGAACTTCATTGGCTCGAACAGGCTTGGGACCATGAAAATTAGTTCCAGCCAAGGGTAGTTCAGGCCACCCAGGGTACGTTTCTATATAAAGTGTCCTTTAGGGACCAAGAAAAGAGTTCTAGCCAGGCAGGGTTAACAAGCCATAAGGGTTCGATCCATTGAAGTTCTACTGTATTTGTTATGATTACCTGTATTAGAGAGCTGTGTTGAGGAGCATTGAGAGAGAACACTTGGATTTCTATGATAATTCTGATAGTATTTCATTTCATTTGCCATTGAAACATACCGTATTTATTTGGTTATAAGATGGAAGTTTCTGCTTTCCAAACTGATCCCCAAAACAAGGGCGTAGCTACATACACGGCAAATACGCAAGTGCATATTGAAATTTTGTCAAAATTGACAAAATTTCAAAACGCACCTGCATATTTGCATGCTGAAATTTTATAAATTAGACAAGATTTCAATACCAATTACCAAAGTGGCTGAAATACTAGCTTTCCTTTTAAGAAGTAGAACATAAAACATGGTTGTGCGTATCATGAAATTGCCTAGTTACGCCCCTGCAAAATCTAGATCTATCTTACAAGATGGATCAAGATTTTTGGGATTGATTTGTAAGAGAAAAAAACATGATACAGCTGAATTTTACTAGACCGATTTACATCTTTGGGGAAGTTTTTGAATGGGAAACCCCTTGTCTTGTAGCTGAAGCAAATATGATACTTCGTGACTAGTCATTACAGCCATCCCATTACAGTTCTAATCAGGCCCCGAGGTTATAAAACTTTTTCCATGCTCAACTCAGCTGAGCATGAAATTTACTCTGCTGATAAATATGAAAATGCCAAATAATGTTATAAGCAGAGAAAATTTCATACTCAGCTAAATTTAGCATGTAAACAACTGTACTTATCAATAATTTGCTATATATTAGCAGGTAAAATTTCATGCTCAGCTGAGTTGAGCATGAAAAAGTTTTATAACCTCGGGGCCAGGTCATAGTATATGTTTTGGGTAAACTCATTCATGCCTAGTGTTCCACAAATGGACATTGGCAAACAGTATAGACCCAGATCAAATGCTATAGAACAGGGTAGCTGATCAGGGCTTACACTGTTTGCATAAAATGTACAGCTATTTCTATAAAAAAGATGAAAGAATTAAATATACCAGAAATCCCTAAGATTTTGAAAGGACTCACCCAGTTTATACGGCTAGAAGAGTCCACTGGATGTAAATGGGTTAAGAAAAAGATATCTCAGTATGATCATCTAAATACCCAAAATATCATGACCTCTAGAGGGAGACTAAACACTTGTAAATAAAGATAAAAGTAGAGGTATTAGTTTTAAACTTTTCTGCATAATGACACCTGCATTTAAGTTCCTTAAATCTTCTCTTATTTTGTCTGTTTAATTATGTTGTAAGATTTATTTATTGAAAATCATCTATCATGAAATTTGATTGGATCATATCATTACCCATTATTTTCATTCATTATTTGCTGATGGTTGAGTTAAAACTGTATTCACAGTCAACTCTAGATATCCCGAAGTCAAATTTCAGCCCAAACTACTGACATCTCAAAGTAAATTTTCCGGTACCAGAAAATTTACTCTGATGCCCAAACTACTGACATCTCGAAGTAAATTTTCTGGTACCAGAAAATTTACTTTGAGATATCAGTAGTTTGAGTTAACCGGAATTGAAATGTAAATAAAAACAAGAAATATATTCTTTGATACAAGAAGATATTTTGAGATATCTATGTTTGAGATATCTGGAATTGACTGTATCTGGTAATCAGATGGTGATTTTCTTCTCTATTAACTTAACCTTGAAAATTCCAAATCTTTCTTATAAGACAGATCTAGAATTTTTGATTGTTTTTTGGAAAGGTAAAACCAGTCTTATAATGGAATTAGAAGGACTGATTAACATACATATTAGGGGTCATTTTCAGGGAAATGCCCCTGCCTTATTGCAGAATAAATACAGTAAATAAAAGACATAGCCGAGTCACCTTCCTTTAATCAGTGGAGGTTAGGGAAGTAACGGTTTCACAGAGTTCTCTCTCTTAGTTAAATGAAGATGTACCCACACACCCTGAGAGAGATACTAATTATAGTAACGTCTTTCATTTATGAGAAGTTTTTGTTTGCTGATATGTTGAAATTGAGCATTCTTATTTTTCTGGTAGAGTTGAAGCTGGGTTGCAACAGTATGAGCGCTTAAATGTTAATACACGTACCTTTCTGTAACCACACATGTATGAGATTTGTTACTGGCCACTACTTTCATTTCCCCTTCTGCTGATTCAAGAAGGGCAGTTGTTAGTTACTGGTGAAAGTAAGTGCACTTAGTACTGGTTAACTGCTTAGGAGGTCAAAGCCTGTCCAGGAATAGTGTGGTAAGGTTAACTGACCATCGCGACATGACCGTAGCTGTTTACCGTGGACGTTATACAATAACATAACATACAAGTCAAGAAGTTATAGAAATATTAAAACCTTCAAGTTTCTTTTTTGGCATAGTATATTTATGAACATACAGCTGACCTTGTCCATAGTTACATATACAGGTAGCTGAATATAACCCTTTGTGTGATTACAGGGGCCGTATTCATAAAGCCACTTAAGTCGTTGCTATGTGGTTGCTAAGGCTGAATATCTATAAAGGAGATTCCCTACAACTATAAAATTTGGTCTGGAGGAACAGTCTTTGTAAGACTGTTCCTCCAGAGCAAATTTCATAGTTGTAGGGAATCTCCTTCAAAGAAATTTAGCCTTAGCAACAGCATAGCAACCACTTAAGTCGTTTTATGAATACGGCCCCAGATCTCAAAATGATTTCTTTTCCATTTATGTGAGTTATAGGGAACATTTGTCTGAACAATGCAAGAATTATTTTCCAAGTATATATCACTGTAAACCCTCATGTACAGGGACACATGTATCCTTTCTCTACATAGTTTTGCTTTTGACAATTCTGTCTTTCAATTCAGCTTACATACAGTTGACTTCTGAAACCTCAAACAGTGATATCTCAAAGTACCCTCTCATGTCAAAGAATATAGTTTGGACTCATTTCCTTTCTTTATATTTTAGCTCCTGTTATCTCAAACTGCTGGTATCTCAAAGTAAATTCTTGGGGACCAGAAAATTTACTATGAGATAACAGTAGTCTGAGATGAACTTTGACTTTGAGATATCGAGAGTTGACTGTAGAGATGTTTGAGAAACTTACCGGACATTTTTGTCAAATGCATATGGCTATTACAGTAAGGGATTTATAGACCAATATTTAGTAATAACTGACCAGTATTTAGTTAGTTTAGAAATTATATAAAGGGGCACTCGAAAGAGACAATGCAAGCAGATTCTGAATGACATAGATGTGTATATAGCATTATAAGACCAATATTTGGTCTGTCTCACATATCACCCCCATTTTCATGTCTCTTAACATGCCTACTCGGCTATAAGATGAAGGGCTTTCCTTCCAATATTACTGTTATGTGCCTAAATTTTGGGACAACTAAAAATAATTGATTTTCCATTTGGGACAAATGGAAAATGAATTAATTTAGGTGTCCCAATACCCCAAATGTGTAAATCAGTTGTGGCTTTTGGGATTGCTTTGGAAAGGAAACCCCTGGTCTTATAATTGACTAAATTTTAGAAGAGCTCCAGATAAGGAAGGTATTACATCATAATTCTGGATTATTTTGTCTTATTAGCTCGCTTGTACAAATGTGAAGAGAGCCACTGTTGTCATTTGGACGTCGGCGCCGGCTTGGGCATCACACTTTAAAGTTTAACATCAAAGTTTTTTATGTGATGGGCAAGGCACTGCAGGCCAGCTGTCCTGTACGCGGACAGGTCTTGTTTACATTGTGACCTCTCGCCAAGGTAGTTGTGACCTCAAGCCAAGGTAGTTGTGACCTCTTGCCAAGGTTGTAGTGACCTCACACCTCTGGGTCGGAATTTTAACCAGGACTCGGCAAGCCTTGGCCCTGATAGAACTTCCGACCCCTTGGGTGAGATTTTTCTAAACTACATCAACATTCATAATAGATTCTTATATTCTTATTGAGGAAGAAAGAAAATTAAGTTCCAAAATTACATGTTTAAAGTCCACCATATCTGGAACTTTGATTGATGACTGATTGTAAAAAGTACAGGATGAGCTATTGCACTCGCATCAGTGTTAAAGTTTTAATTGATTTTTGTATGTCTATCCAGCTATATTCCATTACGTCTTAACCCCCAAGGGGGACACAGACTGTGTACTTACACTATGTGATGGGCAAGGCACTGTCAGGTGAGCCATCCTGTATAAGAAGAGGTCATGTTTTCATGTAAAATAATGGTTATCACCACAATTCTGCATATGAGAAATACCACAAGACTTGAGACTAAAATTACAGACCATTTTGGGACTATGAACCTACTTGCATACTGAAATCATGTCTTTGTTTATTTTAGCTTAACTGTTAGTAAGTAGAGGAAGAGGTATTTAGTCCCCCTGGTGTTGGTGTCTGCATCAGTGTCCAAATATGATGTTTTAGTAAAAGTTTTTATGTGATCAGGTGAGCTGTCCTGCATGAAGACAGGTCTTGTTTGGTGAGTAGCTAACCTGTTGCCAGCCTGATGATGGTCTGCAGGTCTCAAAAGTTTTGGGCATTTTTCTTATGCTATCACACTATTATTGTTTCTGGTTAGATCTGTGATGTTTATGTCATGTAATGCCTTTGTATATAAAAATAAATAATGATGAAAGTTTTTTTCTTGAATTTGTAATGTAGATTTATAATTAAAAACTGAGAAAAAAAAAAGATAAAATGTTTAACAATGAAAAGCTGTTGTTATTTTTTGTTCCCATGTATGTGAATTTAGACTGTCCCATTTCATATTATGTGGGATATTCTATAGGAAGAAAGAAATGTGTGTGAGGTCCCTAAGTGTCTGACAGCCCTAAGTGTCCGACAAATTTTGAATTTTTCTAAATATGTCAGAAAAGTGAAGCAAATCAGTATTAGTACTATAACTAGTACGAGGGGCATTTGGAAAGTACGTAGCATGGCACTGTAAGATAAAATACTTACAATTAGAATAATGATGGTGGTTCAAAAATGGTGACTTTTCATGATACTTTTATACTTTTACAATAATTAGGCCGCTACAGCAACAACAAAATCCAATATAACGCAGACATTTTGCTTTATAGAAAACAGTGAATGGAAATCATTTCACTGTGCTTAGATTTTTGATTACCTTGTTTATCCAAATAAGACAATCCCATAATTTCAAGCAGTAGGTGGGGTAACTCAATGTGATGTTTGATACTAGCCACGAGAAGTTTTGAGGATATTTTTTTTTCCACACAAAAAATAAAAATAGAAAATAAATAAACTTGTCTAAAGTCACAAGTTATATTTGGCTCCTATTTAATTTAGAATGAAAAAATGCAGTTAAGTATTTCTATTATCATCCTACCCCAGGGGAAGATTTGAAGAGCTATCTGCCCTTAGATTTGACTAAATTTACACCTTTTGATTTTTGTCGAGCCCGCTTGCGGAGAGCGAGACATAGTTGTTACAATGTCAGTTCGGTGTATGTCCGTGCGTGCGTTAGTGCGTGCGTCCGTCCGGCTTTGTCCGGGCCATAACTTCTACATTTATGGATGAATTTCAAAATAATTTGGCACAATTGTTCTCCTTGATGAGCAGAAGTGCCTTTTGAAACATTTGTTCAGGTAGGTCCAAGGTCAAGGTCACATTTGAAGGTCAAATAATAAAATGGCCATAATTGAGCTTGTCCGGGCCATAACTTCTACATTTATTGATGGATTTCAAAATAATTTGGCACAATTGTTCTCCTTGATGAGTAGAAGTGCTTTTTGAAACATTTGTTCAGGTAGGTCCAAGGTCAAGGTCACACTTGAAGGTCAAAATGATAAAATGGCCAAAAATTGAGCTTGTCCGAGCCATAACTTCTACATTAATGGATGGATTTCAAAATAATTTGGCACAATTGTTTTCCTTGATGAGTAGAAGTGCCTTTTGAAACATTTGTTCAGGTAGGTCCAAGGTCAAGGTCACACTTGAAGGTCAAATTATAAAATGGCCATAAATTGAGCTTGTCCGAGCCATTACTTCTACATTTATGGATGGATTTCAAAATAATTTGGCACAATTGTTCTCCTTGATGTTTAAAAGTGCCATTTGGAAAATTTATTCAGGTAGGTCCAAGGTCAAGGTCACACTTGAAGGTCAAATGATAAAATGGCCAAAAATTGAGCTTGTCCGAGCCATAACTTCTACATTAATGGATGGATTTCAAAATAATTTGGCACAATTGTTCTCCTTGATGAGTAGAAGTGCCTTTTGAAACATTTGTTCAGGTAGGTCCAAGGTCAAGGTCACACTTGAAGGTCAAATTATAAAATGGCCATAAATTGAGCTTGTCCGAGCCATAACTTCTACATTTATGGATGGATTTCAAAATAATTTGGCACAATTGTTCTCCTTGATGTTTAAAAGTGCCATTTGGAAAATTTATTCAGGTAGGTCCAAGGTCAAATGATAAAATGGCCATAATTTGAGCTTGTCTGAGCCATAACTTCAACATTTACAAATGGATTTCAAAATAAGTTAACACAATTGTTCTCCTTGATGAGAAGAAGTGCAATTTGGAACATTTGTAGTAGTAGGTCCAAAGTCAAGGTCACACTTGAAGGTCAAATGATTAAATGGTCATAAATTGAGCTTGTCCGAGCCATTACTTCTACATTTACGGATGGATTTCAAAATAATTTGGCACAATTGTTCTTCTTGATGAGTGGAAGTGTCAAGTGACATATGTGTTTGGGTAGGTCCAAGGTCAAGGTCACACTTGAAGGTCAGATATTGTAACTGTCATAAATTGAGCTTGCCTGGGTCATCACTTCTACTTATTTTCCTTTGTGAAAATTTGGAGGAAAAAAAGAAGAAAATGCTGGCTAAGCATGATGTTTTTTGGCTTCTTTCTAGATTGAAGCAGTTACTTAGTCTTGACATACTTATAGGTCACTAAAGCAAACAGCGGGCTCGACCAGTTGTCCCTGGACAACCTTCTAGTATTACAAAGCATACAAGTTGTGCTTGATGAGAAACCATACACATATTGAAATATATATACATCTGTGCCATTCGGTTTTCTGCCTTATTATAAATGCATTTCCATGCCTGTTTACAGATGTTGATATTAGTTTTTTAATATTTAATCAATTAAAATCCGCCCAATTAAGTCAATTTTGGTATGTTAAGTTTGTTATATGATAGCCTGTAAACTTTATGAAAATCATATACTTTTTATGAAATAAGTGAAAATGTTATGCACCATTTTCGAAAAGTAAAAATTTTATGTATTTTATTGAAAGTTTGCATTTTCCAGTGTCCATATGTTACATATTCATGATAAAATATCTTGTCCTAAAATAGCTATGTCCACCAATGATCAACCTTGAATGAGCGGACAGGGAACATATCTGAGCCGAGACACCAGAAAAACCAACAAAGTGGCATGTGGGCACAGTAAAGACTCAGATCAACCTTGACAGCAGCCCAGTCTGATCCATGTTTTCAGTGTGCGCTTAAACAGTAGCTAAGAGTCTGAGCTAGCTCCATGCAGACAGTGAAGACTCTGATCAGACTGAACGGATGCCCAGGCTGATTCGTGTCTTCGCTGGGCGCCATCCACTTTGTTGGTTTTGTCGTGTCACGGCTCATTTCTCATAAGACTGTTTAATAATAATTGCTTATTTCAAGTTTGGTGATCTTAGTTTTCACACATCAGTTCCACAACAGGTTTTCACACATCAGTTCCACAACAGATAATTTCACATATTATTTATGTCCCCCCACCAAAGGTGAGGGGGGACATATTGGCGTCGGCGTCCCTGTGACAGATTTCTTGTATGCACGATATCTCTTGAACCAATGGATGGAATTTCACCAAACTTGCATGGAGACATAATTGGGACAAATTTAAGAGCTGATTAGATTTTGGTGACCTTGATCTCATTTTCAAGGTCACTGGAGGACATAGATGACAATTTCTTTTACCCACTATATCTCCTGAAGCAATGGATGGAATTTCACCTAACTGGCATGGATACATCATTGGGACAAGTTTAAGAGGTGATTACGTTTTGGTGACCTTGACCTCATTTTCAAGGTCACTTGAGGACTTAGATGAAAATTTCTTGTACCAGTGATATCTCTTGAACCAATGGATAGAATTTCACCAAACTTGCATGGATACATCAATGGAACAAGTTAAAGAGCTGATCAGATTTTGGTGACCTTGACCTCATTTTCAAGGTCACTGGAAGACTTAGATGACGATAACTTGTACCCACTATGAACCAATGGATGGAATTTCACCAAACTTGCATGGATACATGATGTAACATCATTGGAACAAGTTAAAAAGCTGATCAGATTTGGTGACCTTGACCTCATTTTCAAGGTCACTGGAAGACTTAGATGACGATTTCTTGTACCCACTATATCTCCTGAACCAATGGATGGAATTTTACCAAACTGGCTTGGATACATTATTGGGACAAGTTTAAAAGCTGATTAGGTTTTGGTGACCTTGACCTTATTTTCAAGGTCGCTGGAAGACTTAGATGACAAATTCTTGTACCAGTGATATCTCTTGAACCAAAGGGTGGATTTTCACCAAATTCGCATGGATACATCATTGGGACAAGTTTAAGAGGTTTACAGATTTTGGTGATCTTGACCTTATTTTCAAGGTCATTGGAGGACTTAGATGACAATTCCTTGTAACCACTATACCTCCATCCTGAACCAATTAATGGAATTTTTCCAAAATTTCAGGGATACATAATTGCGACAAATTTATGAGCTGGCCAGATTTTGGAGACCTTGACCTCATTTGCAAGGTCACAGGAGGACTTAGATGACAATTTCTTGTACCCACTAAATCTCTTGAACCAATGAATGGAATTTCACCAAACTTGCATGCATACATCATTGGGACAAGTTTAAGAGCTGATTAGATTTTGGTGACATTGATCTCATATTTAAGGTCACTGGAGGACTTACATGACATTTTCTTTTACCCACTATATCCCCTGAACCAATGGATGGAATTTCACCAAACTTGCATGGATACATCATTTGGACAAGTTTAAGAGGTGGTTTGATTTTGGTGACCTTGACCTCATTTTCAAGGTTATAGTCATCTATGTAGGATATCTTAAGAACCAGTGGATGGATTTTCTCAAAACTTGCCTAGATATTTTACTTGTTCATGCCTTTTATTCAAGAGAGGGGATGGGAAATGGGCTGGTGGGGGGACATCAGTTTTTCTCTGAAAAACATATCTAGTTATTATTCTATTCTTTCATAAGTACTGAAAATTATGAGGGGCCGTTTTACTATAAAATCAGCATTTTTAATATCATATATTCTGTTTTTTGATATCAAAAAATTAATTTCTTGATATCACAAAATACATTTTATGATATCAAATAATAAGCTTCATTTTGTGATATCAAAAGTAGATTTTGTGATTTCAAAAAAGAAACTTATTTTTTATATCAATCAATGCATTTTTTGAAAGCACAAATTCTATGTTGTGATATCACAAAATCAGGCTATTTGCTGATGACACTAGTCTCTATATAATAGTAGATTACCCAACAGATGCAGCTATTACTTTAAACTCTGATCTTCTAACAATCCTTAGATGGGCAGCCAATTGGCTAGTCTCGTTTAATCCTTCAAAGTCAGAGTCACTTATATTTTCTAGAAAAGTAAATAAACCCTATCAACCGCCTATATTTATGAATTACCAACAAGTTAATGAAGTGTCTAATCATAAACACCTAGGTCTATACCTTTCTAACAACTGTTCTTGGCATGAACATATTGACTATATTAAAGCTGAAGCGTGGCAGCGTATCAATACCATGAGGCGGCTAAAATTTGTCCTCGACCGCAAATCTTTACAAATAATTTTCTTCTCTTTTATAAGGCCGCTGTTGGAATATGCTGATATTGTGTGGAACAACTGCACACAGTACGAGTCATATGAACTTAAAAAGATCCAGAATGAAGCTGTGCGTATTGTTACGGGTGCGACAAGACTTGCTTCTATTACTTCACTTCTTACTGAAACATTTTTGGGAAACCCTATCTTCTAGGAGGAAAACCCATAAGCTTGTAATGTTTTACAAAATGCGAAATAACCTATGCCCTGCTTACTTATCTTCACTAGTTCCTGGAACTGTTGGATCATCTGTCAGCTATAACTTACGCAATGCAGGTGATATACAAACTGTCAATTCTAATACTCAGCTCTATTACTCTTCATTTTTACCTTCTGCTATTAGAGACTGGAATGACCTTCCTGGAGAAATTCAAAATGTAAATAGTATAGCTGCCTTCAAATATAACCTAAAACGAATGTCTAATATTATCTCACCTCCATTGTATTATTCATCTGGAAATCGTACGTGTCAGATTTATCACACACGGTTAAGAACTAATTGCAGTTCCCTCAACCAGCATTTATTCTCTAAATATATTGCCTAGATCCACATTGTGCGTGCGGGTAGGTAGAAGATTTTCGTCACTATCTGCTTGAGTGTAACCTTTACCAATATGTTTCTCTTTACAGTTTAGGTCTCCATTCTTAAATTCCTTTTTTTTCCTGTTCATACTCAATTTCTTGTCTATGTCTTTTTTTTCTTCTGTAAAGTGTGAATGAATTCGTAGATAATTATCTGACTAATGTTATATGCAACTTCGGCTTATCATGGGTCTGAAATTTGCAATGTAAATTATGGGAGACAGATTTAAAAAAGTCATTGTGACTTTCTTCTGAATCCCTTTTGGTATGAATAGTTTATGTCCATGAAATGTATTTGTATGTATGTGAAAAATTTGTACAAATAAATAAAAAAGTTTAAACTAAAATCAGGCTCATTTTATGATATCCTTAAATGTATTTTGTGATATCACAAAATACAATTTGTGATATCACAAAATCAAGGCGTTTTTATATAAAAAAAATAGAGTTTGTGATATCAATAAATGTGTAAATTTTTCTATTTTAGAAATGCCTGAACGATTTTGTGATATCACAAAATAGACTTTAAGATATCACAAAATCACTTTGTGATATAACATATTCTATTTTGTGATATCACAAAATCAAATATGTGATATCAATAAATACATCTGATTTTGTGATATCACAATATCGATTTTTTGATATCACGAATTCGATTTATTGACATCACAAAATTGATTTTGTGAAATCATAAAATCTGTTTTGTGATATCAAAAAATAGTGATGATTTTTTTGGTATCACAAACTCTACTTTGTGATATCACAAATTCCATTTTGTGAAATCACCTAATATTTTGTGTTATCACAAATTCCATTTTGTGATATCACAAAATATTTTGTGATTTCACAAAATGGAATTTGTGATATCACAAAATAAGGATTTTACTATACTGCAAAATAACAGATTCTGATCAGACTGTGGCGGGACGTTAAACCCGATTTCACTCACTCCTGAAGCAGTCTGATCTTGGTCTGCACTGATTGAGCAGACCTATCCGTCCCAATATTTAACGGTAAGCCAACTTTCCTCTAATTGTCTATTTGGAGTTTTGTTTTGTTCCTTGGTAGGCCAACGTTTTTATCATTCGGACGTATACACAATACTTTTAACATTTGATCGTCTTTGAATATAGAAACGTTTTAAATTGCTGACGTTTAGACGCTATTGAGCGTCTATAAATAACTTAACATTCATTCATTCATTCCTTGGTAGGCCAGCAGTTCAGAGCTTCTTCTCCAAGTTGCAGCCAAAGACAGTGTATTAATTCAGCCAGCGTATAGATCGCTGTGTTATATGAGTCAATACGCACAAAGATCGTTTACTTTTCGACGTTCATCGGATAAAATGAAGGGACATTAGCTTCATCGCCCTATGATTGTCGATCATTTTAGCCATATATTTGTAAAGTCAAAAAATTCGCAATACAATACAAAATTATCTGTATCTGCCATGTTTAATCCTTATACATGTATTGAACATGTCATTCGAACGTTAATTGTGACGTCCAATCAAATCGCTTTTCTATCACGTAAATTTCACGTCACGTCACGACACGTGGGTAACGATCCTTCATCGTTGCCCCAAATAGGTAAATAGGCTAACATGTGACAGAAAAAATATACCTATATTGGTCATGTGATAATCATGTGTATATGTGAAAATAGAACATAATCAAAACCATCGCCGTATCGAGGAGAAAAATGTTAACGCAGGTTTTTTCATCCGTTTTCCTCATCATTGCGTTAGGATCGACAGTCCGAAGTGACACTCCTGCGAATTGTACTTTCGAGGATGTAGCTGGGACATGGAATTTTCAAATCGGACCGGTAAGTAGCTTTTAACTTAGTCAAGGCGTTACATCTCTCAGGATTATACTTCCTGTTTACCTGTACCCAGATATTAAAGAAGTACATACTTGCACTTAATACCTCGAGCGTAAATGAAATGACTGACAGGCCTCCGTGGCCTTATGTATAAGCAATTAGGTCTCTCGCCGCTGTGTGTTCAAGCCTCGGCCGGCGCACATGTGAGAAGGTCAAAGTCTGATTACGGAGTCAGGTAGTTTTCCTTGGGAGCTCCGGTTTTCGTCCACCTCTGCTTAACGATCGGCTCGCCATAAGTGAAATATTATTCTTAAAAGGGCCGTAAAACCGATAAAATGCAAGGTCTGCGCTTGGTAATGATATGCAATTATTAGACTGTATCATCGATAATCCCCTTGCCGATAAAGTTCGTAGATTACCAGTACAGGCGGACGAACATGCTCTATTGACTATTCACTAGGTGAAAATGCTGGCGAAGGGATAGAAATACATGTGCAAGCAGAATGGCAGTTTGCGCGTTCAGAATGCATTTGAGCCGCGACACGAGAAAATAAAGTGGTTGTGCGCTCAGCGCAGACTCAGTTCAGCCTGGGCATCCGCTCATTTTGACCAGACTCTTTGTGAAGTGCTAAAAGGGTAGCTAAGGGACTAAGCTACCTCCATGCGGACAGCGAAGACTGATCAGATTGGGCGTACGCCCAGGCTGATCTGAGTCTTACTGGGCGCATTACCACTTTGTTTTCTCGTGTCGCGCCTCATTTATTCTTTTTTTATGAAATAGGCACACATGCAAGTGCTCCGTAAAACCAACTCTTCCCATATAAAACAACATGGATGATATGACGTATATTGAGAATTTTTACCGTTGACCAAACCTCTTCACTATCCCCGTGCACTCTAAAGGATCGCCCGTCATAGACTGTATTATTGTACCCTTGAACATGCATTTAGAGTGCAGGATAAGTTCACAGTGTTTGTCTTATTTTGTTAAAGGGAAAGTTTTGGAAAAATTATAGGATAGATCCAAATGTTGTACGATTTAATTAAATTTGAACCGCGACACGACAAAACCCACGAATGGTTGTGCGCCCAGCGCAGACTCAGATCAGCCTGGGCATCTGCCCAGTCTGATCAGAGTCTTTGCTGTCCGCATGCAGGTAGCTTAGACCCTTAGCTACCCTTTAAGCAGTTAGCGAAGAGTCTGACCAGACTGGCCGGAAGCCCAGGCTAATCTGAGTCTGCACTGGGCGCACAACCATTTTGTTTGTTTTCTCGTGTCGCGGCTCAATTTTGTTTGTTTCAGACAAATGGAACCAACACAATTAACTGTAACGATCCATTCCAATCAGTGACATCTTTCCAAGTGGAACTGAAATTTCCGAATGTAGCTTTTGACTCTGAAGGAAATGAAGGTATTTTATTTCTTTTTTTTTCTTCTTTTTTTTTGGCTGAATAAAAGGCTCGTTACAATTAGGCGAAAAACTTTATGAGGAAGCACGAAATCAATGAAATGTTCTTTTCCCGAAAATTGGTGGTTAAGTGAATATAGAAGGGCCTTACATCATTCTTTGATATTATGAATTTGAGAATCATGTTTCTTTGGGCTTGAATTCAACAGTATTTATGATCAACACCTTGTTATCAATGCTTTTCTCCAACGCAAAGGCCTTCCAAGAAAAAGTTTTATTGAGAGGAAGCGGAAACACACAGCATTTTATGCTAAATTTTATGATCACTAATTCAAGTCTTTATATGTCTTGTTCAATATAGACCATGTTTTACTTACTGGCTTTCTTAGACGAGAGTAAAGTCAAGATTTCAATGTCTTGCAAAAATTTCAATGTTGAGAAAGTCTATTCTGATTTTTTTGTTGTTCTTGTTGTTTTTCTGATCAGAGAAGACAAGTTACCAAAAGCAGGGTTCGAGGTTATAAAACTTGAAAATAATCTCAAACTCAAAAAAAGCACACTGATTGGCTGCTTCCGAGCATGTGCTTGGAAGCAGCCAATCAGTGTGCTTTATTTTGAGTTTGAGAATGTACTCAAGTATTATAATTTCGGGGTCCGTTTGGTCCCCTTATTTTTGTTCCATATTTTTTCCAGGGACATGGACCATGATCTACAACCAGGGTTTCGAAGTTATAATTCTAGGTAGAAAATTCTTCGCTTTCTCACTGTACAAGAAAAATGGTTCCAGCGTAGAGAGTGTATGTGGTGCCACGTTTCCTGGTTGGGTTCACGATATTGACGAAAGAAATTGGGGCTGCTACATTGGAGAAAAATCGAGAGAACAGTCTAAAAAAAGTACGGAAGTGCCCAGAAAAATACTAGATGAGGACAAACCATTCCGGATGTCAGAGTCTTTTATTACAGGTTTGATATCATCTTTGAATTTTTGTTCTTTTAGCCACTCATTTAGTTATTATTTTTAAACAAATAGAGACAAGAAACAAAATTTAAGCTTTCTTTTCCTATAATAAATTTGGATATTGACCATGTATTGTACAAAATAAGTTCTGCCAGACCAGAATAAAAATTAACACAAACAGTCTGCCACGAGGTTGAAAAATGTAATTGGTAAAAATCAGTTTATAAATTGAAGTGAAAACAGCGTCATGTACTCTCCCAGTATCATCGTTACAGCATCTGCATTTGTTTGATTTGAGCATTAGTTGTTATTTGGAATCACTGAACTAAAGATTCTTTATCACCATGTGAGTTTAGATTTCTTACCCAGTTTAACTGAGTCATCATCATTGCCCTAATATTTAAATTCATGGCTAGATTTTGAAATAGTTTTGCTTAAAACAGTTTCTTAAATATAAAGCAGCATAATTGAAATCTTAAAGAGTTTACTATTCATTATTATTTTTATTATGATTTATCAAAATAATTACATAATTGTTATCATGGTTATAATTAAAATGAGAACCTCTTATGGACTGGCCGAGAAGGGGCACCTGTTGCTCAGGTTCCTTAAAATTTTGGACTGAGCAAGTGCTCCCAAAAGATGTTTCTAAGATTTTCAATGCTCTCTGTAATACATTATGATACAACCAATGGACCCAGTTGTTTTAGCCGCTGATGGGACTTAAAAATCAGCAAAGTTGATGTTTTTTTTTGTAGAAATAAACAGCAAGCAGACAATTTGGAAAGCTACAAATTACAAACAGTTCCAGCACATGACAAAGGCAGAAATTAAACGTATGGCTGGAGGTAGACGATCAGCTAAGGCATTCCCACCGACCAAAAGAGTCAGTGAATATGATTTAGAAGGTAAGATGCTTTAAACACAGAAGACCTGGGGTATCATCGCAAGGTTTGTTATCTTTTGCAATACCTATTCATCTGCGTGTGTGACTGAAATCAGGCCCCGAGGTTATAAAACTTTTTTCATGCTCAACTCAGCTGAGCATGAAATTTTTTCTGCTCATAAATTTTAAAATGCCAACAATTGTTGGCATTTTAATATTTATGAGCAGAAAAAATAGCCTTCTTGGCTTATCTGAGCCTGAAAAATGCTGAATTTCTTGGTATTTTTATATTAATGGGCATTTTAAATTTCATGCTCAGCTGAGTTGAGCACGAAAAGAGTTTTATAACCTCGGGGCCTGGTATAACATCCTTCAGCTGATCCGCATGACTAGGACAGAACGTGGTGAACAAGCTCGTTTCTAGGGCTTATGCAAATAACATTGTCAGACAACCTTATAATTGGAGGTGGACAAGTTCACTGGGCATAAATAGGTAAATAATATATTATACCACACTTACCAGAAAACGCCAATTTTTTCACTGAATATCTTGCAATGAGCAAGGTCTACACTGGTAAGGGCGGTATAAAATAGTTAAACCATACAGTCAAACCTGTATTAAGCAAGCACCTAAGGGATAATCAAAAACTGCTTGCTTAAGACAGGTGCTTGCTTAATACAGGTACATTTCAATGTATTTGCCTGTTTTGGGAACTGAATACATGCTTGCTTAATACAGGTTGCTTGCTTAATAGAGGTGGCCACTAAGACAGGTTTGACTGTAGTTTGTCCGTCTGTACGGGAGATAATCCACTCGCTGAAGCTCGAGGATTATCTCCTCGTGCAGGTGGACAAACCATGGTATAACTATTACATAGCACATGCCCAGGCATGGATGAAGACTTTCAACGGCCCTCAGATTGGCACTGGCTAACTTTCTAGACATACTCTGAGTAAGCATATACAGATGGTAAGATGACAATTAAAATTTGCTTTTGTAATCAAGACAGAGATCATAAATTTATGAACTCTATCTTATTACCTAAGCAAATTTGAATCGTTAAGTTATGTGAAAGTCCACCTTATGGAATGAAATGACAGCATTGCTGCATATAGAAATATGTATTGAACATCGTTATTTCTCATTCTTACTTTCAGTGACGCGCCCTCTGCCGCCTTCATTTGATTGGCGGAATAAAGATGGCATCAACTACGTCTCACCAATCAGAAATCAGGGAAGCTGTGGAAGTTGCTATGCATTTGGATCTATGGCTCTTCACGAGGCTAGATTAAGAGTAAGCTATTTGGGCCGCGACACGAGAAAACCAACAATGTGGTTGTGCGCCCAGCGCAGACTCAGATCAGCCTGGACATCCGCACAATTTGACCACACTCTTCGCTAAGTGCTCAAAGGGTAGATAAGGGATTAAGCTACCGCCATGCGGACAGCGAAGACTCTGATCTGACTGGGCGGATGCCCAGGCTGATCTGAGTCTGCGCTGGGCGCACAACCACCTTGTTGGTTTTCTTGCGTCGCGGCTCATTTATTTCTTATGTCAGGGAAATCCATATGATCGCAAATATTCTTAGACCCTAATTCATGTGAGAAGACATGGTAGTAAAGAATGAATAAGAATGCTCATTTTGCCAAAAAGGATATGAATAGAATTAATTTATAACTTGAGTCATATATCAGATTGGTCATCGATGAAACAAAACACTAACGAAAAAAAAGTTAAGAAAAAGTGAAAGTCAAACGTAATGTAAATATAATCAATTCCCAAAAAGATTTATATACTGAATGCTGAAGATGTCAAAGTACCAAAACCATGTCCAAACTCATAAACGATAGAAACATTGCCAAATACGAAATATTTAGACCCAGAAACATCGACCACCAAACAGAAGTGTGATCAGGTGCTCTCGAGTAGTAAGCATCACCTGCCTATAATAATAAATAGTATTTTTTTATTATTGCACAACCCGCAGGTTTGCACTATAATCACTGTGTGAGTCCGTCCGTCCGTCCGTCCGTCCGTTATCAGTTAGCGAAAACCGTTATCAGTTAGCGAAAACGCTTATAACTCTTGAACCGCATGGGATATTTTGACAAAATTTCGCATATCTATACATGTCAACATTGTCTAACGACTCGCATGCATAACAACCTTATTTGATGGACGAGGCTTTGCTGAGCACAAGTTGAAAATTTACGGCCAACTACTGAAAATGCTCATAACTCTTGACCACCGTGGTAAATATGGTTCAAATTTTGTATGCTTATGTTTTTTAACATAGTCCAGCCACCAGCATGCAAAACAGTGACGAGGCTTCACCGAGCATCAATTTGGCTGGTCGAGCTCTTTTATTGAAAAAGCTCATAACTCTTGGATGGCTTGGTATATTTGCTTCATATTTTGTATACTTATGTAATTTAACATTGCCCAGCCACTGGTATGCAAAACAGTGACGAGGCTTCATCGATCATCAATTTGCCGGTCGAGCTCTTTTATTGAAAATGCTCATAACTCTTGGACCGCTTGGTATATTTGCTTCCAATTTTGTATACTTAAGTAATTTAACATTGCCCAGCCACTGGTATGCAAAACAATGACGAGGCTTTACCGAGCATCAATTTGGCCGGTCGAGCTCTTTTAGTAAAAATGCTCATAACTCTTGGACCGCTTGGTATATTTGCTTCAAATTTTGTATACTTATGTAATTTAACATTGCCCAGCCACTGGTATGCAAAACAGTGATGCAGCTTCACCGAGCATCAATTTATCAATTTGGCCGGTTGGGCTCTTTTATTGAAATTGCTCATAACTATACGACCACTTGGTATATTTGCTTCAAATTTTGTACACTTATGTAATTTAACATTGCCCAGCCACTGGTATGCAAAACTTCTTATTGCACAACCCGCAGGTTTGCACTATAATCACTGTGCGAGTCCGTCCGTCCGTCCGTTATCAGTCAGCGAAAACGCTTATAACTCTTGAACCGCATTCTATATTTTGATAATATTTGCATACTTATACATGTCAACATTATCTAACGACTCGCATGCATAACCGTCTTTTTTGATGGACGAGGCTTTGCTGAGCACAAGTTGGAAATTTACGGTCAAGTAGTGAAAACGCTTATTACTCTTGAACCCCGTGGTATATTATGGTTCAAATTTTATATACTTATGTATTTTAATATTGTCCAGCCACCGGCATGCAAAACGGTGACGAAAGTCTAAACAGTATTGCACGACCCACAGGTGTGCACTTTAATCGCTGTGCAAGTCCATCAGTCTGTTTGTCCTTCCGCTGTAGTCAGTGAGTGAAATTGCTCATAACTCTTAACCACATGGTGTAGTTTGATAAAAATATGCATCATTCTACAAGAAATGACCAATTTCATTTCAATACATTCCTTCTGGCACCAGAAACTGATTATTCTACATTCACCACGAATTGTGCACATTACCATCAGTTGATTATGACATATTTTCGCACGCAGATATCTATTAAAACTTTGCAAGTCTCTGTATCCATTGCATTTCGGATTTATATACAGCTTAAAAAGTGATCTCGTCCCTGGTTAGAGACTTAATGGCTTCGGGCCTGAATTATTGTTTTCTCGACTCAAGTTAACTTTGCTAGGGCATACATGTAGCTGCCTATACGCAAATACGCAGCGGGTGCTTAAAGTTCAATAGCAACTGTGAATACACATGTAGATATGAAATTTTCCGTATAGCGTAAATGTCTCCAGCTACACCACTGCTGTGTGTTCTAACTCTTGTTTAAATGTTACAGATACTGTCCAATAACAGCATACAGACAGTATTTTCTACCCAGGATATTGTGAGCTGTTCTCAATATTCTCAGGGATGTGAAGGCGGATTCCCATATCTTATCGCAGGCAAGTAATTTAGACCTGTGTTTAGACCTGTGTTGCTTGTTTCCAGAAAGTAATTTTGTAACCATTTTAAAGTAAATATGAAAGTCCTGTAAACTGATAATAAACTGCCACATTCCGGACCAATGAAAAAAAAAAGACAGAAACAGTAGGTGACATGAAAATACAAAAATGCAAGAAAGCCCGTGCAGAAAGCTTAGTGCAACGGTTTGTTCCGAGACAGGTATTGTCAAAGTTAGCCTTAAGAAAATAAATAATTGAGCCGCGACGCGAGAAAACCAACGAAGTGGTTATGCTCCCAGCGCAGATTCAGATCAGCCTGGGCATCCGCCCATTCTGATCAGAGTCTTTGCTGTTCGCATGAAGGTAGCTTAGACCCTTAGCTACCCTTTAAGCACTCAGTGAATACTCTGCTCAGACTAGGTGGATGCCCAGGCTGATCTGAGTCTGCGTAGGGCACACAACCACTTTGTTGGTTTTCTCGCGTCGCGGCTCATATATATTGTTGGAGCAAAAAATAACGAAGGTGAACGAAAAACGCATTTAGGACTTGAGGCTCAATTTTTGATAGTCATTGCATTCGCTAAGACTTGCTTTTCTGATATTCTCCAACCGCCAAATAAAAATCTTGAAGAGTAACAAAGTCTCATAAAATTTTAACGTGATATGTGATTCAGATTACCTATGAATAATAGATGTATTCGGAAAGCTTATACTTGATTAATTGTTTACTTCTCTTCCCTAAACAGGCAAATATGGTCAAGATTTTGGACTTATTGCTGATGAATGTTTCCCATATGAAGGTAAAGACTCACCCTGCAAGAAAAGCACGTGCAAAAGACATTATACACGTGACTATTACTACATAGGTGGTTACTACGGCGCGTGCAATGAACCATTGATGAGGGAGGAACTTGTTAAAAATGGACCAATCGCTGTCAGCTTTGAAGTATATAAAGACTTTGTAGCATACAAGGTATTTAGACTATACTAGTATATTGCATACTTACGACAATGGAACAACTTTGCATCCGCGCAAGTGATCGTCTTCGGTGCAGCATGTTTTAATGTTTAGCCTGCCGTTGGGATGCAAATGTGTTTAAGCCATATTGGCGAGAAGCGGGAACACAGACTTCCTATACTTTTCTGCTAATGGCTCAAGCTTTAAGTGCACATGTATTGAACATAAAAGAAAAAGACATAAAAAATGACAATGGCTAAGTTGGGAAATTGAAGTGGTACAACAAAACTGCGTCGACGAGGATTGTCTCCTGACAATGTCATTCTAAAAATGAATGTTGGCCAATATCCTAGCACAGAGGGTTTATATAGGTATATAGGCAAGGGAAAATAACGATGAATTATACTGCAAAGATTCACTGTTTGGTGGCACATGAGGCTAATTCTTAAGTCGTTGTTCTTTACGTTTGTCAATGCTGCGTCTCTTGGTAGGTAGAGAGGGTTGAAAAGAAAGTTGCAATTAGCTTTTAACACGCCAAAAGAACGGTTGTGTGAATTTGAAGAAAACACATATATTTTTCTGCGATTTTATATGTTACGATCGAAATAGTTTAGCACTAACAGTGGTTTGTTGACGTATATTTTTATCACCGCACTCGTAATATGATCTTCTTTACAACTGGACTCCGAGCAGAGGTATAGTATTTTGGTTAGATCTGGTCGGACATTAGCCTGGCTATACAGATTAGTTGCGAAAACATACTTCACGTATGTATTCACCAGTCGTTCCAACCTCATGCCTGTTATAGAAACGCCTTTGATTACAATCACTATTAGCCGACTCAAATGAGTCGAAGTCTTTGCCAAATGAGTCGGATTGTTTGTAGTTGAAAGTGTTACTTTATCGTCTCTTTGCTTTCTTTCAGGGTGGGATATATCATCACACAGGCATTGAGGATAAATTTAACCCATGGGAGATTACAAACCACGTGGTCTTGATAGTAGGATATGGTGAAGAAGAAGGCACAAAGTACTGGATTGTGAAAAACAGCTGGGGCACGCAATGGGGAGAAGAGGGATTTTTCCGCATTCGACGAGGGAACGACGAATGCAGCATGGAAAGCATGGCAGTAGGCACTTTTCCAATCATGGATTAGCTACAAAAACTTGAAATTAGATTTTGTATTGCTAGGGAAGTATATGAACTTGAAAGGAGCACACAAGCTTGCACGTCTTCCCAAATCAGCAGTCAGTGTGTGATCTACGTAATCCCGTCAGAACCGAATGTGCGCCGAAGTGTTTGAAAATCCAGTCTCTTTAGATTCGGTCTAATCTAAAGTACGAATGACATTTTTGTGCTATTTCATCACATTTCAATTAGACTTTGATGTATGAAAATGAACCCATTCTCTTGTTTTTATCTGTGAAATCAGAAAACTACCTCATTACACCGCTGTGTAGAGGCTCACGTCTATGTATCAACGTATTTCTAATTTGTCAATTTTAACTTCTAAGGTTTACTGGCACTGACTATTCTTTTCACCAAACGCGCGGGAAACTGTTTTTATTTTAGAAAAAAAACAACATAGTATCATCTTCTGTATTTATTTATTTTTATGTTACAAAACACGTAATCTTAAATAAAACGATATACTAATATTGTGCGATCATACATCAGCTTATTATCTGAATGTACAGTTCTTCAGACTGTTTAGCCTGTACTTGGTAGCTGCTTGTATCTCTGTAAAAAGAAAGAAATAAAAAGTCCATTTTTAATAATAATATAATCGCACAATCTTTGTTTCATATTTATTTTCACATTTTATTCCTCACAAGGCTTGTGAGGAATAAACTGTGAAAATAAATATTAATAATAATAGATATGAAATTCTTTTAAGTCTATGCCTGCCGATGTCATCATGAGAATTACTTGCTAAACCCGAGCACGCTCGGTATAATTATTTCAATTAACTCGAGCAACAGTAAGGTAGCTCTCGAACAAGCCCAGGTATTTCTCGGGATTGTTCGAGTTTACCCAAATAATTATGCCGAGCGTGCCCTAACTAATAAGTTAGCTAACATGTGCGAGTTCGATCATCAACCGCGGTCTAACTTTGGTTTAACCAATGTTGATCGAACTTACTCTGGTTTGGTTTTACTTGTTCACAAGCGGAACTCCTCGGAGCGACTAGACAAACTTCCGATTCATTTTGGTTAAACGGAGGTTGTGACTGCTTTGCTGCGCTTGGAAAACTCCTTAAAATCAAAGAACCAGTATTTGTTTGGACGGTTTTGATTGGCTATTGGTTTACCATGGGGGTAACAAGCAACAAAAGGAACAGCGACCAAACCAGGTTAATTTATGATCGAACTCACATGTGTGATCATTGACCTGTGCATTGATGTGATATAAATTCACACGTGGCTGTTTATTCACTTTGCAAGCACATCCTTAAAGGAATAATCATAAAACTAAGTTTCCTAAAACTCGTACGTTCTCAAGACTGGGTGTCGGAAATGCCCTTTAACAGCTGAGGCCATTCAGTAAAATCAATGCCATGTAAATTCTATTGCAACAAGTTGTGAAAGCATGCAGCATCACAACAGTTGCTCATATCAAAAATCTGCCTTGAAAATAAATTTAGAACATTTAGGCAAAAAAAAGAAAAGAATTTCTCATTTTCTCAGTTTTGCTCGTCAAAATCAAACCACTGATGTGAAGTGCAGTGTAAAACCACACACGCCCTTGAACTTCCTTCATTACTCCTGTCCAAATTTTTCATGTTAATGCAGATAAGAGGCGGCAAATTCAGTGTATTAGTAATAATCTTACTTGTCTGTCTTTGGAAAATGTGTATACCTCAAACCATCTTATACAGTGGGACCCCTAGAAAATTCTGAGTGGTATACAACTGTTTGGTGTGGCAACCTGCGTTTATAGATAGAACGTATTGCATGTATGTGGGTGTGCATAGTACTCACCCCATTTTCAGCAGTTTTATCTCCATTTATTTCACGTTTCTTCTTCGGAACGTCTTTACGCCATTCTGTCTTTTTCGTTATCCGAAAAGCTACGTATAAACCAAATATCACAAACAAACCAAGAGACCGCGCAATGATCCCGTAAGCGTGTATTGCATTCCGGAAGAAAATTATATCGTATAGCTGACATGACTGCCGTTCACCGCAGATATATTTCCATAGCGAGCATGTGCCGTCTATAACACGCCCAAATATCACCGGACCAGGCATCCAACCTATAGTATAGAAAGGAAAGGTTTCGTTAGTGTACATTATAATGCATTGAGCAACTAAATCGGCAACTGCATATGCAAACGCAATTCACCGGCTCTAGCCTCTGGACTCGTTCACAACCGTATTAGACAGATTCTAAATAAGTCAACGACTTACTTCTGTATCCTTTTCATACTGTATGTTTGTATGTTATAAAAAGATTGCTATATGTATGCACATATATGTACAGTATATTGAACTAGAAAATTGTGTCTGTAAGACACTAATGATGCCCCCGTGCAGCGCCTGTCACATGACGTGTACATATCCTACCATGTAAAAAATTGCCCAAAATGACTAAGTTCAAAAAGGCTGTGAAGCTGTCAAAATTAATTCTGGATCTATCAAAATGCCTCATGCATATCTTCAAATATGTCCACAGTATGTAGCCAAGGTTTGAAAAAGATCCACTGAAAACTGTGGAGCCAGTAGATAACAGAAACTGCATACTCTACAATGCAAAAATTTCCCTAGAATGACTAAGTTCAAAAGACCAATATTCTGTCAAAATTAATTCTAGGTCCAACAAAAACCCACATGCCCATCTTCAATATATTCACAGCATGTATGTAAGGTTTAAAAAGGATCCATTGTAAACGGTGAGAGGAGTTGATTACACAAACTCTATACCCTGGAATGCAAAAATTTGCCTAAAATGACTAAGTTCAAAAGGCCGTAATTCTGTCAAAATTAATCCTAGGTCCAACAAAAATCCATATGCACATCTTCAATACATTAACAGCATGTATGCACGGTTTGAAAAAGATCCATATAAAACTGAGAGAGGAGTTGATTACACAAACTCTATACCACAGAATGCAAAAATTTGCATAAAATGACTAAGTTCAAAAGACTAAACCCACATGCACATCTTTAAGATGTCCACAACATGTATGCAAAGTTTGAAAAGGATCCATTGAAAACTATGGGAGAAGTTGATTACACAAACTCTATACCCTACTATACAAAAATTTGCCTAAAATGACTAAGTTCAAAAGGCCGTAAATCTGTCAAAATTAATTTTAGCTCCATCAAAAATCCACATGCACATCTTCAATATGTCCACAACATGTATGCAAAGTTTGAAAAAGTTCCATTGAAAACTGTGGGAGGAGTTGATTACAAAAACTCTATACTATAAAGCGTGACGAACAGACAGACAGACAGACAGACAGGGGCAAATCTTAATGCCCCCTGACTATCGTCACGAAATTTGCCTAAAATGACTAAGTTCAAAAGGCCGTAAATCTGTCAAAATTAATTTTAGCTCCATCGAAAATCCACATGCACATCTTCAATATGTCCACAACATGTATGCAAAGTTTGAAAAAGTTCCATTGAAAACTGTGGGAGGAGTTGATTACACAAACTCTATACTATAAAGCGTGACGAACAGACAGACAGACAGACAGACAGGGGCAAATCTTAATCCCCCCTGACTATCGTCACGGGGGCATAATAAAACATTGTTTAAACCAACCGTATTAATCTGGCCGTCCAAGGCGTCACTTCTATTTTGGTTCTTCTTGGTTCTTTTATGTGTCATTCGTTGCTATGTCTGTCATTGATATATTGTTTGTGATGTCAAAGCTAGCCCGGTGACCACCTACATGGGAAATGGCTGTTCACATGACTGCCGCTGGTGATGTCTTTGGTGGTGACTAATTTTATGCTGTCTTTTTCCCACATGGTGTTTCGGGCGGGATCTTAGACTGAATTGTGTCAGTTCCTGAGAATTTTCCTACTTACTTTTACTTAAGAATGCAAAACGATCTTACGCAGAGCTCAGTCGTTTATATCACTTTTAATCCCTTTTTATTATACAGTTTAACAAAGACATGTAAAAACAAAATTAACAAAAAATAGTAATACTTCTGGTTTAAAAATATTGACATTTTCGAGAAAAAAGTATTAGACCCGAGTCCAGACTAAAACTACCGATCAAAATTTGTCGTTACTCCTTAAGCAAGCAGGGACGACACAGGAGTCAGTTTCCGACTGTGATAATGTCACCGATAGAATATAAAGTAGGTTAAATTATGTTGGCAAACGATGCTAATGTTGCGGAGATGATGTCATGATGTCCTGGTCTGAAGAAGTAAAATCAGTCAACATTACAGGAAAGTAGTATAGTCGAATATAGTGTAGTACAGAGAATTAAATTATTTGAGAATGGATTATAGGTTTGAAAAAATCACTCTTTTCAAGTCTAAGAATTTCATATAGCATCTCACTTACTATTCGAGAAGAGCATTGCATATATCGCCATAGATCTTTTACCATAGCAACTATGGAATTACCAACTGTTGTGCTTAGAATCTTGGCTGAATATCGTTTCAATGACGTCATAGACATCAATATGAATTCTTAGTTGCTATGGTAACAGATATATTACGTCACTGGTTCCGGAGTATGACCTACAATGTATGCCATGCTCCGCCAATTCTTCAATGGCATTTCAAACTGAAATTCTTCCAACAAAACACTTCAGATTTTCTGAAAAAAATATTTTTTCTCAAGCCATTTATTTCGTGTTTCTACTGCTTTTTGCAGTCCCAACATCTGAACATCTCTTGCAGCGGGATTTGTGTTCTCTCCAGGTACACAACACTACTTACTAGACTACTCACCTATAGTGGAGATGAGAAAACCATAAAGTGCTGTAGCCACTGCTCGATCATCCTCAGCAACACATCTGTAATTACAAGACACAATTTTGCCTAATTGGTTGGCCAGTGGTTCTGATCACGCCTAATGTGTTGTATGTCAACAATGGAAGACTTGAAACAGAAAAGCTGACGTTTAAATGATAGGTCATTGCAATCAATGATTATTTTTGTCAACAGACTTAATTATATTCGGCAGTGTACTGTATGTTGACGATATATAGCTGAAATCCCGGGTTATCAACGAAAACATTGAGCATGCAGGTGGACGGCGGGTTTTGCAAGGTTTGAGAGCCTGAATATTCGGATGGTATACTATAGGTCAATCTATTCGAGAAAGAAGACTCTTGAAAACGGTTGAAGATAATTCATCTCATCAACAAGGCCCAAATGAGATGTTGTATTGTATCTACCAGTATTTGGGTCTACTGCGGATTATTTTTTCTTCCCGGATGAGACTCCTATTGAAATCGTTTACCTGATTTGTGTCATAAAAGTTGGCATGATCTTAAAAGCTGCGAAGAGAGAACCAATAAAAGTAAAGACAGCGTAGACATAGAGATTTGTGGTACAGCCTTGGTCACACAGTCCGGATACCGCTTCCCCTGATGGGATACACGTGCAGTTGGTAAATGCCTGAAGTAAAAAAATAGAACATCTTACAATAGTGCTCATGTATTATTGAATTTATTAAACGAGTTGGGGAAGAAGATAAACTATGCCGAGCATCTTATCGGTTTCCCCAATGAGTTTAATAAGTTCAATAATAAAGGAGTACAAATGCAAGATTCTATTTACCATATGACACTAAACTCGCACGTTATTGGCAAATTTTGCACTAAAACATCACAATTTCGACATAAGAAAACACGACCATTTTAGGACGACAAAGTAAACATTACGACGTACTTTGCATATTTAATCCAATAGTTCATTATCGTTTATAATGCATGGCTTTATAATTCCAACAGCCCCTCTTTAGCACAAATTCAGAATGATTGGTTGACAGCATATTCCATGTCTTGCTGTGTTTGATATTGTAGGGGGAGGGCTGTAACTAATGTTGCGAGAACTTGTAGCCCAACCCCATTGTATATAATGGCAATAAAATATGTTTAATCTAAACTGACAGCATATGCAGAGAAGAGTTTATATATCTAGTTATTTTAGCAGCCACGACCATTTTGGAGGGTCCATTTTCAAAAATTTGAACAACTCGATGCAATGATAATTCCGAACATTCCGAAAGATCTACATAATCTCATTTTTTATTTGTTCTGAGGTTCTCAGGTCTGTGGCTCGATTATGACCTCCGTGGTTTTCCCTGGGTAGGGATTTTAGTGAGACGGCACGCCGGTTAAATCTTACAACATGTAGTTGTTTAATAATTATTTCTTTCACACTTTATATATTTTTTGGAACAACTATTAAATGTAACTTTTATATCATTTGCACCTGCACTGAATGTACCAATATCTTTGAAATTTGCAAAACTCCCACCCGCGCCCCTTCCACTCCCCTCCCCCCCCCCCCCCCCCCCGCAAAAAAAGAAGAAAATGCGAGTCTGTGCACTTGCATAAATTTGTGTTAATTAGCTTTTTATTTAATATTCTGTATGCTGATTTGTGTACAAGGTCATGTTTGTCATTTTTATACGTAATACGAATGCCTCACCATATCTGTTTGAATTGTACACCCGGCATGACAGGGACTGTAATAGCTCTGCCCGTCTTCGCCACAGATCGGAAAATATTTCTGATCACTGCAGGCACACTCTTTTCCACATTCGTCTTCTAAAGGCGTATACAATGATGACAGCACCCTGAAATTTACATGTTTAAAGTGAATAATTAACATTTCTCCAAGGACTGTCCTACAAACAAAAAAATCGCCGATCTGCCTTGTAAAGATTCTATTACACTTTAGAACACATTGCAAAGCATCATGAAATGTGTCGATGAATATAGGAGCACAACTCATTAAAGTAAGGCTTGCAGTCATGGCCCCCATTGAAACCAAATTATATTGATAACGTACTGAATGCGGCTTTTCGTTTGGTGTCAAGCTTGAAGGAACTGTTTTAGATTTTAATTTTACTGTTCTGCCGTAAAACGTCTCCCTGTACATCATCCATAGTGCAGATTATTTTCTATTTTTGTCCTTTGAGATCAGAGGATATATTCTGAGAAATTAGATTTTTTTATTGGTTTAGACTAATATTTTAGACATCGCTTTTAATATTCATTTCGACAGTTTTTGATACTAACGTGTCTTTGAATCGACTGCCCTATTAGAAATAATAAATTTCCGATGAGGCCTGAGTAGCTGAAACTTCGCAGTATGGCCTATGTTCCTTCTTTCGAATGTGTTCTCTGCACTTGAAGGAACTCTCTTAGTTTTTAATTTGAATGTCGGGTTGAAAATTCATCCTGAACAAGTCTACTCGGAAACTGAATTTTAATGGTGACTTATCAAATTCTAAAAACAGAAACCAAATTAAGAAAGAAATGGACTTTTCTGATAAGTTTACACAATGTAGTCATTCGTCATTAAGATGATGACAATCACTGATTTAAGGTGAATTAAAAATATTGTAAAATGCTGAAAATACAACAGATATTCCGAAAACTTAGCAAATGTATCCTTTATGTTGTTTTTTCATTATTAAAAATTCCGAAAACCTTGCCTGTTGATGTTAAAAATATTTTATATATTAAGGAAAGACCAAAAGGTAATTCGCGCCACAAAAATGTAAAAAGTAAACATCATTATTGGAAATGCATTTAGATCTGAAGGTTATTTAATACATTGCGAGTAATTTCCTATAATTTCTTCCCAAATCTTTAAAAATGTTCATATTAAACAAATAAAATGAAGGAAGTCAGTGTCCAAATTTTAGACTTTTTATGGAGATGACCCAGGGGAGTCTACTTTCTAAAGGTTGAAACATTTGTTTTACATACCTGTCTAATCTCAGTGATGTAAAATGTATGCTGTATATGTCATACGTTTATACCTGCTTACCCGATATTTAATGAATGCAAGTAAAGTCAAATCAAATTTATTTGGTTAATTCCTCACAAACACAGGATCGAAACCAAGACAAACACAAACATGGAATTTAACTAACTACAAAACGATAACAACTATATCCGTTTATCAACAGCACACGTTAACCTTTTACATGGCCGAACATTTGGGAACAAGCCATTTTTCATCTGCTTAACCTGATAATTTATCCGAGCTTTCTCTGACTAATTAAAGCCTTCTGATGTTTTTGTTTGGCGTCTTTTACACACAAAGTTAAATGTGAAAGGTCTGAGAGGGCTCGGATTATTTGACAATTTTAATTGAAGTAGTAACAAATAATTGATTGAAACATAACTCTTAGGGCATTGAAGTACCTTCACACCTAAATTAGACTTTTCTGCCGCAAATGACCTACTGATATTTTCTTACATAAACAATTTTGTCATTAGCATGTCAGAGAGCTTTGTAATTTCATTTGTAGGGGACAACAGAAGCTGCAAAAATTTAGGATGGCATGTTATTATTTCATGTTTTTTTATTCAGATATTTTAATTTAGCACAAATCATCACTTTAACGAACTGGATATGCTTCATCACAGCTGGGCCGGGCCGGGTAGCGCAATCGGTAGGGCACCTGACTCGGAAGTCAGAGGTCCTGAGTTCGAATCCCGGTCTGGCCACATACTTTCGTTTCTCCTTCCGCTGATTCAAGAAGGGCAGTTGTCAGTTACTGGCGAAAGTATATGCACTTAGTACTGGTTAACCGCTTAGAAGGTCTAAGCCTGCCCAGGAATAGTGTGGTTAGGTTAACTGACCGTCCCGACATGACCTTAGTTGTTTACCGTGGACGTTAAGTATCAAATCAACCAAATCAAATCATCACAGCTGCTATGAGACAGATTAATTGTTTGGTGTTTAACACAGTCACGGTTGATAACGATTCCGTCTTTGATTGCAAGCCGGTAGCACCTCAGGCTTTAATGACGACCCCAACTCAAAACTAATCAATCCTTTTGTCTATTGCCGGACGAACCGTGATTGAAGTGGTGAGTTATGTTTTACTCAGAGTTAGAGTGTCACTGTTTCTGTCAAATCCTTATTTTTTTTCTTTTGAATTAAGCGGAATCATATCTCCTTGCACCCACCTTAAATTACGATCAGCAAACATTCTCGAAAATTATCGTTCCCCTTCTTTCTATCTTTTAAACTCCGTAGGAGCCCCCGACTCAGGGAAGCTCAAACACAGAAACAACGCATAGGGATGGTCAGTAAAGATTAAAAAATTGCTGGGGGTAGGGGTGAGGCGGGGGTAGGGTGTTTAATACGGGGTTCGGCATGTAAGCTCTTGTCCTCAGTTATGCTGTGGTTCTTACCCTGAGTCAGTTGTTGAATGTAAAAAATTTGCAAAGACCAGGAATACCTACCCATTTCCATTCCCATTTCCATTGCCACCTACCACTCTTGGCTGATCACAGCCCAAAAAGAAGCCCGGAAATATAGCAGCGATATTAACGGCGTAAAATATAGACACCATAAGCATCGTGTTTATCGGTGTCATCTTGATTTTCCGGGTCATGACCCCACCCACAAACGAGCCAAGAGATACAGCCATTATGTTACTGATCGCTGAAATAGAAAGAATCATCTTTCAGGGAAAACTTATGTTCATGCATTTTCTATTACTAAAAATACGCGTATTTACGAGTCATAATTAGTGTCCAAATACTCAATATTTCCTTACTAGAGTATTAAGGTTGTGATTATCACTGATTTGGGGCAGAAACAAAAATCTGTGCTATTAGCTTGCAAGATCAGAGAATTTCGTAGAAAAACTTTTGGACCATTGCAACAAAATATAATTCGTCAGAAAAATTAATGTTACATTTTTATAGGTAGAAAACAAACTGCATGCACGATGATCGTTAATCCAGTCGTGGTTGATAACTTTGCTGCGCTTTTAAATCACATGGCAGTGAATCAGGCCAAAGAATAAATGACGGCTCCCTCATAAATTTAAATTAGAAAGTGGCCTGACCACGAATGTCTCTGCTCGGACCCATCTCTTGGTGGTTCCCGTTTAGATGTAGCTATCAAATTGACCAATTAAGTTGAGGACAAAGTGCAATGCGAAATTGCACGTTGTCCTCAACTTTATTGGCCTGTAGTTCTTATAAAAAAATTTAAGCTTTCTTACCCATAATCATATTGGCTCGCCATAGAGGAACGGTATATTGAGATGCAATATATTTCGGTAGAAACGACAACATCCCCGCTACACCTATTATATTTAAACATGTAGATACTGTCACGAGGCTGTAGACGGGATTTTTCAGGACTCTTCCAACAGAAATCAAAAAGTCTGGAAAATAAAACTGAGTAATTTGTTTATGAATGGTATGTTATATTTTAGTAAACAGAAGTTAATTTTGGTCCCAAAAGATATTTCTTAAACATGGGGATTACTACAAACCATGTGTGTTGTGAATAAATCTAGAATGTCTATTGGTGTTATATATGGCAGTGGCTTATTTGTATATCTAGTATTTGAACATTCTGGCTGTTATAGTTATTTATTAAATTAATCTATTGGACTTAATGTACAATGTTTTATTCTTGTACTACTTGCTAGCTGTCCACAAGGATTAAAGTTTTTATTATTCTAAAGGACTGAAAGACTCTTAATTATTGAACTTGAAACTGACTTCTAAAATAAGGTTATAAATCTAACAATTTCAATTAAGAAATTGTGCATAAATACCTTGTGTTTAAAAGAGCTTCGGCGTCTTATATCAGTTTAATCCAGTTTAATCCTCGATATCTCAAAGTCGAAATTCATCTCAAACTAGCGCTATCTCAAAGTAAATTTTCACAGAAAATTTTCATATAAATTTCAGCAGTTTGAGATAGCATTAGTTTAAATATAAAGAAAATTAGGAAATCTGTTCAAACTACATTCTTTGAAATAGTTTGAATAGTTATTGTCCACCGCCTTTTCGAAGAAAAGCGTATTGACATAGTTTTCGGCATTTCGTCCTTCCGTCCTTATTTCCGTCCTTCCGTCCCCCTAAGAAGTAGGTACCTTTTGTGCGCAACTCCTCCTACAGTTTTATGCCGATTCTTTCGAAACTTTACAGCTGTTTTTGCCATGGTCTGAAAATATGCATGTTCTTTGGATATAATCCTGAGATTATTTTTGTCACTTTTTCTACAAGTTGAACTTAGTCATTTTTTAGGCGTTTTTACTGTCAAAGTGACTAGATAGTGGGTACCTTGTGTGCGCAACTCCTCCTACAGTTTAATGCCGGTGCCTTTGAAACTTCACATGTGTTTTGGTCATGGTCTGAAAATATGCGTGTGATTTGGATATAATCCTCACATTATTTTTTTATTGTTTTTTCTACAAGTTAAACTTAGCCTTTTTTCATATATTTTTACTATTTAAGTAAATAGATAGTGGGTACATTGTGTGTGCAACTACTCCTACAATTTTAGGCTGATTCCTTTCAAACTTCACAGGTGTTTTGGTCATGGTCTTAATATATGCATGTGGTTTGGATATAATCCTCACATTATTTTTTGTTACTTTTTCTGCTAGTTGAACTTAGTCTTTTTTCATACAGTTTTACTATTTAAGTGAATAGATAGTGGGTATATTGTGTGCGCTACTCCTCCTACAGTTTTATGCCGATTCCTTTTAAACTGTAAAGACGTTTTGGTCATGGTCTGAAGATATGCATGTGGTTAACATGTAATCCTAAAATTTATATTTTTGTCACTTTCTCTGCTACCTGAATTTAGTCTTTTTTCAGGCGTTTTTACTACCAAGCTGAATAGATAGAGGGTACCTCAGGTTTTGGAGGGTACATCAGGTTTTAGTATAACGATGGTGCTATTTTTATGAGGAAACTTTTAAGCCAGGTTTAGTAAAAAGATGGTGCAATTTTTTCTTCACACATAACATTATATATGTGCTTTATTAGGATGTCAATCCATTACTTTTTTAGTAGTTTCAGGCTTTCAGCTCACTCTTTTAAAGTTCTAACAGACACAGCTTAGACACACCTTATAAAGATGCCATATTTTTAAATATGCCATGTAAGTATACTTCTATTCAATTACTAGAGGGCTAGTCATAAGCTCGTCTAAGCTACAATTGAATTTTCACTAAGTTTCTCTTACAAACAGTGGAATTTGATTTCAAACAATGCTAGAATGATTAAATTGACAATTTATTTCCAAATACATTTTAATGACAGGTTTTTTTTATTGATATGTCCTTTAATTGAAATAAACAATAATGGCGGGGGACATAAATTCTTTGATTTTGCTTGTTATTATAGGAATGAATTTTATTTTTGTTGATTTTATTGATTTGTAAACGCCGGCGAATCACTCTCAAACTAAATAAAGCCCGAAGGGCTTTATGTTAAGTTTGTGAGTGATTCGCCGGCGTTTACACATCCGAAAAATCCACAAAAATAAAATTCATTTCTTATAATTCCATCTCGGCCATCTTTTTCTCAAAATTGTCAGCTATAGTGAGTTTCTAAGAAATCGCCGCCAAGAAAGTAGTTCCAAGTAGTTCTATGTTTCTGGCGAAGGGAGTTTATCGAGGTATAAACGCCGGTTCATATTCGCTCTTGGCCAATCAAATTGCACTAAATTACTATTAGGAAGTTGAGTTGGAATTATTACGTTTTACTTCTTTTACAGCTGCTGATGACCTTGACATCTTTTTAACCACTCCTCGTTTCATGTCTTCCATAGAAATATGTGGTCGTGGACGGAGTCTGCGCGGGAAACACATTATAGGTACACTGAACAGGATTGCGAATGCGCCGAACACAAGGAATCCTAGCCACCAAGCACCAATCCATCTTGGATCCTTCGGAGTTATTGGAACAGCTAAGAAAGAAAAATCAAGAAAGGAGTGAGTGCAATTGTATAACGGTTTTTTTAATATGTGAGCATACGTCTCGTCGAACGTGATACAAGAATTCATGTAGATGTTCAACTACAACCTCTGACAAGACGGTCGATGACAATATCCCATTAAACGTGAATAAAGAAAAAAGTGAATTACTCTTCTCGGGAAATGAAAGTTTTTCCCGATGATGTCGACCTCCAAACCTAAAATGTGGCCGAGTCTCGGAATTTTGAAACTGTACTTCAGCTTAATTTCTATATAAGCTTTATGCAAAATATCAACCAAATCACACTGGATGTCTAAAGATGTTTTATGTTTCATAAATTATGCCGGTGTAACGAAATGAAGTGACCCCCATAGAAAACGATCCCCGGTCATTATTCTTTATGACTCGCCGGACATAAAATAAGACCCCCCGACCCCGGTCATAATATTATGACTCCCCCACGCAAAGTAAAATGACCCATGCAAAAAATTGTGACCCCATGGAATAATGACTCCTGGTCACTAGGTCATAATATTATGACCCCTTCACGCGTGTTAAATGAAATTCATAGGAAGAAATAACGACACCCCATCCCTTTCCCCTCGAGAAAAAAGTCACTCCGAGTATACCGTTCGCATCAATGGTTCATATTTCATTAATTTTAGGCTGATGCTTATTGGAAATTATTCAACAAGGTTTGCATTCAAAAAGGGTTAGAAATTTCGGTTGGGTTTTGTGAACAGTTAGCCCTGATGACATGGACCCATCGTAATTCTAGGTCGCACCATTATGGCTATTGAATTGTTATAAGACTCATTTGCTCTTTTACTTTGTTATTTGGGCATATAGATATTTCTCCAAAATTATGGTTATCTTGCAAAACCTGAACTCTGAAAATCTTGACGATGCGATTTAGTAATTTTATAAGTTAGACATATACAGTGATTTGTTTCCTATTGCTTTTATACTAGAAAACATAATATCAATGTTCCTTTGTATATTTTATCAAGGTTTATGGAATACCTCGTCCTGCAAGACTACTTTGTTTTGAAGACATATCTACGTGCAGTGGGAAGGACTACTCTTCTTAGATAACTTATGTACATGCATTGAAAAATGGTGAAAAATATCGGAGCAAGAATGTCCTGCGACTGACGCACATTATGTAAACAGATAGTATCTGATGCCAAGCTTGCCATCCGTAAAACTCTTTACTTTTGTTAATGATCTTGACTACGAATTAGCTATGTCGATTTCATGAGTTAATATCCTGTTCAAAGGTGAGTATAACCAAACAAATTTTGCGCGATGATTTGGTAGTTTGGGGTGGGAGCAAAACAACAAACCTTACAATAACACCATCAGTCAAAATAAACACACTGCCATTTATCTAAATTTGTGATATTTACTTTTAAAGGGGAGATCTAGATCTTACGTGGGACATGGAAGTGTAGATCTAGGCCTTGCGCCTTGATATGGCTAATATTTGTGTCCAGTTATTTTAAAATCTTCCTTCAAATGACAACGCTACAAGTCAGACACGACATTCTTTTTGCCAGAATCATATAACAGGACACCATAAGTTTCGAATGATGTCTGTGATCTTGACCTTTGAGCTAGGTACCTAGACGTTGCGCGCGACACATCCTATAACATCTGTGCCAACTTATTTTAAAATCAGTCAACAGATAAAAGAGTTGCAACAGAATGGACACAACAGTCTGTATGCCATAAACATATATAAAACACCATTGCTTCATGGGGTGGGGGGGGGAGGGGGTCATAATACTATGACCGGAGGGTCACTCTTCTTTAAAGAATAAGGACCGGGGGTCAGTATTTTAAAGGATTTTACGAGGGGTCATTATTTTTAACGGGAATTAGTATTCTATAGAAAAGGAGTCAATGTTTCTACAGAATAATGGCAGGGGCTCTTTATTCTATGGGAGTCACTTTACTTCGTTACACCGGCAATATATTATGGCTGACCAAGGTGGATCCCAAGTACGCTAGGGAAGTTAATTTTCTTTTTGGAAATGTGTTCCAAATCGGTCCTGAGGTTTCTTAGCAGAGTTCCTTTTGAATCGTTAAGAACTACGGACGTCCACTGATGACACCTGAAATCTCCCTTTGTTGCACTTATAAGCTCACCGAAGACCTGTTGGGTAAAATCGACTCTGTTCATAATAATATACAAGCATACACTTTAGCTCTGAGCTTATATCTATATCCAATATCAGAGCTCATCTAGATCGGCATGCACATCAAACCGACCAAATGCTTTGTTTAATCAGCAAAATATCTGTCATAGACAGCTGGCGTACTGTCGGATGTTTTGCAATACTTACGTTCAAGGGTGACATAAATTTTGCTGAAAGCCCCTCCAAGAAGATACGCTAATGCTGGGCCAAATATAGCTGTTCCAATCACAATACCTTTGATGAAAAATAAGAAATAGTCATAATCTGAAAACTAACGACGATGTTAGTAAATGTGACATTAAATCGAAAACTCTTGTGTCGGCGAAGCTGCTTACCAGACTTCTCAAAAATTAGGTAAAGCATGCATAAATTAATGGAACCCATCTCTGAGGGGTTGTGGGCAAGCGTGGTGGAGTTGCTTGTTGGTCAACCTGGTACCGATGCTCGAACAAAAAAAAATGAAAAAAGGTACTTTTATTAGCTGGGCAGTGCACATTGCTGACATCTTTTAGTGTTAGAATAGTGTATTTATTTTCCCATTATATTAACATTTTAGCTCTTTTCATCATTGTGTTAAGCTCCTACGTTTATAACAGCACGATATGCCTGATGCGCATGCAGGTACCCTGTAAATGTTCATAATCAGAGCGAAAGGTGTAACAAGATACATGTAGATAGATATATATCACGCAATTAGGTAAGACAAGTTAAGACAAAACAAGAGTCGGCAAGAAGTAAGCTCTGATGAGCTTTTGAACCGACTATTGACAAACAAATTATATAAAATTAACAACTGTAAAACAGCTACAAGAAAATAAGTAGATGTTACATGAAATGATATTCAGAAGCCAATAACTCTTAAGACAAACACTTAAAAGAGTAGACTGAAACTCCCTATTCTGTGGTACTGAAGATACAAGTCAGTCTGACCAGAAACGGAGGACCAACAATCCAACATATTTCATGTAGTTAAGCTCTATAGTACCTCAGCTGAACTCCATTTCGTTTTTCTGGTGAGTGTTAGATCTTTATCAACATCATAGTGGTAGGGAAAAATTCGGAATCCATACTCTTACTCTACATGGATATTTGCCTCCATGTTAACAAATTAAATACATGCAGATATGTTTCCTTATTTAAAGTATTTAATAGAAATGAGCCGCGACACGACAAAACCAACAATGTGGTTGTGCGCCCAGCGCAGACTCAGATCAGCCTGGGCATCCGCCCAGTCTGATCAGAGCCTTCGCTGTCCGCATGAATGTAGCATAGTCCCTTACCTACCCTTTAAGCGCTTTGTGAAAAGTCTGATCAGACTGGGAGGATTCCCAGGTTGATCTGAGTCTGTACTGGGCGCACAACCACATTGTTGGTTTTGTCATGTCGCGGCTCATTAATAAGTTTGCGCCGACACAGCAGTGAAAAAGTATTATACTTTGTCTCGCTTCTACTAGTCGCAGGCAAGACAAAAATGACATACCCATGTAAAAGCCAGTTTTTCTTTTGTCGACCGCATCGTCTATGTAGAGTGTGAGAAAAGGCATTCGTACTGACTTCCCAACGCCTTGAAGAACCATCCCAACAGCAATCAGAACATAGGCTACTTTCTTAATCCACAGTCTCTCTATATTGTACAGCGATTCTGCAACGATTATTCATCGGTCAACAAAACCGTTCGGTCAGCGAAATCGTTCAGGCGATTATGTGAAACTTATACAATGTACATAGAAATGAGTACAGTCCATTAATGTTATACCTCGTACCGATGCAAACTACCCTGTCAAAACAAATCACCCAGCAAGCATACATCGGCTAAACAATGGCGTGTAAACGTTGGTTGACGTTGTATCAACGCTTTATGCCTGGTGGACAGTAGCTGATTTTGGTTTAAGCGATGTTTAGTCCTGATAATAGTTATAATTTAAATTTAAATAGCGCAACGATATAATACAGATTCTGGATTAAGCATTGCGCAGATTGTTGCTGGTTTTGCTAGTTTACCCTCAAAGCGCCAAAAACAGCAGTCGACAAAATTTACATCTGCAAAATTTGGAAAAAGCTGTATCGTCAAAGCTATATCATAAAATTCAAAGACTATAAAATAAACATTGTGGATCCAGATGGTCCGCCTATCTAGTTCTACGCTGTTTGCAAATTCAGTTATCATTTTTATCTATTTCAGGCGCTTAAATCGTGACATTGATGCATGAAGATTAAGGAGGCGAGACATGATTGATTGTACGTATACGGAAACTATATCGCAATTTTTCTTTTTGGTGTGATTCTGGATTCCAAGCGACCATTCTTTCCTTGAATTATTCGCCTGTTTGCATAAACAAGCTGTAGACCCAAACTTTAAAAAGGTTTAAGCCAAAATGCTTAACAAGCCTGAGCAAATACATCGTACATGTGTAGACTTTTCTAGGTTACTGCTGTTCCGCAGATGTAAAAGTGCCACTTTGTCTCGCGAAACTGAATGATTTAAGGTGTGTTGGTACCTCTCATTATGTAAAAGAAAAAAGGAACGACGTCGTGATTACTTGTTTGCTTCAGTGGAAGGAGCCCCAGTAGCCAGTGAGTTAAGCGCTGGTCAGCTGTGCTAGCGGTCCCGGGTTGTATTCCTGCTTGCAAAAGCATTGAACCGTAAACGGTGTTCCATTGCACACTGCCTTTTATTATCAACCTCCCATGGTCATAGTATAAATGATACGTATATTGTTGAAAAGGGCGAAGTAATCCATCCATGACTTCCCTGGATGATGTAGCTTTCCAAAATGGGGTCTACTCTTTAAAGAAATAGCTCGCTCCAATGAGAGCAAATATTTCTTATAAGGGTTGACTCCTACTGATAAGACAGACTTAAGGAAAATGAGAGAGTTATGTCCCCTAAAAGGGTACCTATTCATTTTAAAAATTACCTGCGCTGTTCGTGTTGTCACAGCTGTCGGCGTCATCAAAGAAAGACAAGTTTTGCATACCACACATTGGAATTTGCTTCCTGCCCAGTTTCTTTGTAGCATTAACCGCTTCTTCCGACGACGACTCAAGTGCGTACGTTGACCTGTCTTGTAGAAAATATGGCAGTGCACACATGATTCCACAAATCCCGAATAACATGGTGCTGACACCGAGTCCTCGCGGGATATGGATCTGACAGCAGAAAAGTTTACGATAGACTAGTTATAATGGTAGATAAATGAGTCAGTTATACATATTGTCTAGGTAGTTGTTGGTGCCGTGACTAGGATGATGGTAAAACAAAGTATACTTTCGAGCTAATGGTTCCGTACAAAATATTTTGATTATTTTGTTTTGGAAATAAATTTAGCAAAAAAGCACAGTGGAAGCAGTATTTTATGACTGTCGCTTGGAAGAAATAGACTTGCTACATCTTGTAGCTCGTTGGCCAGCATTTTTCACCATTCACGGAAAATACCAACAAAGAACAAAGAATAGACGAGGGACCGAGTATGACAGATATAGGAAACCAATGTGCGATTATGAAAAAAAAAAAAAAAAAAAAAAGAAAGAGAAAAAAAGAAAGAAAAAAAAGAGCTATTAGCATTCATTTAAAAGATACGGTAAATACACTGTTATATACGGATTTATTGTGACAATTATCAGCCCTAAGATATTTTCAATAACATTCTAGGATTGACAGTAACTAAACTTTATTAAAGTACTATTGTCTTAGTCCATTGCTTTAGCTTTCATCAATATATGCAATTAAATCTTTGTTATTCTGCTGATTCTGAGATGCTATAGTAATAGAAAGAATGGACAGAAAAACGTATATTTTCCTAATAAGCACTGATGATATTTTTAACTGACTCCAGGTGTCCATAACTGAGGACAGACATTGAATAAAAATCTAGTAAGATTTTAACCTTTTTAGCAATGTAACCGGCAAACACAATACACGAGAGGTAGCCTATGTCATTGCAGCTCATCAATATCCCGGTCTGGGCACTGCTGAATCCAAACTGCTTCTCTAACATAGAGACCTGTGGATGTAGAGAAAATGTTCATAGCTCTTTATGCGACATAAAACGTGACGTAAAGTTATTTCTACGTAGCTTTATGACTGTTTAACAGCATGTTTTGGAAACGAGGCTTATAAAACAAGCTGTCATTCATATATATGAATAGAGCTAAAAGCCAATTTTCTACATACCATTTTGCAAGTAAAATAATTTCTTTTTGAGACAGTACCAAAACCAGTGCGAAGAGCAAAGTAAGTTATCGTGTTCAAAACCTAATTTTGTGGACAGCGGTGTGAGTCATAATCATCTAAAAGAAAGTACGTCCACAGCTTCGGAGCTGCGTTCCATAAACGAAGCCGCAATCCATAAACTTAGCCACATCTTTTTTGCATTTATTTTATGTTTTTATCGTTCAGAAAAGTGGCAAGGATAAATGAAAACGAGGATTTGAACATCAAACATTCAAAATCACTACTATTGTGCTTCATAGTTTGGCCTATCAGTTAAATGTTCTTGCTATCGAATAGCTTTCTTGTTTTCCTATTGAAAGTTAAGGAAAGACTTTCGCAATCAAGATTTTAAAAGACAAATCAGCGGCGCCGCACGTGATATTGAAGTTCCATATCAGAATTTCTTTATAGATTTACAGAAGAGTCACAGGCAACAATTACGGAGCTTACACCCCGTGTTTCTTAAAATGTAAAAATGGATGAAATACTCTATTCAAATTTTGCATTTTTGAAGATTTTAAAAAAGTGAACTGTATGCTAAAATATCATTTTGGTTTCTTGCATAAAATCATCCGGAAACAGATTGAGATTTGTTTAGTGTAACCTCACTTATTTTATCAAATGTCACTTAAAATTCATGATATTTTCGATAAGTATTGCCTCCTGGACAGATCTTTTGGAATCTATCGGCAAGCTATACCTGTGAGTTAACATAGACTGTGAGTGTAGAGGTAAGGAGACCCGACCCACAGTAAACACCAATAAACGCTCCTATACGAGAAAACACCTGAAATAATAACAAAATATACTCAAGGCATTTGAGCCGCGACACGAGAAAACCAACAATGTGGTTGTGCGCCCAGCGCAGACTCAGATCAGCCTGGGTATCCGTACAGTCCGATGAGATTCTTCTCTAAACGCTTAAAGGGTAGCTAAGGGTCTCAGCTACCTCGATGCGGACAGCGAAGACTCTGATCAGACTGGGCGGATGCCCAGGCTGATCTGAGTCTGCGCTGGGCGCACAACCACATTGTTGGTTTTCTCGCGTCGTGGCTCATTTAAAAAGCTAAAATCAAACTAAGTGTAAATAAAATTCCAGAATGCAGAATTGATTATTTTTATAATTTCTGATAAAATTATGTATATTTAGTAATCTGAAATATCATAATGTACTTATATATTGGGACACCTAAAAAATAAATTTTCCATTTGTCCAAAACGGAAAATTCATTATTTTTAGGTGTATCAATACATACCCACATTACGGTATGGAGTTGCCAAAATATCACTAATATTGGAGCGAGGCCTTTTTAAAGTCCTCGAGAATATGTAGTAACCAATAGAAAGTTAATAAATGCCCCATAAATGGGACCTTTGCAAGCAGTGCAGACCCACAATAGAACGTGACATCTGATAGCGCTTATGCTGTTAGCAATCAAACCAAGACTTTTCACTCAATACCTCTGAAATACATTATGAACTAATATACAGTCAACTCCCGATATCTCGAACACTGATATCTCAGAATATCTTCTTATATCAAAGAATGTATTTCTTATTTTAATTTACATTTCAACTCCTGTTATCTCAAACTTCTAATATCTCAAAGCAAATTTTCTGTACCCATAGTCAATTTTCTGGTACCAGAAAATGTACATTGAGATATCAGTAGTTTGAGCTGAAGTTCGAATTCGAGATATTGCGAGTTGACTATAATTCGCTGGACGGAAGAATCGAGTTTGGACATATGGTATGAAGACTCAGCGTTGTTGGTAAATTACTACTACAAGCACGCCGCCATGTTGTCTTCTGATATCGCTATACTTGACCAACAATCTTCCGATCAGAATAACACTGGTATATTACAACAGCATGTTATGGATATTTGGTTAAATTTTTACCTGTAGAAAAGAGGGATGAAAACTGCCTATTCCACATAGTGTTTCCAAGTCCTTATTCGGGATCTCCATTTCCGGTTGATGATTTGTATATGGCTCCGTAGTGTCATTGTATGGTTTGTTCGGCTTCATGATGATTCACCTTCTGTTGGTAAAGCTGAATGTACGTATGAACATATTTAATTTTGATAAACTGTAACCAGTCGGGAGCCTTATGGTTTTCCATCAGGTCAGCCCTATCCCATACATTTTTTTCAATCCAATCCACTAAAATGGCATTTTAACCCATAGGCAGTGTTCCGTTTAGCCCGTCTCCGTTTAAATTGCTACTTGGTCCAGACCGTAACTATTCCCGGACAAAAAATATATATATTGGTTATTTTCACGGAATAATGGCCAGAATAAGATAAACATTGCAGGATATTGGGCTTGTTTTATTTCGAGGAAAAATATATGTTTACTTTCTATCTTTTCTTTTACATACTGTTACTATGAATGTGTCTTTAATGCTTGCTATTGTATAATTGACTTTAATTGTACGGATTACTCAAGATTTTTTACCAGCTTCTCTAAAGAAAAGTACTTATAAGGGATTTTGCATTTGTTATGATCAGCCAACAGATGCACATTTCTGTGATCGAGTTCTTCAGTGTCGCTAAGCCCCAAAATTTTGTAGCAAAAACAGAAAGGTAATGGGAAGGCAACGCGCCTCCCTCACCGAGCCACACTTACTGACTCCATCCGCGAGACATGACAGCTTCAGACATGGGGCAAGACGCGCCCATCTTGTCCATCACTACAGGCGCTTCCCACCGAGCCAACTCAACCCCAATGGCTCAAGAAAGACGACACACAGGGGCAGCGGGAAGGAGATAATCATCTATCCGAGCTCGTAAAGCATAGGATACAAAAACAAGTTAGAAGTATTTAAATATACAAACACAGTCCTCCATATCGAAATGTGGTCAGGTGATCGAAGCAACGATCATCACCTGTCTATTATAATTCACCCTTCAAGTCTATGTATCACAGGGTCAGTGAAATGGAATATCCGGTAACTAAAAGCCCGCCTGTGTCGACCCTACCACCAGATTGTGTCGATCGTCGAGGGCTGACGCAGAAAGGACTTCTATGCTTAAGGCGTGAATTTTCCCCATGATTAAAAAGTTATACGAATCACCGACTTTTACTTTGCATTTATTACTATGACATGTAACTTGCATGACAAATGAATTTTCAAGTGTTTGTGTCTATGTAAAGCACGTTAAACATACGTTGACGTTGACGTCATTGTTGAGATAAAATGTAAATTATCCTCAAACTGATCGTTGAAATAATGATTTATTGTGTACATTTCATCCTTTTTTAACTTACATTACTTATATAACAGACAACACTGGATAGTTTTGACTATATGTATGTGACCTTGACCTCATTTCAAGGTCATGGTATACAATATAATCCTTGAAGATCACAGTGCTACTGTTCGCCATTTTTCTTCTTTGGCTTACTGAGTATCGTCCCCCCCCCCGTGACCAAGCTTCCCACTCATATATATTGCGTACTTGCATCGCATAAGTCTGCTGCATGAAGGAAATGCTGGGTCACGGGGGGGGGGGGGGGAAGTACTTGTATTTTAGTTATAGTGAAGCGTTCTTGACCGGAAGTATAACTGTGGTTTTGCATGTTTAAAAGCCAGTCAGGCGTAACCGTAACAAGAAGAAAATCATTGCTTTGTATTGTGATATGCGTGTATTTAGCATGCTTTTATGACAAAAATGTATGGAATGAATGACTGATTTCAGTATTTTTATTACTTCAAAAAATGAGGTATGCGAAAACCTTGAATTTAGAGTAGGTATGGTCAGACTGGATTATCTCCCCATGTCTTTGGGTCTGAATCACAAATGATCTGCTTTCATACGGCTTACATATTTGTGGAGGCTCTGCTAAGAAAAATTTGCACAATTTATACTTTTGAAAATTCGGACCAGTCGCGCTTCTCTAATGGGGAAAATCCTCGCCTTAATCAAAGTCAAAGTCATTTATTCAGAAAAAACTCAGGTCACATTTGTGACATACATGAGTCAACACATATATGCACATACATGGTAGCATAAACATAAATATTTAATATTAGACAATTTCGAAACTAAACCCCTTTCGCTGCTAAATAACCATCCAAGCAGGCACACGACCTCCCAACGACGCCGCGCCGGCGCCGACGCGATGTACTGACATCAATCGGAACACCACTCGGCCAATTCCGTGAATCTGATTCACGGTATTGGCAAAGCGTGCTCCGATCGGTACTGACATCGCATCCACGCCAGCACGACGCCATTCCGGCGCCATGCGCCCGCCGGAATGCTTTGCAAGATCGCCACGTCCTTGCAATGAAGTCGCCAGCGAAAGGGGATAGACTTATCGCACTGAACCGAAATACTGTTTGGGACACAAAACAGGGAAAGGTAATCATAGAAGTCCTTTTAAGTGCGGGCACAAGTTTCACTCTTCGATAGCCCTGTGACAACAATTTATTGTTGGAAAGCTTCCCTCTATCAACAGTCTTAATATCTGAAGCAGGGTCAGTCATTAGGAAGTGATTTAAATAAACCGTTACCAAAAGTGCGAAAGAAGCGCGTTTCTATATCAAGCTTCACATAAAACTGAGCCGCGACACGACAGAACCAACAATGTGATTGTGCGCCCAGCGCAGACTCAGATCAGCCTGGGCACCCGCCCAGGCCGCTCAGAGTCTTCGCTGTCCGCATGGCGGTAGCTTAGACACTTAGTTACTCTTTGAGCACTTTACAAAGAGTTCGGTCCCACTGGGCGGATGCGTCTGCACTGGGCGTACAACCACATTGTTGGTTTTCTCGTGTCGCGGCTCAAATGTGAAACAACAATTAATGGTCAGGTCTCGGAGGGCCATTGGCACCTGAGACATACCAGTCGCAGACATCAGATGAGGCGCATTTGAGGTTGCTGCTTATGCACATTTGCCCCGTGGCCCAAACAAACTGCCAGAGATGTCTGATGCATCGAAAACCTGCAATATGCCGAAATGTCGGATTCAAAAGCATGGAAGCCAAACTCCACAAAGCTCCATGTTGCTATGAAAAGTCAGTCTTTAAGTTAGTTGTAGATTAAGATAGAGAGTATTACTAGAATAAGCAAATAAGTTATTTTAGTTTTTGAAGAAATGTAAAACCCCATTATTAGTCACTATGGCAAATATACTAATATACATATTTAAAAAAAATGAAACATACACGTCACATACCTTCAGTTTGATATGCCAAGCTCATCCTACTATCCGGATAACAATCATTATAGCGTGCCTTGTATGCATCTAGAATCTCGGACTTAGCATTGGATAAACATGTAGTTGCTGTTGGGAAATTATGTATGCTACTGTTTTATTTTTCTGAGTTTACTGAACAATAAATGTATGCACGAAAACGATTATGACGCCCCAATTTTCTTTTTGAATTATGCAGCATCATATATAAGACGTGTATGTATTTGTTAGCTGTCAGCAGGAGAGTATTAAAAAAAAAATAAATAAATAGAAAATTAATAAAAATATGAAAATAAATAAATGGTGTAAAATAGAAATAAGAAACGTTAAAAAAACTCAGTTTTTCTTTTGTTTATGTAACATATGGGTCTTGCAGTTGTCATCTAGACAGAAAAGTATTTTATCATATGCTGAACTAATCAACATCTTAAAGGGCCCTAATTTCTAGTTTTAATTTTATCATTTTTACCAGTTTCAATTATTTAAGATCAAAAGAAAATATATTGCAGACCAGACAAGCCTACCATTTTTAGTATTTGTTAATGTTTGTGTCATACAGTAGTTGAAATATATCTCCGGGACCCCAGGTAATTCAATCGTTTAAGTACGGCCCTGTAAATCTAGCAGTCCGGTTTCGAATCCCGCTAAAGGCCCATAAACGGTGTAATATTGCATACAGTCGTTCAGTATTACCCTCCTATGATTCTAATTTTAATGAAATACTGTTGAAAAAGAATTTAGTAGGAATCGCAAATCATTCATTCATTCTTACTCTCCAGACTGTATCAAGTTTGTATTACCGTACAAGTCCTAATAAACGCCCCTGCTCTAATAAACGCCCCATTCCTCTTTTCCAAAAATATTGTTATATCAACCTGCAAGTATTCTTGTTTGATTCTCTGGATAAGATAGCTGTTTTAGATTGGTTCTACTCTTTAAGTGTTGACCCTGCAGAGAAGGGAGGCAAAAAGAGTAGACTTGCTTCCTCTTAAAGTTTACCCATCACCTTTATATTGCTTATCATAGGTATTTTGGCAGTGGCTGACTTACTAAACTTTAGGCTCTAAATAACGCCCCAACTTTTGGAAAATGCACAGCCCCCGGATTAATACGGTCTGTCAAAATTTATTTGATGATTGACAATTTTGATACACTGATTGATTGTCTGGTACTAGGACGTTGAAACAATATTTCAGTGTATTTTCAAGTTTGACACAAGTTTCGCTCAGCAGTAACCCTGTGACCATTTATTGGCGAATGGCTTTCTTCTGTCAACAAAGTCTCCATTTTTTACCAGGCTCTTGCTTAAGGTCTAGGAGGCATATAATGTGTATGCAGGTTCCCTACATGCATTGCTTTGCAAAAATTGAAAGTTAAGTATGGGAGAATTGAAGCCGTTTCTCTTGCTATAAAACTTAATAACAGGCTGTCGAAATCCAATAAAGAAATAATAATCAATGTAGAAGTCAGATAAACTGGTCTCTGTATTATCTTCAATTCCATGTTCACAGTTCAAAATAGATAAAAAAAACAGTTCGGTTTCTTAATTTAAATCAGCCAAACATCACGGAAAAACATGTTGTTCAAATTAAACCATAGCGATTTAACAAAGATGGGAACTTTGGTGAGAGCCACAGCTACAGAAAACCACCATCTTTGAGTCTGGCAATAGACAAAGCAACAGGCACCAACTTTAGAAATGTTTAGGCCGGATCAGTCAGTCATTTAGTTCGAAACACGAACCACCGTCATACAAAACCTGGACTGTTCCTTTTTTTTTTTAAACAGATTATTACCTAAGATAGTTATTGTTTGTTTTCTTTCAAAACACAATTATCATTTTAAACAATACGATACACGTATAGTTTTTGATCGTACATAAATAAGGTTATCATTTGTGCTGAATCTACAGTTCTTCAGAATATTTAGCCTGTACTTGGCAGCTGCTTGTAACTCTGCAAAAGAAAGAAATACATTTTTTTCATTCAGCTGTAAGACTGGGTTCCCCTTCCAAAATGCCAAAACACAGTATAACCATCTTGTTTACTTCAGCTCTTCCAAATATTCCAAAAAATCTAGATCGTCTTGTAAGACGGATCTAGGTTTTTGGGATTGTTTTAGAAGGGTCAATGCCCGTAACAATATACATATGCAAATAAAGTAAGTTTAAAAGGGCAATGCATAGGAACTGAAACAATCAAATTCAATAGCTTACCCGCGACCTCAGTAGGCTTACAACAATACCAAAGGACAGGACAGCAAACTAAACGACTCTTTTGCAGCCTATCGGCCACAAAGCTACCCTTAGACAAACATGTTATCATTAGCTGTGCAATCGTGACCGATATTATTTCGCTCATTCACTTTTATTTCTTCTATTCATTTTTTGTCGTACACATCTTTGATAATAAGAATCATCATGGGTCTAAGTTTCCTATTGAAAACCAGCGATTATACATCCTCTTTGAAATTAGCACTTTGACAAATAAGCCCAATCAACTGATTTGAATAGCTACCAGTTATAAAATAAAATTGTGTTTTGTAGACTCACCCCATTTTCAGCAGTTTTGTCGCCATTTATTTCAAGTTTCTTCTTAGGTACGTCGGTACGCCATTCTGTCTTTTTCATTATCCGAAAAGCAATGTATAAACACAGTACGAGAGAGAAAGCGAGAAACCGTGCAATGATTCCATAAGCATGAATGGCATTCCGGAAGTAAATAATATCGTACAGTTGACATGACTGCCGTTCACCGCATATGTATTTCCATAGCGAGCACGTGCCGTCTATCACGCGCCCAAATATCACCGGACCAGGCATCCATCCTATAATATATAAAAAGGCAAAAATATTTTCTAAATCTTTGACCAAGGGCAATAGGTCTGATAAGCGACCGACAGTCCCTTGGGTATAGCATATTAAACACTGAACCAAATCCTCACCTTTCGGTGTCGTTTTTGGGTGACAAATGGAGTCTTCAGGCATTTGCCCTTTGGGGTTCGAGCTGGGGGTCGTCTGCACTGAGGCAATCTGGCCAATAGCAGTAAGCACAAAACTGTATGTCAGATAGAGAAAAAAGCCTTTCATAAGCAATGGAATCATTTAGAACAGTCTGTCCTATAGCTGTTTTGTTAAACGTCTCGTCCCTTGTTTATTATAAATATCGACAAACGGTTATGACACGCTGCTCCTACCACCTGTTCGGACTATAAATGCCGTTAGGTTGTTTTTTTTTCTCGCCTATTGTCATGCATGTCCAAAATAACTGGTATTATATGAGCATGCCGCGTGGTCCTCGTTTTATGTTTTTCCTCGCTATGAAATTATGGAAATAAATGAACATTATTGACACATGTATGTTTCGATTAGCCATGAAAGACACACCGCACACGTGCTGTCTCAGTTTCCAAATCACATATCAATTTTCATAACAAGATAACCGAAGCGCGCCACAGAGCCCTTTATCTGAAAATATTATTACGTGATGCCGGTTTTAACTTTTTCTTTCGAGATAAGTGGTGTTGGCCGAGTGACTTACAATCTTCAGATCATCCACACGGAGGTAATACCAGTATGCCTTCCTGTGCTGTCGACCAATCCGTCACTATAAAATTGTTGTCGACCGAGAATTCTTTCATAAGCATAATCAATAACGTAAAATGATATTGTTGTGAATAGCTGTCGACCGAGCTGATACGGATGTCGAGTTTGTCTGTCGGCAGCCACTTCTTGCATGTATGGTCGCTGACTGGCTCGGTAGACAGCCCAGGTAGGGAAATCGGTATTACCACCCTGGTCCAGCTCTTCCCTCTCGATTGTTTCGTCCTACTCATAACTGCTAAATTATATCCGCTTTAGGCCCAGAATAATCGAAATACTGCTGAAAGGGTTTAAAAATCCACCCTCCTAACCCTGCTTCTGTCCTCAGTATTATTCTAATTCCCGTTCAAATTGTACATTATAAAACAGGAACGTTCGTAACCAGGGACATTTAGACAATAAAAATGATCTTAGACGAGAATCCAGGCTGCAACTATTCCATGCATGCTTTTCTCTCTGGGCTTATGGTATTAAGATGGGTTAACACGGCACATATGTCGTATGATACAGTGTAAACACCTAAATAACATAGGTTGCATGGCCAGATCCGTTGGTTGCAACATGTCTGGTCGTCTAAACAAAACCTGTTTGCGACAAAATTCTTGCATGACATATTTGTCATGGGTTTACACAGCGACATATGTGCATGACACATGTCGCTGTGTAAACCCACGATTACATACCTATTGTTGAGACGAGAAAACCAGATAGTGCTGTTGCAACTGCTCGATCATCCTCAGCAACACACCTGCAACACGAAAAGAAAAGAAAAAAGAAAACTGTAGCAACACAGACAATTCTTTGCCCTGGTGGACTGTTTTGATGAGTTCATTTGTCAGTTAAGGGGTGGCATGTTAGTTTATCTTTATCACTATTATTTTATTTTGAGAATAAAATACCCTAGGGTTTTGCCTAATGCAAACAGAGTAAACTCTGCTCAGACGCGCCGCGTTTTGACATTTGTTTACGTTCAGACCAACAGTATTTTAGTCATATCAAGTCAATGGAAGGGTGATATTGAAGTGTGCGCAATGGAACCTTGTTTGCCGCTGAAAAGAATTAAGTTTGCGGCGGGACTCGAACTCGGGCCTGTACAGTACTTAAAGTCTGGATAGATTTATTCTTTCAGCAAAAATACAATCAACTGTCTTATCATTCAGGTAAGGGCATGCTCAGTTACTCCCACCTATGGCTCTAACAAACAAACTACACACTCTCTTACCACTTTGGCCATATGCTCAGAGTCTGATTTTTCAGTTAACGGCCTTACCTGATTTTTATGATGAAAGTAGGCATGATCTTAAAAGCCGCAAAGAGTGCTGCAATAAAAGCAAAGACAGAATAGACATAGAGGTTTGTGGTACAGCCTTGGTCACACAGTCCGGAAGCCGCTTGTCCTGTTGGAATGCACGTGCAGTTGGTAAATTCCTGAAAAAAAAATAAAAAGAAAAGAGACAGACTGCAAACCTTCTAGGTAAAATGCATGATAAACAGACACCGTTTCCCCTGATGTATTGAACAGTTTCCCCCGTCCCGCCCTGCCCCGCTGCCAAAAAAGGTAGTTTTTTTTTTTTTTTTTTTTTTTTTGGAAGTCCCAGTATACTTTTAAACAAATTAAGCTATCAAAATTGTACTAAAACAATATATGAAGCATCTGAAAGCAGATAATATTTTAAAGGCATTTTACTTAATATTGAATGATATATCTGTCCTGTCGTCTGCACACAATTTGTTTCGCAAAAGGGGTCGTCATCCAAATTGAAACGCGAATAATCATTTTCAGGTGACAAAAATTTCACAGAAATACGCACCGTCACCGTACTATATTGCGCAAGTCAAAGCGTCAACCCGTACGCCTTTGATGTTTCAATTATCTTCTCATAATGACTGAAGAACAAATAAAATCAGAGTTCATGAAACTTAACCATACATTACAAGCTAATTGTAATGTGTCCTTTCCTATGATGAGACTTGTGTTTCGACTCGTTTACGCGAACATACCTACACCACTGTCTGGATCGAGATCCGGAACATCCTTTTTAGGAAACGGAAGAGACCACCAAAGATGGCAGACAGGTTTACACACGCGAGATAGGTGCTTCTTTTTTTATTAAATTTGCTGACTATATAGCATATGCACGGTCAAACAAGCCAAATCACCGAACGTAGAATACATATCTCCATTGAAAACAAGCAGTAATGTGACGATAAATATACCCAATTCGCTTCTATCGGCGTCTTTTATGTCTGCTATTTAATTTTTTAGTGCTGACCCAAATATTTTTTTGACTTTCCTATGAAATCTCATTTATATTTTCTTATCACTTTTATAAAATACGATGCCTAATTCCAGTCGGACCTAGACCCCGAAAACCGTGTTTATTTTGAGAAATATTTATTTATATTAGCAGTGTAATATGCATTTGTCACTGGAACGTACTCGCTAGTTCAGCACAAAATGTCAACGGAACATCTCGGAGTACGTTCCAGTGACAAATGCAAATTACAAGGCTAATAAAAATGATTATTTCTTAAAAACCAGCCAAGAGCTTTAAACACGTAATTCGGGATCTGGGACTGAATTGGACTGGGGATTGTATTTTGTAAAATATGTAAGAAAATATTTATGGCGTTTTATAGGAAAGTCAAGAAAATATTTGTGTCACCACTTAAACTTGAAACTGCACAATAACAGACTTGAAAACATGCCCATACAAGCAAATGAGTATATTTTTCACCACACAACTGCCTGTTTTACATGGAGACATGTATTTTCTGTTCACTGATATAGCTCGTTTGAATGATGCATAAGATATATAGTCAGAATATTCGATAAAACGAAGCACCCATCCAGCGTGTGCAAACCGGTCTGCCATATTTGTTGGTCTGTTTCGTTTACTTAAAAGGAGGTTCCGGATCTCGATCCAGACAGTGTACACAATCTTGTCGAAAATATTTATTGTTTTTCCTAAATGCTACAATAGTTTAAAACCTTAATTTTTGTGAACAGTATCGTAGCCTTAAGATGAATGGGTGAAGCAACTTTTTCACTTTCATTTATATTTTTTCTTCCTTTCTCATTATAGGGGGAGGGGGCGCAATTAAAATAATGATTTGTTTCCTCAGTAACTTATTCTTTCTGTTTGAAAAAGTTTAGTCATCCAGAGAAGCAAACAGGTAGTCACAAAAGTTGTTGTCCTTAATAAATGGCAATACCCATACATGTTCACCTTAAAGCTGTTTCAGTGCAATCAGTAGTTACATGATTTTTGTGATTTCATGTATTTCGTGTATATATTTTATTTGACTGCGCATGGATATATTACATAAGCATCGCCGTGCATGCTGCTTATTCGTGTTCCTTCACAAATGTCTTTTGTCTTGCCAGACGTGGCACGAATGACTCACCATATTCGTTTGACCTGTGCACCCTGCGTGACAGGGACTGTAATAGCTCTGCCCGTCATCCCCACAAATAGGGAAATATTTTCGGTCACTACAAGAACAGTCTCCGCGACAATGGTCTTCTAAAGGTGTGTACAATGACGATAGTGTCCTGAAAGTAAAAATGATATGAGCCGCGACACGACAAAACCAACAAAATTGTTGCGCGCCCAGCGCAGACTCAGATCAGCCTGGGCATCCGCCCAGTCTGATCAGAGTCTTCGCTGTCCGCATGGAGGTAGCTTACACCCTCAGGTACCCTTTAAGCGCTTAGCAAAGAGTCTGATTAGACTGGGCAGATGCCCAGGCTGGTCTGAGTCTGTGCTAGGCGCACAGCCACTGTGTAGGTTTTGTCGTGTCGCGGCTTAATAATAAACGACACCCCCCCCATCCCGGGGAAATGGCATACTCACAAAGCACAATCGTCCTAAAACGCCTAGATCTAGGACACCCAAGCAGAAAACTACAGTAAAAATACAAAAAAAAAAGATGTTTGTCAAAAAGTTAAATACCTAGCAATATGCTTTCCTTCTAGATCTACGATGTTTCCCAGGAGGCTCATTAATTTACGTTGTATCGTTTATCTATGTTGTGAAATAGTGGGGAAAAATAAGTACGTTATATTTTTGTTCGCTGCGAATCGTCTTATGATGCTTCATTTTAGAACCAGGTTATGAGAAAATAGGCATACGGGTTGGCGCACAATCAGACAATTATGGGAAAAAGCAACATGTCTGTCTCGCAGAAGTGCTTCAAATGAATTTTACACAATAGACTGTATCTAAATGAACACATCTCTATCATTTCCTTTTCTAAATACCTTTGCTTTATTAAATATTCATTAGAAATAATATATACATATCTGTAATTGAATTTTACACAATAGACTGTATCTAAATGAACACATCTCTATCATTTTCTTTTCTAAATACCTTTGCTTTATTAAATATTCATTAGAAATAATATATACATATCTGTAATTGAATTTTACACAATAGACTGTATCTAAATGAACACATCTCTATCATTTTCTTTTCTAAATACCTTTGCTTTATTAAATATTCATTAGAAATAATATATACATATCTGTAATTGAATTTTACACAATAGACTGTATCTAAATGAACACATCTCTATCATTTTCTTTTCTAAATACCTTTGCTTTATTAAATATTCATTAGAAATAATATATACATATCTGTAATTGAATTTTACACAATAGACTGTATCTAAATGAACACATCTCTATCATTTCCTTTTCTAAATACCTTTGCTTTATTAAATATTCATTAGAAATAATATATACATATCTGTAATTGAATTTTACACAATAGACTGTATCTAAATGAACACATCTCTATCATTTCCTTTTCTAAATACCTTTGCTTTATTAAATATTCATTAGAAATAATATATACATATCTGTAATTGAATTTTACACAATAGACTGTATCTAAATGAACACATCTCTATCATTTTCTTTTCTAAATACCTTTGCTTTATTAAATATTCATTAGAAATAATATATACATATCTGTAATTGAATTTTACACAATAGACTGTATCTAAATGAACACATCTCTATCATTTTCTTTTCTAAATACCTTTGCTTTATTAAATATTCATTAGAAATAATATATACATATCTGTAATTGAATTTTACACAATAGACTGTATCTAAATGAACACATCTCTATCATTTTCTTTTCTAAATACCTTTGCTTTATTAAATATTCATTAGAAATAATATATACATATCTGTAATTGAATTTTACACAATAGACTGTATCTAAATGAACACATCTCTATCATTTCCTTTTCTAAATACCTTTGCTTTATTAAATATTCATTAGAAATAATATATACATATCTGTAATTGAATTTTACACAATAGACTGTATCTAAATGAACACATCTCTATCATTTCCTTTTCTAAATACCTTTGCTTTATTAAATATTCATTAGAAATAATATATACATATCTGTAATTGAATTTTACACAATAGACTGTATCTAAATGAACACATCTCTATCATTTCCTTTTCTAAATACCTTTGCTTTATTAAATATTCGACAATATACGAGTAAAATTCCAAAAGCCTCATTTTGGCACACGTTCCGAACAAATGATTCACTGACAGCATCTGCAGAGAGGCGTTTATACATCGATAAATCCTGTTGACGTTGTATTCATACGCGGCGTTTTCTTCCGTTTTTTGCATCTTTTTCCGTAACGAATCGGCAGTTTTGCATTTTCTTATTGTAATTCAAGCGGAAGAACAAAATATGTCTTGAGACGACCAAAGCAAGTGCGTGTATGACTTTATCTATGACGTAACGTCAGCATCATAACAAACGTCAATGCAGCTGATGAAAAACTTTTGGATGGACAAAGTTGGAATTATAGGAAATGAATTTCCTTTTTTGTGATTTTATCGATGTGCAAACGCCAGCGAATCCCTCACAAACTTAACATGCTCTATTCAGTTTGTGAATGATTCGCCGGCGTTTACGCATCAATAAAATCAAAAAAAAAAAAAAAAAAAAAAAAAGTGGAAATCATTTCTATATTAAAATCCATATTTATAATTTAAGTCTAAGACAGCAACATAATTATGGACATTTTATTAAACTAACAGTCTGATATTCCAATATCGCGCATGACTTTTTGCATTTAAAATGGATACAACTCTTGCGACAATACTTACCCATTTCCATTTCCACTGTCCCCTACCACTCTTGGCTGATCACAACCCAGAAAGAAGCCAGGAACCATAGCAACGATATTGACAGCGTAAAACACGGACATCATAAACATGGTGTTAATAGGAGTCATCTTGATTTTACGGGTCATCACTCCACCCAGAAAGGACCCAAGAGATACAGCCATGATGTTGCTGATTGCTGAAACGAAAAATACTTTTTTAATATGAGAGCAAGCATGATACGATACTTCCATCCACTATTGCAAATTTCTATGTTGGTGCAGGTTTCAAAATAGTTCCGTTATCTCAAAATACTACGCGTCCATCCACCAATGCAACACTTCCTTTTTGAAGCAGGTTCAGAAACGTTCCATTATCTCAAAATAATAAAAAGACAAACGATCAAAGTCATTTCTTTTGAGACGCCGGCTCAGTTGATCCTTGTCACAAAATTTACCTTCAATGCTACATTATTGGCGACTTCAGCGGCGATCACTTGATTAACGTCAGGTTCACAGAGTACAGCAAGGCTTTTTATAGGATGATGTCACAAATATATTTACTGCGACTTTAACGGAGCAGTTTTAAAACAGCTATAATTGAATCAAAAGAATTGAGCTTTTAGGCGGAATATTTGATCTGAAGTTGACTGTGACAAATTTCAATCGTATTTACAAGCCATTAGGATGTTCATTGCATTAGATAGAAAATGCGTACTAATAAAACGAAGGAAAGAAAAACGATCAAGGTCATTTCTTCACAAACACCAGATCAATTGATCTGCTATTTCATTTTAATCAATTCAATTTAATTTACGTTGGCGATATCGGGTATGCAAAATCTACGTTGTTACAGTTAATGTAATAAGAAAAGATATTGTCTAAAAAGAACTGTTTGCAGGTAAACTGGTGTTCTTGACCCTTGTAGACCAGTCTTCAAAAAAGTGGTAAGCTTTGCCAGATAAACCATTGTTGGCATGAAAGAGATCTTATACAATCTTAAGAGCCCATATTTTCATTACTGTTTACTTTATTTTGTTTGTTGATGTTTCACTTTACATGTAGAACCTGTCACGAGGCTTGTCACGGTCACGAGGCTTTGTCACAGTCAATTTTCAAATCGGGTCAACCATGGTTTAACTGGTAGGTTTCTTTTGCTCCAGAATTTCAGTGTTGCTATTTCTGTGAGTCCTCATGTTTGTTTTATCTTAGTCTTAATTTTGATTTCTATGTTCATGAGATATAACACTTATGAGTTTGGAAGCTTCT